>CM038681.1:519350258-519916224 GCA_021605205.1 Aegilops longissima
GAATATGCTACTATATAGTACTTACTTTGGTGTCTAAATTGCAGCTTCTTGGTAGTCCGGAGCTTTTTGGTGAATTTTCCCCAAGCCCTGCCATACAAAGAAAACAATTACTTGATATCGAAATGAACAAAGTTGCTGATATGGTGGATAATGATCGATTTAACTTACTTCTCGAGCATTTCAGTCATTTCCGCATACTCCTTGGGATCTTTTCGTCTCGAGTCTAAGACAGTTACTACTCCTGCTCAAGCTTAATCTCTAGGAGAATATAGTGGAACCTGCGCACGCATGCATAACTCATCAATATTACATTTCTATAACCTGGACTAAATAAGGAAACCGAATATGCCACAAGACAGTAACACTCACGTGTAGTTGTAAGGAAAGAGTATTGTATTTTGTGTTCATTTATTTCCAACGATCGTAGAAAGTTGGCCTCGGTTTCCTTGGCACGATATTTAACCTCATTTGCATCGATGAGATATGTGTTAATGAACCCAGTATCACCCACTTGTTTTTTCTTCATTTCTGCGATCTTCAATCTGCATAATATAGTGAGGATATTTATAAATACATGCAATGAAAGAGCTGAGTTATATAGAGATACTTAATGATGAAGTAGTACTACTTACAGACGATAGCAGGTGACCATTGCTTTATCGAGGGCCAATTGATTGAAAAACTGATAGAACTCCTCAAATGGAATAGGCAACAGTTCAATTCCAAGGAGGTCATGCTCCTTTTAACTCTCAAATACAAAGTATTCCTCCCTCGAGACTCTTTGCAGGTTTTCATGTACCAATCATGCAATCTTCGCATCATCGTTGTTAGAGAGCTTTCATCTTTGACGAGAGGCTTCCCGTACTCGTATCTTTGTATCTGCACCTCCAAGAAATCAAATTGTAGATCGTCGGGCAAGTAATCTTCAGGATTGCCATAACCGGGCACCATCCTCGGATCGACGATGTCGCTAGCAGGCACCTTGAGCGGGGGGCACGATTCTTTCGCTTGTTCACCGAGCTGGGCAATTTGTTTCCCAGCTCGTCGTTCTTTCATCCTTTGATCGCTGACAGTACTTCCCTGTCACAGCCCTAGAATTGTTTGACATTAGTTGCATTAAGGCATTCATGTCATCATGTTAAATTCCATAAAAGTTGAAATGGGGATTGTTGAAACCCTAGCACCAATTGAATTCTAATAGGTTCAACTTCAAGATATTTTCAATGAACCCAAAATGCCTTTGGAGATGTTCATGATTTTTGATAAAGGTAAAACCCTCTGCCAAAATGATGAACATATTCCTTCAACCATTATGGATTTTGAATTAATTAGTGAAGTATTTGAATTTGGGCATTTGAACACTATAAATAATCTAAATGCTCAAATAATGTTGGAAGTATTGTGGGCCATAGAAATAATTCAGAAGGTGCCCACAATTATTTTCAGGATTTTTAAAAGTGCCTGGTATTTTAATAAAGCCCTAAAACCTACAGAATATTAGAAAACTAAAACAGAAGTAATAGAGAGAGAGAAGAGGCCCAGGCCACTTACGGGCGCCACTTGGCCTGTTGTTGTCTTGGGCCTGGCTGGCCCAGCTGGCCAGCCCAGCCCACCACCGCCACCCTCCTGTCGTCTTCCTCCCGCTTGATGGCAGGGGGCGTGTCGGCAGCTGTGCCGAGGCCTCCACCTCCTGCTTGCCGCTTCCCTCTCGCCTGGGACGCGCCACGGAGACGCCCAAGCCCCTCGCTCTTCCCCTCCTCTCTGCTCTCTCCTCGTCCTCTGCTCCCTCTCCGAGCACACCCAGTGGCTCGTCGCCACCCTTCGCCGTAGCCACGGCCACCGCCCTCCTCGCCTCGCCAACATGTCCATGGCCTCCGCCGCGACGCCCCCGTCCTCCTCACCGAGTCTCCCGACGCCGGAGCACCCCGAGGCGCAGCCCCCACCATTTCCCCTTCTCGGACCCGGCGGTCGCCGTCGCCCAATTCGCCGGCTCCGGTGCCCACCCGAGCTCACCGACGGCCTCATCACACTCACGGTGAGCCCCGAATCGATTCCCCCTTTTCTCCGACTCATTCTCCCCCTCGAGCTACCACTTCCCCCCCGTGACCGAAACCCGCCGCCGCCACTGCACGTCGCCGTCGTGGCCACAGCCACGATGGCTCGATTCCGAGCACGCCATCGCCTTCACCGTACTCGTAGGAGTCCGTAGCACCCACCCTTCGCCCTCTGTGCCCCTAGCGCCAACTCCAACCTCGCCCGAGCTCGCGGCCGCCAAGGTCGTCGCCGGCGACGTTCAGCGACCCAAGCCAACCACCACCACCACTCGATCGGCTCACTTCCCGCGTCACGTAGCACCCCTTCGCCTCGCTTTTGGTCACCGGAGGAGGAAACCCGCTCCCCTCCGTCGTCTCTGGCTCCGCCGGCGACGAGCCGCGGGTCAACTCCGGCGAGTTGACCCGGGTTTGGCCTAGTTTGACTTCCCCGGAGTCACTGACATGCGGGCCCCGCCCGGCTAACTACTCTAGTTAGGTTTAAAACTAATTTAACTAACCCAGGTTAGTGCTAATTAACTAGGTTAGTTAGTTAGTCACTGACGTGTGGCCCCCACACGTCAGATTTGACCTGGACGGCGCCTTTGACTTGTCGACGTCACACCGACGTCAGTCGACGATAATACCCTTTTATGGATTTAATTTAATTCAGTAAATTTCAGAAAATACTCTAAACTTCTAAAATCATATAAATTCAACCGTAACTTCGGATGGAAATAATTTATATATGTAAAATGATCAGAAAAATATGAAGAATCTGTTTATGCCATGATCATGCATGTTTGAGCAAGTTAACCTCACTGAATAGGATGAATCATGATTAGGGTAATTTATGAAATATCATTTGGAGTTGGAATTCAACCTTGTTTGAATTCCACTCCAACTAACTTAGATTATTATTGCATTAGGTGAATTCAGTACCTTAACATGATCATGCATCATATATGTGCATTGCATTGATTGTGCTCTCTCTTGTTGCGGTAATTGTCCCTCTCGGTGAGCGATGTCCGCAAGCGATGATTATTCGATGACACCAATGAAGAGCTATTATCTTGAAGTGCCGTGCAAGCAAAACCCCTTGTTCATTCGATATAATCCCACTCTCCGCTCCTGCTCTATTTTACTGCATTAGGACAACAACGACTCTGTGTTACTTGCTGCGGTAGCTGAACCCCATGATCCTTTGCATGACTGTCATTCCACGAAGAATTAGATGAAACCCACTAGCATGAGTAGGAATTGTTTGAGCCATGTTGTGCCTACTCATTTATGCTTGTTTGTCATGCCTGCTATTGCTTAGAGTTGAGTCGGTCTGATTCATCGGGAATGAATTGGAATTGTTATGAACATGTCCTGTTGTGTGTGAGCTAAGTGTGTGAACACGATTTGGTAAAAGTAGCGGTGAGAGGCCATGTAGGAGTACATGGTGGGTTGTCTCATTGCAGCCGTCCTCGTGAACTGAGTTACGTGTTTGTGATCCATGAACTAGCTACTACCACGCATTGGGCCCGAAACCAATGGACCCTCTCGGCTTCTTGACCACCCTTGTCCTTAGTCAGGGAGTTGCAAGTAGTTTCGGTGTTTGTAGCATCTTTGGGGGCCGCATAGCGCTGACCTTAGGGGTGGCTTGTGTTGCGGTAGGCACCGTGGTTCGGTGTACCGAGTGCCCGTTTGGTATCTCGGGAACCCTGCACACATCGTTCGGGGCTGTATGGGAAACCTCGGCGGACTCCTGCGGATGGAACCCGAATAGGCGATAAACCTGGACTAGGGACTTGAGTGTTTAGGTAGGCCGTGGCCGACACCCACGTTGGGCTTCCGCTTGAAGGTTGCGAGTACATGTCGGTAAGCGGCGATAAGTGGTGAGCGCGTGTGAAGAAGTACACCCTGCAGGGTTTAATATGATCTATTGAATAGCCGTGTCCACGGAGAAGGACTTCGGGTTGCCTATATCGGTTCATAGACAAGTGAAAGTGGATACTCTAAAATGCGCAAGATAAGCGTGAGTGCTATGGATGGCGTTCTCGTGAGGGAGGCGGGAGCGGATCCATAGTGGTGTATTGATATGGTGAATATGTGGACTCGTGCGCCACCTCAAAAGAGTTACTTGCGATCGTAGATCAGGATAGCCACCGAGTCAAAGCTGGCTTGCTGCGGTCAAACTCCACCACCCCTTTTGATAATGATGCATATGTAGTTAGTTCTGATGTAAGTCTTGTTGAGTACAATTGTACTCACGTTTGCCTATTCTATGTTTTTGCAGAGAGACGTCAGTCTCGCTAGTAGTTCCGCTTGGACTTCGACGTTTAGCTTGTTACCTCAGCTACGATCTTGTGCCCTCGGCAGGATCTGGTAGATAGTCGGGCTTCTCAGCCTTTTCATTTATAGTTGTCTGTACCCAGACATGTTTAGCTTCCGCTTGTGTTTTGACTTGTATGCTCTGAGTGTTGGGTCATGAGACCCATGTTTGTAATATCTCGCTCCTCGGAGCCTAATGAATAATATTTTGAGTCGTAGAGTTATGTTGTGATGCCACGTCGTATTTACACATATTGAGCATATTGTGTGTATGTTTGAAATGCTTGGTATGTGTGGGATCCGACAAACTAGTTGTTTATCCTTGGCAGCCTCTCATATGGGGAAATGTAGTCTCGTGATTACGGCGATAGTAGTCCGCTTCTGCCCGGTTCACGAGTCCTGCTAGCCCAAGACTACTGCTTGGACACTTGATCTGGCGGCATGTGTTTCACCGTTCCTATATCATCCCGGGAAATGTCACGCGGTGTTATTCGAGTCCTGCCTAGCCTGCTACAGCCGGGATACCGGAGTCCTGTTAGCCAGTGCTACAGCCGAATACATACGTTGATGACCGACATGCTCGATGTGATTCATGTATGCCTGTCCCCATAGGTTAGCGCCGCTTTGGGTTCACGACTAGCCATGTCGGCCGGGTTCTTTGTCATATGGATGCTAGCGACACTATCATATCGTGAGCCAAAAGACGCAAAGCGGTCCGGGCCATGGTAAGGCGACACCGTGGGAATACCGTGCGTGAGGCCGCAAAGTGATATGATGTGTTACATGCTAGATCGGTGTGACTTAGGATCGGGGTCCTGACAGCGTTGGTATCAGAGCCTGACTGCCTGTAGGATTACCAAGCCAAACTGGTCGAAGTTGAGTCTAGAAATGCTTTAGTTATGTAAGGGAATTGATTGTGGAAGGGAACGTAAGGCTCTTTTTACTCCTTATACCTCATGGCCTTCTGATCTGAGTCATCCTCTTCTCTTCTACGGGATTTAAGAACTAGGCTTCTCATCTATCTATTAGGATGACGTGTTACTAATCCATAGACCTTTAAGATTGTTGGTTTTAATCCCCAGTCCAGTTCCTACTATTTCTGTATGATAACTGTTGATCCCAAAATCTTGTTATGATGTTGTTGAGTGGTTATGCCACCGTTTTCTGCAGGATGTCTCAAATCATTTTGAGCATTTACAGCCGTTATGCTGTCCGGGTCATCCCAGGTCTCTAAATAGTCTGATGCATTTGCAAATCCCTTGCCCCCGTTCCTGTTGTCCTTTTGGGCCAGATTAAGCACACTAACCAGTCAGTCGAGGTACTCCATTGCCTCGACATATATGTTGGAACTATTATTATGACCCTAGATGTTTAGGAAGTCACCTAGCAATTTAGTAATGCTTTTGTATCCCCAGTGCGATGATTCTGGCCATCACTTCCGAAAGCATCCCGCGATGCCATTTAGTAGTAGGTATTCTACTCCTGGGTTGCTGAACCCGAGATTCATCCTACCTCATGTTGTTAGTATTTGCTAGTGCCTTTAGGATATTAGTACCCTTTGTGATAGTCCTCGAAGTCCGTGGTATTCTCCTTCTTCCAAATACCATGAACTAATTATGGCGGAAGTTCTTTTGAACCAAAAGATCACAATAAGAGTGCTCTTGAGGAGTTCTCCATTCATAATTGTGAATCTGCCAATTCTACCCTTCTGCATGGATTATCCGGAAGAAATGTTGAGCTTGCTCGACATGCTAATCTGTGCATCCACAACTCAGAAAATTATATGTTCCTTTGAGTTGTTCTCTTAGATGCCTTCTGACCTTCATCTATCAATTGATAGCCAAGGGTATGTGTGCATTTGTGTTCATCGATGCATCTTATCCTAGTGGTCCGTCAAGCCATTCTATTCCGGAATGACTAGGAGAAACAAACTCCAGTACCTCATCCATCTCTAGGATTGGGTCAAAGTAGTTGTATCCCGCAGATCAAAACGCCAATTCAGCTTTTGTTCTGTTCTACCTTGGAGTGTTACCATCTTTACGTCAAGAGTGTCATGAGGATTGCACTAACTCTCATGAAATTTTGACGTAGTGATACCTCTCACTATCATCATTCATTCCTCGGTCTTCGTGTTGTTGCAACCAGAATGCCGACAAGTGAATTGTGAGGTGTGAAATCGATACTCCGAGCAACTTATTGCTTGGCAGCTAATGGACGTTATCCTCATTCTTGGTGTGTTGGTTATTAAACCATCATCCTAAGATTGATTGTGCTACCTAGTCCTTATTTCTGGTGCACACTTCGATTGATGAGTTAGGATTGTGTCAAGTCCTCACTCATTTGATCATATCGTCTTGCCCTGAAAAGCAAGATTGTTCTCGAGCTTAGTAACATACCGGTGGTTCGTGACTTTCCAAATATCTTCTTGGAAGTGTTACGGGTTGTTCCCCGATCTGTTATGTTGAGCCCGTGATCAAGTTGGTTTCTTGTGAACCACCCTTCTCCAAGAATCTGTGTTGAATACCCCGAGCTAGTCGGTTAAGCTAGACAACAACTTGGAGAGTTGGAAGATAAAAGCTTGCCTAACTTAGTTCGTTCAAAGGGATATTCTTGTGTAGTGTGTGTTGAAGAAAGATGATACCTTCATCGATTGGTCCTGTGATCGTTCTTGGATCTATTGTCCTACCAATTCTTTGACTTGAGTATGGGCCATTGTCAAGTCAAATCAGAACCAACGATATTCGTAATGTTGTCTTACTCGTGGTTGATCCTTCGAGCATACACCATTACATTTTTTTGGTCTGACCAATACTATCACGTGTTCACATGATGGTGGAAGTCCAGTGATATGGAAATTCCGATGAGTTGCTGTTGAGCCCATCAGTAGCATTTTGTCTCCCCCATGAGTCATGTTGAACATCAACCTAGTGTTGGAAACTTGTGTGAGCATTTCTTCGTGTTTCGCTCATGAAGCATATGTTTGGATGAAAGTAGTGACTTCCTCTAGTTCATGTGCATCTGGTGTAAGTTGCCGCCATGAACTTGAGAAAGGTTTGTTTTGCTTCCTCTGGAATCATCCCAAGTCAGTCATGCATGTGCGAAGTATTCTATGGTTTGATAGACTGATCATCTTCATTCCGTATGTATTCCTAGCACACCAAGCCACTAACTGATTTGTACAAGGAGAAGAAGTTTCATCATAAGAGCTAATCATATGACTTATGTTAAACTCCGATATCCTCGATGATGGTTCCCAACCTGAGCTCGGTAGTGTTTATTATAAGACTACCATGTGGTCATGCTTGTCTAGGACAGTGTGTTCACATGTTTGTAGCAAAACCAGCTCATGTTTTGGAGCTTGCTATCGTAGTTCATATCCCGAGAATCTCGCAACGCCATCGCGCCAAATTGTGTTGCAACCTTTCCCTTTCAGACATGCTGAGTCTGAAATATCCTAACACCAACCAGATCTGAATCTCGGGCAGATATGATGGTTGGAACATTCCAACAGCTGCATTTCGTTCCCAGCTTGCACCGTCCTTGTGCTATCTCGCTATAGACGGTCTTCTTAGCAATTCTTGTCCAGGGTTATCTTCAAAGTGGACTTACCCTAGGCCCCCTCCACCTCCGATGATAAGCAAAAATCATCCATTGCGTTGTCTTCAACAAGGTAGTCCACATCATCCATTCTAGTCCGGGTGTACCATTTCTTTGCCTTCCACCACATGACCGCTTGCGACTGCCTTAGGCTGGTATAAAGAGTTCCAATGATCTATGGATCAAAAGTAATTCTTTTTGCCACTTAAGGGAATAGTTCTTGGCGTCACCTTTCTCGAGGTGTCCTGTTACGGGATCATGGTAAATATTTCCTCACCACCTTGACACCATCCACCATCTCCCTAGGCGTGGAATTTTTGCCTCCAATCAAACCCCGTTGTTGTTTCTTCCATCCCTCCCGATGCATTTGGTGTCTCAACTCGAGATGTGTCACCGTCTCAGTCCGTAATGTCGATCATGTTTGCTTAATCTTCGTGAAGATCGAATCATGTAGGGCTTCCCCTTCTTTCTGTTGTCGTGTCGGGTGAAGATCTCGAAGACGTCAAGACCAAGAAGATGGAGTGAACCAACATCTTCGAGAAGGCAATTGGATCATGGAATTGTAATAGTTTGTGACCTCCCTTTTCCTCTTACCTCACGTCTTGAATCTCAAGCGAGATTCTTGTTTAGTGAGGGTGAGTTATCACAACCCTAGAATTGTTTGACATTAGTTGCATTAAGGCATTCATGTCATCATGTTAAATTTCATAAAAGTTGAAATGGGGATTGTTGAAACCCTAGCACCAATTGAATTCTAATAGGTTCAACTTCAAGATATTTTCAATGAACCCAAAATGCCTTTGGAGATGTTCATGATTTTGATAAAGGTAAAACCTCTCGCCAAAAATGATGAACATATTCCTTGGCCATTATGGATTTTTGAATTAATTAAGTGAAGTATTTGAATTTGGGCATTTGAACACTATAAATAATCTAAATGCTCAAATAATGTTGGAAGTATTTGTGGGCCATAGAAATAATTCAGAAGGTGCCCACAATTATTTTCAGGATTTTAAAAGTGCCCTAGTATTTTAATAAAGCCCTAAAACCTACAGAATATTAGAAAACTAAAATGAAGTAATAGAGAGAGAAGAGGCCCCAGGCCACTTACAGCGCCACTTGGCCTGTTGTCTTGCCTGGCTTGGCCTGGCTGGCCCAGTGGCCAGCCCAGCCCACCACCGCCACCCTCCTGTCGTCTTCCTCCCGCGCCAAGTGGGGGGGCGTGTCGGCGCTGCGGCCGAGGCCTCCACCTCCTGCTTGCCGCTTCCCCTCTCGCCCTGGACGCGCCACGGAGACGCCCCGAAGCCCCTCGCTCTTCCCCCTCACTCTCTGCTCTCTCCCTCGTCCTCTGCTCCCTCTCCGAGCACACCCGAGCGAAGCTCGTCGCCACCGCTCGCCGTAGCCACGGCCACCGGCCCTCCCTCGCCTCGCCGACATGTCCATGGCCTCCGCCGTGACGCCCCCGTCCTCCTCACCGAGTCTCCCGACGCCGGAGCACCCCGAGGCGCCGCCCCCACCATTTCCCCCTTCTCGGACCCGCCGGTCGCCGTCGCCCATGGTCGCTGGCTCGGTGCCCACCTGAGCTCACCGACGGCCTCATCACACTCACGGTGAGCCCGAATCGATTCCCCTTTCTCCGACTCATTCTCCCCTCGAGCTACCACTTCCCCGTGGATCAAAACCCGCCGCCATCAAGACGTCGCCGTCGTGGCCACAGCCACGATGGCTCGATTCCGAGCACGCCATCGCCTTCACCGTACTCGTAGGAGTCCGTAGCACCCACCCTTTCGGCCTACTGTGCCCCCTAGCGCCAACTCCGACCTCGCCCGAGCTCCGGCGGCCGCCAAGGTCGTCGCCGGCGACGTTTCCGGCGACCCCGAAGCCAACCACCACCACCACTCGATGCGGCTCACTTCCCGCGTCACGTAGCACCCCTCCGCCTCGCTTTTGGTCACCGGAGGAGGAAACCCGCTCCCCTCCGTCGTCTCTGGCTCCGCCGGCGACGAGCAGCGGTCAACTCCGGCGAGTTGACCGGGTTTGGCCTAGTTTGACTTCCCGAGTCAGCGACATGCGGGCCCGCCTGTCAACTACTCTAGTTAGGTTTAAACTAATTTAACTAACCCAGGTTAGTGCTAATTAACTAGGTTAGTTAGTTAGTCACTGACGTGTGGCCCCCACACGTCAGATTTGACCTGGACGGCGCCTTTGACTTGCTGACGTCACACTGACGTCAGGCTGACGCAGTAATACCCTTTTATGGATTTAATTTAATTCAGTAAATTTCAGAAAATACTCTAAACTTCTAAAAATCATATAAATTCAACCGTAACTCGGATGGAAATAATTTATATATGTAAAATGATCAGAAAAATATGAAGAATCTGTTTATGCCATGATCATGCATGTTTGAGCAAGTTAACCTCACTGAATAGGATGAATCATGATTAGGGTAATTTATGAAATATCATTTGGAGTTGGAATTCAACCTTGTTTGAATTCCACTCCAACTAACTTGGATTATTATTGCATTAGGTGAATTCAGTACCTTAACATGATCATGCATCATATATGTGCATTGCATTGATTGTGCTCTCTCTTGTTGCCGGTAATTGTCCCCTCCCGGTAGACGATGTACCGACGATGATTATTCGATGACACCAATGAAGAGCTATTATCTTCAGAAGTGCCAGGCAAGCAAAACCCCCTTGTTCATTCCGATATAATCCCACTCTCCCGCTCCTGCTCTATTTTACTGCATTAGGACAACAACGACTCCTGTGTTACTTGCTGCGGTAGCTGAACCCCATGATCCTTTGCATGACCTGTCATTCCACAGTAATTAGATGAAACCCACTAGCATGAGTAGGAATTGTTTGAGCCATGTTGTGCCTACTCATTTATGCTTGTTTGTCATGCCTGCTACTGCTTAGAGTTGAGTCGGGTCTGATTCATCGGGAATGAATTGGAATTGTTATGAACATGTCCTGTTGTGTGTGAGCTAAGTGTGTGAACACGATTTGGTAAAGGTAGCGGTGAGAGGCCATGTAGGAGTACATGGTGGGTTGTCTCATTGCAGCCGTCCTCAGGAACTGAGTTCTGTGTTTGTGATCCATGAACTAGCTACTACCACGCATTGGGCCCGAAACCAATGGACCCTCTCGGCTTCTTGACCACCCTTGTCCTCAGTCCGGGAGTTGCAAGTAGTTTCTGGTGTTTGTAGCATGCTGGGGGCCGCACGCAACGCTGACCTTAGGGGTGGGTTGTGTTGCGGTAGGCACCGTGGCCCGGTGTACCGAGTGCCCGTTTGGTATCTCGGGAACCCTGCACACATCGTTCGGGCTGTATGGGAAACCTCGGCGGACTCCTGCGGATGGAACCGAATAGGCGATAAACCTGGACTAGGGACTTGAGTGTTTAGGTAGGCCGTGGCCGACACCCACGTTGGGCTTCCGCTTGAAGGTTCTTTGAGTACATGTCGGTAAACGCAGCGATAAGTGGTGAGCGTGTGTGAAGAAGTACACCCTGCAGGGTTTAATATGATCTATTGAATAGCCGTGTCCACGGAGAAGGACTTCGGGTTGCCTATATCAGTTCATAGACAAGTGAAAGTGGATACTCTAAAATCGCAAGATAAGCGTGAGTGCTATGGATGGCGTTCTCGTGAGGGAGCGGGAGCGGATCCATAGTGGTGTATTGATATGGTGAATATGTGGACTCGTGCGCCACCTCAAAAGAGTTACTTGCAATCGTAGATCAGGATAGCCACCGAGTCAAAGCTGGCTTGCTGCGGTCAAACTCCACCACCCCTTTTGATAATGATGCATATGTAGTTAGTTACGATGTAAGTCTTGCTGAGTACAATTGTACTCACGTTTGCCTATTCTATGTTTTTGCGAGAGACGTCGGTCTCGCTAGTAGTTCGCTTGGACTTGACGTTTAGCTTGTTACCTCAGCTACGATCTTGTGCCCTCGGCAGATCTGGTAGATAGTCGGGCTTCTCAGCCTTTTCATTTATAGTTATGCGTACCTGGACATGTTTAGCTTCCGCTTGTGTTTTGACTTGTATGCTTTCGAGTGTTGGGTCATGAGACCCATGTTTGTAATATCTCGCTCCTCGGAGCCTAATGAATAATATTTTGAGTCGAGAGTTATGTTGTGATGCCACGTCGTATTTACACATATTGAGCATATTGTGTGTATGTTTGAAATGCTTGGTATGTGTGGGATCCGACAAACTAGTTGTTTATCCTTGGCAGCCTCTCATATGGGGAAATGTAGTCTCGTGATTACGGCGATAGTAGTCCGCTACAGCCCGGTTCACGAGTCCTGCTAGCCCAGCACTACTGCTTGGACACTTGGTGGCGGCATGTGTTTCACCGTTCCTATGTACATCCCTTCGGGAAATGTCACGCGGTGTTATTCGAGTCCTGCCTAGCCTGCTACAGCCGGGATACCGGAGTCCTGTTAGCCAGTGCTACAGCCGAATACATCGTTGATGACCGACATGCTCGATGTGATTCATGTATGCCTGTCCCCATAGGTTAGCGCCGCTTTGGGTTCACGACTAGCCATGTCGGCCCGGGTTCTTTGTCATATGGATGCTAGCGACACTATCATATACGTGAGCCAAAAGACGCAAACGGTCCCGGGCCATGGTAAGGCGACACCCGTGGGAATACCGTGCGTGAGGCCGCAAAGTGATATGATGTGTTACATGCTAGATCGGTGTGACTTAGGATCGGGGTCCTGACATTCCCGATCTCCCCGCCTCGGCAAATGCCTTTCCAATAATGCGCTCATAGTTGCCTTTCGGCGGAGACTTGGGTGGTTTTGTCAGGGCAGCCAGAGTGCGGCTCGCTTTGACCGGATCTACCTTCTCCTCCAGAGGTGGATGTCTCTTTGCTTTCAACCCTTGAAACCAGTCATCCACTTCGGTTTGCATGATCTTCGCGTTTTCCTCCTCGCTCCTCATGTACGGTAACTTCTCTGGAGTCTTCAGAGAAGGACCGAATCTGTATCTCCTCCCGCCTTTGGCTGTCTTGCTAAGACGCCGGCGGAAGCAGACGGAGCGGATGTCTTCTTTCCTTGCTTACGAGGTGGAGGAGAAGGACTACGACGCGCGGAGCAGCCGGAGCGGCGGCGGGTCTCTTCCGCCCTTGTTGACGAGGCGGAGAAGGAGGAGGCTGGCTGCCGGATGCGCCGGTGCAAGCGGAGAAGGAGGCAGAGTGCCGCCACGCCGGAGAAGGAGCCGGCCGAGTGCCCTGATCGTCACTCGCGGAGGAGGAGGCGGTGGAGGCGGAGTGCCCTGACTCGCGGAGGAGGAGGAGGAGGCGGTGGAGGAGGTGGAGTGCCCGACTCGCCGGAGAAGGAGGAGGAGGCGGAGGCATCCATTCGGAAGGTTGATGAGATCCTTCCGCCATAGGCATGGAGTCTTGAGTAGAACCCAGCCGATACTCCCCTTCACGGTAGGGTGGTCAAGCCGAGCTCCTCAAATCCCTCCGTTATTTCATCGACCATCACCTTAGCATATCCTTCAGAATCGGCGGCGGTGAAAAGTTGAGTCGGGTTTAGTGGGATAAATAGAGCCAACAGCCGCCTTGACCTTTAAATTGCTCCATTGCGCCATAAGGTGGCAACTTTCAGCATCCGTCATAGCATCCACGGGATAGCTGGCAGGAGCCGTCAAGGCATGCTGCTCTGGCTGAAGCAGCTCGGTGGAAGCCACGCTGCTTCTCCGCGAGATGGCGGGGTAACCGGGGAAGCTTGGCAGGTCGTTTGTTGTGATCTGCTGCTTCTCGTTCCTCTTCTCGTTCCTCTAGCCCCATTACCCTTTCGTGCAGCGCCTGCATTAGGCTCTGCTCCAGTTTCTTCCTCCTCTCATGGGTTTTGTAACCCCCTGCGTCCGGAAATCCAGCCTTCCACGAAAGGGAGCCTGGCGTGCCTCATGTCCGTCCAGGGTGCGCAGGATTCCCGAGGTCCATTGTGAGCTCGTCCTTCTCCCTGTCTGGAACGAACTTCCCTTGCTGCGCTGCTTCGATATAATGCTTAAGCCTCTTGACTGTTATGTCCAATTGTTCGTCCGTCCAAATGCACTTCCCCGTTATAGGGTCCAAGGATCCGCCGGCCCCGAAGAACCAAGTCCGACAACGGTCTGGCCAGTTCATTGTCTCGGGTTCGATCCCTTTATCAAGCAGATCATTCTCAGCCTTGGCCCACTTAGGTCGGGCTATGAGGTAGCCACCTGACCCCGTGCGATGATGAAGCTTCTTCTTCGCAGCATTTCTCTTGTTTGTCGCTGACATCTTTTTACTCTTTTCCGATGTCTTGTAGGCCACAAATGCGGGCCATCATCTCGATCTTCTCATATTTGCCCGTGAATTCTGGTGTCTCGTTTTTTCGACATACGTATTGAGGTCTTTCTTCCAATTCCTGAATAGTTCTGCCATCTTCTTAAGAGCAAAAGACTTGATTAATGGCTCTATTACTGGCTTCTCGGATCATCCTCTGGCGGTAGGGTAAAATTTGACTTCAGCTCAGTCCAAAGATCATTTTTCTGCATATCATTGACACAAGACACCTCGGGGTCTTCGTTCTTAGGCTTATACCATTGGTGGATGCTGATCGGGATCTTGTCCCTAACGAGAACCCCGTGACCGAGCAACAAATGCCTTCTTTGTCCGGTAGGGTTCAATCGGTTGGCCGTCGCGCGATTGGTATGATCTCAAACTTTTCATCCGAGCTCAACTTTTTCTTGGGCCTCGTCTCTTTACGAAGTTGTGCTCGATCCGGAGGGCTAGAAAAAGAACTAAGACGCGAGTTAATTAATATGTGTACATATATACCAAAACAAAGGCGAGAGCTAGTCAGACAGGATAACTAATATATATACCTGGCGGACTCGGTTTGGTGATCACCGGAGCCGTCCTCACGGTCTACTTCTTCACCCTCTCCTTCTTGCACCGGCATTGGGTCATCGGAGCCATGTAAATCATAGCCAGCTGCTTCTTCACCCTCTCCTTCCGGACCATCGTTGTCGACGTTGAGAAACATCATCGAGGAGGCGGCATCACTTCCGTGTGCGATTATGTCCCTCAACAACGCTTCTTGTGCTTCGTCTCGGGGGTGTCCATAGTTTCTACAAATATTTACAACATGGCAATTATTATTCAAACATGACAGATATGGATATATTAGTGCCAGCGTAGAACTACCTAGCTAATCACAATAAGGAATCATATTAGTGGCCTCGACGCTGCTTCTCTAGGGTTTGGGGTGGCCTCGACAGCGTAATATCGACCCCCCACGTGTTGAAGCTATCGGGAGGGGGTCGGCGTTGAACAGTACATCTATGTCCCACAAGTGGCGTGGGCATCGACGCCCATGATAGGGTAGAGGGTCGTGGATCGCCGGCGGTCGAGGTCAAGGGTCGAAGATCGCCGAGGGTCGGGAGGTTGCCTAGTGTCAAAGTTCAACAAAACCATGTCTTCATCATTAGGCGAAAGTAACAGGTGCATGATGGTGCAGCTCTCCAAAGTTGTTTTGGAGCGGGTCCGAGATAGGATAATTCGCTTTTTGGTACAAAGTTCAGCAAAAAGGCAAATTATCCTATCCGGGACTCCATTCCAGAACAACTTTGGAGGACTTCGTACCATCATGCCATGGTTACTTCCGGCTAATGATGAAGCAATGGATTTCTTCAATACTTTGACACTATCGGTACCCCCCTATCGGAAAAGGAAGAAAAGAGGAAGAAGGAAGAAGAAGAAAAAAAAAGAAGAAAAAAAGGAGAAGAAGAAAAGAATAGAGAAGAAGAAAAATAGAAAAAATTCTATTTTTCTTCTTCTCTCTATTCCTTTCTTCTTCTCCTTTTCTTCTTTTCCTCTCATTCTTTTCTTCTTCTTCTTCCTTCTTCCTTCGGATCCTAGAACCTCGAACCTCGACCCTAGAACCCTCGAACCCTAGAACCTCGAACCTCGACCCTAGAACCTTGAACCCTCAAACCTTGTGCCTCGAAACCTCGACCGGCCTCGGCGACCCTTGACCCTCAAAACATTGACCCTCGACCGGCCTCGACGACCCTCGACCCCTCTGTGACCCTCTCGACCCTCTAGCCTAGTTCCCGACCGTCGACCCCTCAGCGATCCTCGACACCCTCGTTCCCGATAAAAAGAAGAAGAAGAAGAAGAAGAAGAAGAAGAAGAAGAAGAAGAAATGAGAAGAAGAAAAAAGAGAAGAAGAAGAAAGAAGAAGAAAAAATAGAAGAAAAAAAGAGAGGAGAAGAAGAAGGAAAAGAGGAGAAGAAGAAAAAATAGAATTTTTTTCTTCTTATCCTCTATTCCTTCTTCTTCTCCTTTTTTATTCTACTTCCTCTTCTTATTTTTTTTCTCCTCTTCTTCTCCTTCTTCCTTCTTCCTCTTTTATTCTTTTTCCTTATTTTCCTTCTTCCTCGACGACCCTAACTCTAAACAGTACAACTTCCTCGACGTCCCCGCCTCTCTCTAATGAACAAAATAAAATCTATGAATAAAAAAAACATCATATTCTATGAACAAAAAAACATCATATTTCATCCACATCGATCCATGCATACATCATATATATGATCATATCTATGAACAAAAAAAATTCATATGATCATCTATGAACAAAAAAAATCACATATATATGCAGAAAAAAAAACATTAGATCAACACTGCAAAAAAGCATCATACATATATCCATACATCAATATATATACATTTATGAAAAATCATGAACATCTCTGGAAAAAAAAAATCATGGCGTGGAGGGGGGCAGGGCTTGTGCTGGGGCTCACTATGGGCGGAGGCGACGGCGAGGTCGCGCGCGGAGGCGGCAGGGGAGGCGGAGGCGACGGCGAGGTCGGGAGGCGGAGGCGACGGCGAGGTCGGGAGGCAGGGCGGCGACGGCGAGGTCGGCGAGGTCGGCGAGGTCGCGGAGGCAGGGGCGGCGACGGCGAGGGCGCGGCGACGGCGAGGGCACGACGACGGGCGGGACGGCGACGACGAGGCAGGGCGACGGCGTTAGGGGCAGATGCGGTGCGGCGACGACGGCGGGGCGCGGCGGCGGCGGCGACGACGGGCAGGCGGCGACGGCGGCAACAACAGTGGCAGCGGCGATGGTGACGGCTGGCGTGGCGGCAGCGGCGGCGTCGAGCGGCGTCGGGAGGGAAAATCGCGATGAATCTGAAATTTCCCAAGTGCTTTCTTATATAGCAAGGGCATTAGTCGGTTGGTGCCACGACCGGGACTAATGCTACTAGTCGGTTGGTGCCACCAACGGGACCAAACAAATTTCAGCAGCCCAAAGGGCGGAAGCGGCGGTCTTTGGTCGGTTGGTGGCACCAACCGGGACTAAAAGTCATTAGTCCCGGTCGTGGCACCAACCGGGACTAAACCCCTTAGTCTCGGTTGGTGCCACCAACCGGGACCAAAGGCGTTAATGCTGCCCAGCCCAAAAGTTTAGTCCCACCTCGCTAGCTGACGGGCGCCGGCACTGGTTTATAAGCGCTGGTGTGCCTCCCCTTTCGAGCTCCTCTCTAATGCAGGCTTTCGGGCCTAAACTTGCTCTTGCTGTCAGGCCTATTGGGCCTCTGCGGGCCTGAATCCTGGCCCATGTAGGGTTTCTAGTCGTATTCAGGCCGTGGGGGCCCAGTAGATGGCACTTTTTTTTGCTTTATATTTTATTTCTTTTTGCTTTTAGTTTTACAAAAAATATAAACTTTCTGTTTGTGCCATTAGTTTTAAAATTTGAAAACACTTTTTTTGTTTTCTTTGTTGCTTTATTTATTTAATTTTGTTTCTACTTACAACAAAATACTTATTGTTGCTATTTTATTTTTTTCAAGTTTTTTGTTTTGTTTTCTGCATTATTTATTTTCTTTTGGTTTTTGCTTTATTTTTAATTATTTTTGCTTTTAGGTCAGCAAAATTATAAACTTTCTGTTAGTGCTTTTAGTTTTAGAAAAATATAAACTTTCTGTTTGTGCCATTAGTTTTAAAATTGAAAACACTTTTTTGTTTTCTTTGTTGCTTTATTTATTTTATTTTGTTTCTACTTACAACAAAATGCTTATTGTTGCTATTATTATTATTTTTTCAAGTTTTTTGTTTTGTTTTCTGCATTATTTATTTTCTTTTGGTTTTTGCTTTATTTTTAATTCCTTTTGCTTTTAGGTCTGCAAAATTATAAACTTTCTGTTAGTGCCATTTGTTTTAGAACAATTATAAACTTTCTGTTTGTGCCATTAGTTTATAAAATTTGAATTCTTTGAAATTTGTGTGAATCACAAGTTTGTGAGCTCAACAAGGCGAGAGGGACGGGCTTATAAACGGTGTGGCGCCCTTGGTTGGCGAGGTTTTCAAATTCATAGTTTTCAAATGAACTCTCAAAAGTTGGCATAGCATGTTCATGAACAAAACGGACAATGGTATCATACTGTGTGTTACAAAGTTGGCATGGTATCATCATAATAGTTGCGGAGAAAGTCTTCACTTTTTCTTCGCTTGTGTCGCTTTGCTTATTGCTACCGTAACCATGGATAATCTTCATCGTTTATCAGGATTCTTGGGTCCGCCTTGACTTTGAAGGGGAATTTCATGAAACTTTTCATACTCTTGAGACATGTCATCTTGCCCTCCACTCCTGGATGTCCCTTTTCCTGAAAGAACTATGTGGCGCTTTGGCTCATTGTATGATGTATTCGCTTCCTTATCTTTTCTTTTCCTCGGTCCGGTAGACATGTCCTTCACATAGATAACCTGTGCCACATCATTGGCTAGGACGAACGGTTCGTCGGTGTACCCAAGATTTTTCAGATCCATTGTTGTCATTCCGTATTGTGGGTCTACCTGCACCCGCCTCGACAGATTGACCCACTTGCACTTAAACAAAGGGACCTTAAAATCTACTCCGTAGTCAAGTTCCCATATGTCTACTATGTAACCATAATATGTGTCATTTCCTTGTCGGTTGCTGCATCAAAGCGGACACCGCTGTTTTGGTTGGTGCTCTTTTCATCTTGGTCAATTGTGTAAAATGTATTCCCATTTATCTCGTATCCTTTCCAAATCATTACAGTCGAAGATGGTCCCTGGACAACAAGTACAACTCATCACAAACAGTCTGTCACCTCCGAGACGTGTTTCCAACCAACTGCTGAAAGTCCTGATGTGTTCACATGTAATCCGCCGTCGTCGCCTTTGCTCCGGTGTTTGGAGCGCAGATGTTCTTGTGTTCATCGACATACGGGTCACCAAGGTAGAGTTCTCAGAGAAGCTGTAGTGTGCTTGAGACCAAGAATATCCGTCCCTGCATATTATTGAGTCTCTTCCAAGCGTGTTTTTCGGTCAGTCTCCCCTCATACCGCGATTTAGGGAGACCTATCTTATTAAGGCCAGGAATGAAGTCAACACAAAACCCGATGACATCCTCTCGTTTGATGGCCCATGGAGATGCTTCCTTACGGCCTAGCACGATTCTGAACATATTTCTTTAGGACTCCCATGAACCTCTCAAAGGGTACATATTGTGTAGAAATACGGGCCCCGAATGACAATCTCGTCGACTAGATGAACTAGGACGCGCCATGATATTGAAGAGGATGGTGGGAACACCAGCTCGGCCCGACAAGACATTGCGCCACATCACTCCTTAGCGTTGCTACGATTTCTGGATCGATCACCTTCGAGATATTGCATTGAGGAATGCACATAGCTTCACAATGGCTAATCGGACGTTTTCGGTAGAAGCCCTCTCAATGCAACCGGAAGCAGTTGTGTCATAATCACGTGGCAGTCATGAGACTTTAGGTTCGGAACTTTTCTCGACATATTTATTATTCCCTTTATATTCGACGAGAAGCCGTCGGGACCTTCATCTTGAGCAGGCATTGAAAGAATATTTCTTTCTCTTCTTTCAGAAGAGCGTAGCTGGCGGGACCTTCATCTCGCTTGGAGGCATGCCCTCTTTTCGTCGCAAGCGTTGCAGGTCCTCTCGTGCCTCGGTGTATCTTTTGTCTTCCCATACACGCCCAAGAATCCTAGCAGGTTCACGCAAAGGTTCTTCGTCACGTGCATCACGTCGATCAAGAGCGGACCTCTAGGTCTTTCCAGAGGGTAGGTCCCAAAATATAGATTTCTTCTTCCACATGGGTGCGTGATTCTCGGCGTCATTCGAACAGCTAGTCCGCGGGACCCTTTCCAAAGATTACGTGTAAATCATTGACCATAGCAAGTACGTGATCACCGATACGCATGGCGGGCTTCTTCCGGTGATCTGCCTCGCTTTGAAATGCTTGCCTTTCTTTCGACATTGATGGTTGGTCGGAAGAAATCGACGATGGCCAGTACACATTCTTCCTGCAGCTTCCGGTATATACTATCGGTGTCAAGTAAACAGTGCGTGCGCGTGGTATCCCTTGTTTGTCTGTCCCGAAGGTTATCGAGAGCGGGCCAATCGTTGATTGTCACGAACAGCAACGCCTTTAGGTCAAATTCCTCCTTTTGTGCTCATCCCACGACGCATACCGTTTCCATTCCACAGCTGTAAAAGTTCCTCAACTAATGGCCTTAGGTACACATCAATGTCGTTGCCGGGTTGCTTAGGGCCTTGGATGAGAACGGCATCATAATGAACTTCCGCTTCATGCACATCCAAGGAGGAAGGTTATACATACATAGAGTCACGGGCCAGGTGCTGTGATTGCTGCTCTGCTCCCGAAAGGATTAATGCCATCCGCGCTTAAAGCAAACCATACGTTCCTTGGGTCCTTTGCAAACTCATCCCAGTACTTTCTCTCGATTTTTCTCCATCTGCGACCCGTCGTGGTGCTCTCAACTTCCGTCTTTCTTACGGTCCTCACTGTGCCATCGCATCAACTTGGCATGCTCTCCGTTTCGAACAGACGTTTCAACCGTGGTATTATAGGAGCATACCACATCACCTTCGCAGAACCCTCTTCCGGAGGCTCGCCGTCAACATCACCGTGGTCATCTCGTCGATCTTATACGCAATGCACCGCATACCGGGCATGCGTTCAGATCCTTGTAGGCACCACGGTAGAGGATGCAGTCATTAGGGCATGCATGTATCTTCTCCACCTCCAATCCTAGAGGGCATACAACCTTCTTTGCTGCGTATGTACTGTCGGGCAATTCGTTATCCTTTGGAAGCTTCTTCTTCATTATTTTCATAGCTTCTCAAATCCTTTATCAGCACAACATTCTCTCGCCTTCCACTGCAGCAATTCGAGTACGGTAACGAGCTTTGTGTTGCCATCTTCGCAATTGGGGTACAACCCTTTTTGTGATCCTCTAACATGCGATCGAACTTCAGCTTCTCCTTTTGACTTTCGCATTGTGTCCTTGCATCGACAATGACCCGGCGGAGATCATCATCATGGGGCACATCGTCGGTTCATCTTGATCTTCAGCAGCTTCGCCTTTGCAGCACCATCGTGCACATCGTGCAGTGCAACTTGATGTTCAGATAGCATCACCGTATTCAGGGGCACATAGTTGTCATCGTACTCTTCTTCCTCGCCGTCTTCCATCATAACCCCTATTTCTCCGTGCCTCGTCCAAACATTATAGTGTGGCATGAAACCCTTGTAAAGCAGGTGGGTGTGAAGGATTTTCCGGTCGAGTAAGACTTCAGTATTCCACATATAGGGCATGGACAACACATAAAACCATTCTGCTTGTTTGCCTCAGCCACTTGAGAAAAGCATGCACGCCTTAATGTACTCGGAGGTGTGTCGTCACCGTACATCCATTGCGGTTCATCTGCGTGCATTATATATAATTAAGTGTGTCAAAAATCATTACAGAACATCATGAATAGATAATTAAGTGACCAAATTAATAGAAGTTCATCATCACATAAAAACCAAAGTACATACATAGTTCTCATCTAACAACATAAAGCTCTGCAGAGCATCTAAATTAATTAAACCATACATTGAAACTATGTAAAACATTTCAATGTGAAAACAAATACGATCATAATCGCAACCAAGGTAACAACTGATCCAACGGCATAATGATACCAAGCCTCGGTATGAATGGCATATTTTCTAATCTTTCTCATCTTCAAGCACATTGCATCCATCTTGATCTTGTGATCATCGACGACATCCGCAACATGCAACTCCAATATCATCTTCTCCTCCTCAAGTTTTTTTATTTTTTCCTTCAAGAAATTGTTTTCTTCTTCAACTAAATTTAACCTCTCGACAATAGGGTCGGTTGGAATTTCCGGTTCAACAACCTCCTAGATAAATAAAATCTATGTCACGTTGGTCGGCATAATTTTCATAAACAATAAATGAACCAATAGTTATGAAAAGATAATATATACCACATCCGAATCATAGGCAGGACGAGGGCCGACGGGGGCGGATACCAAAACCATCGCACTATATAAGATGCAATAATAAAAGTAAGAAAATAATACAAGTAAGAATATTTTTCCTTTCAGAAAGAAGATAAGAACAAGAGGCTCACCACGGTGGTGCTGGCGATGAGATCGGCGCGGGTGATCGACGGCGGTGAAGACGGGACGGGCGTGACGGACCGCTAAACCTAGACAAATATTGAGGAAAATGGAGGTTAGAGGTCGAGCTTGAGAGGAGAAAGCTTAAGTAGTGTGGCTCGGGCATTCCATGAACACCTTGTGTGCATAGGAGGTGAGCTAGAGCACCACCAAGCCCCTCCCCTCGGCCGGAAAAAGCAGAGCAGTGTGCTGCTGCGCTTCTTGTGAGGGGCTATATATAGGCAGCACTATTGGTCCCGGTTGGTGGCATGAGCCGGGACTAAAGGGAAGCCTTTGGTTCCGGTTCATGCCACCAACCAGGACCAATAGTGGTGGGCCAGGAGCGAGGCCCATTGGTCCCGGTTCGTCCCACCAACCGGGACCAAAAGGTCCGGACGAACCGGGACCAATGGCCCACGTGGCCCGGCGGGCCCCCTGGGCTCACGAACCGGGATAAATGCTCACATTAGTCCCGGTTCTGGATTGAACCGGGACTAATGGGCAAAACAGGCCTCAACGATAGCCCCTTTTTCTACTAGTGCATGTTCCCCTGCTTGCGATCTGACTCTCGTTGTTGTTCATGTTGTTGTTGCAGCCATCTAGGTGGCTTCTTCCTGTTCCTGGGCGTCACCGTCGCCGGCCAGACGGAGTGGCGGCCGGCCGGAGCAGCCGCGGCACCGGGGTTCATGGCGATGGTGATGACGTCCGCCAACGCGTCGTCGCTGGCGACCAACAACAGTTCGGTAAGAAAACAAAAACTCCTTACTCACTCGACGACTAATCCTCCCGCATCTTCACTAGTTTTTCTTCTTCTCTGAGATCGCATCTTACTAGTTGGGTCAGAAAAGACTACTAGCAATTCTAGTACTAATCGATCCGTATCTTTACTCGCTGGGTCGATGCTACAAGATGGAGTAGTATATAGACTGAGGATAATTCTTCAAGCTGACCTCCTGTGTTCCTCTATAAAATCCAAGTGGAGCAGTATCATAAATTGGCCCAAAAACAATTAGCTGGACACCTTAGCTACACACAGTTGGGCATGCTCTGGATAGACAATGAAACTAACTTAGGTGAGCAGACAATAATTAGCAGGTGTGATTTTTGCAGGCCTTGGACAAGATCAGGTTCGAGAGCTTCACGGACAAGAGTAAGCTCGATGCGCAGCCTGAGCTCTTCATCCACATCATTCCCGACAAGGTGACCACCATGCTAACGATCATCGACAGCGGCATTGGCATGACCAAGTCGGACCTCGTCAACAACCTTGGGACCATTGCGCATAAGCTAACTCTGTTATTTATGTCTGCCAACTCTGTTAGTTCCATGATCAAGTTGTATATGCACTCCCAGCCTTCTAAAATGATTGCCTTTACTGTCCATGTATTGATGTGATTTGTTCTTAAAATGGTTTGCTAGATAGATCCATGCCTTGTATGTTCTGTTTTCTTTACTATACTGTTCTGGCTTAGGGAAATTAAACATTGTATCTTTTTTTATTGTGATATGCAACGCTTCAAAAAAAGAAACTGTATTATGGAATTACTCATCTGCAAGGAATTTCTATCTATTCTAGTAGTTTATTTTTGATACTGTATTGATGTATTCCGTTCTGCGTGGGAGCCGATTCTCGATTTGTTCCTATTTCTAGTTCAGTACTGTACAATGTAATGATTTCGTGCTTTCATGAAGTATTTTGTGCTGTTTTTATCTGTTGAGCAATTTAGAAGACTTGTAGAGCATTTAAATTGACAGTTGAATTTGCATGTGCTATTCTTAGTTGTGCTACAGTATGTGTTTCGTGTTGTTTGCACTTTTTAGCCAAATCATGGCACACGCAGTGTCAATGCGATATATCGGGTTTGTGATCTAGGATTTCAGTAGGTGGTTATATGTTGTTGTGATGAATATAAATATTAACAAGTGCTCATGCATGGCGGTACACTAGAGCCAGTTTTATGTGCTCATTACCTTCCTGTTGTTCTAGTTGCTTACAGAATCTTTGCTCTACTCCTTGCAACTTAAATTCTTGCTTGCTCTCATGTACAGTATGTTTGCTTGCAAGAAGTAGTACGCCGAAATTGTACAGTTTGGTTGCAGGCAAGCAAACTGAACTGAATTTGCTTCCTTGCAAACTAAACTTAATTTGTACTCCTTGCATATTTCGAAATGAGAAATCTTATTTTCAACTCTTATGCTGGTAGGTCACTGTTGGAACTGGTTCATTTGGGGTTGTATTTAAGGTAAACTTCTGACCTTGGGGTTGTATAAATTGGTCTATGGTGAAACTGCACATTCAGTTAAACTTCATTGAATTTGAATTGGATGTTGAATGCCATTTTTTGCATAGTGTAAACTAAAAGCAGTTTTCCATGGAATTCTTTTTCTTTTTCACTTTTAAGAAACAATCACTGACCAGCAGTAGTAATATTTATGCAAAATTATGCAAAGTTCACTGAAATTTTGAGCATCTACAGTTTACTAAAATTTTGTGTGACTTGTCCATGATTATGTAGCAAACTAAACTTGTGTTTACTTAAACTTGTCCATGAGCATGCAACAACTTAAACTTGTGTTTACTAAAATGGATGCTTTTGATTCCCATTCAACAATATAGTGACAAGTGAAAGTCTACATAAACACCATTGCGTGAAATTATACATATTGCTTGTGAGTTCTAATTGTGGCCTAGTCAAGAAAAAAACATGATTTATTGGTCTATTTTTATCGTCAAATATTAGAAACTTAAGAAAGTAAATTGAGATGAGCTGATATCTATTAGGAACATATTGCTTGTGGACATGCATGGTGCTGCTGAAGCTACACATGTTCTCCACCACAAACTTTGTAATGTCTCCTCAGTGTTTCCTGCTTGTGATGTTGCTGTGCAAAGTGGTTGAAGTACCTTCTTTTTCTACCCATCTTCATGAATCCTATATTAAATGTATAATTTATACAAATTATTCTATAAGATTTGTAAAAGCAAACATTTCACTATGAAAGTCTGTTGTTTTATTTGCCCTTTCTAGTACTTTCACCTTACATTTCTGTTGCCATTGCGTTTGTTTGGTTCGACTAGTAGCAGACACTAATCTTTGGAAGTATTTGTGTTCACTCTTTTACAGGAGCACCAGGACAAATTTGAAGTGCAAAGCCATGAAGCCAAGTGCAAAGCCATGATGCCAGTGATTTGTTTGTGTTTGACTGTAATAGGCTCTAGAGATTGTGACATTGTAACAGATTTGATAAATTATGTTTGTTTTGTTTTGTTCGAAATAGTGATTTAAAATTTTGTGAAAGAACCTGATTAGTGGGATTCACTTACCAAAATAATCTGAGCAATGTTGAAATATCTGACGTGTGGGACCGAGGTATGAGATTATGATTATTTTTTAGCATTATGTATGAAATTATGATATGTGGTGGTCGGCATTCATGGAACAGGGGTCCCCAGACTTGCCTGCCTGCGGCCTGCGGCGTGGCTCAAGTGGGGGCCCAGCTCGGCCCATCTTCATTAGCTCAAGCTCAAGACCCTCGCGAGGGGCCAAGCCTCGCGAGGCGGACGACAGGAAGCTTCCTCAAAGGCGGCCTCATCAGGCAGGCTCGCGAGGAGGCAGAGAGATCAAGGCAGGGGTACCTCGCGAGGAGCCCGTGACGCAAGCCATGACGAATCAAGACCAGGCAGGCGTCGGCCTGTGCAGTGTCCTTGTTTCCCTTTCGGTGCAAAGGGGGCAAGCACATGCCAAGGCATCGGGCAAAGGTTACCATTCCGGTGCAACGAGACCAAGACCAGTAGAGCGGCAGGACGGAGGTCACCGTGGAGCCCAAGACGGCGTCATCACCAGTGCTTTTGGCAGCCAAGGACCACCTTTGGTCAGGATAACTTGTACTAGATGTTCCCCTTCAAAGTGGCCGATTGTTGGCGCCCTTCCCGCTCATTATTTGGGGAGAGGCCCAGGGCCTCTATATATAGAGCTAGCCACCACAGAGTAGGGGCAATCTGACCAGATCGGATAGAGCCCTAGGAAAGAGAGAGAGAGAGAGAGGCGATCGAACTCACCCCACAGTTCATCGCACCAGCTCTATAACACCTCTCGCGAGGCTGTTCTTCCCCTGTACTGTTCATCATCAGCCCTTGAGGCAATCCACCACACCACACACCGGAGTAGGGTATTACACCGCAACGGTGGCCCGAACCAGTATAAACACCGTGTCCCTTGTGTTGTTCATCGTTTCCATCTTAGATCATGCGAGGAGATCGGACGTAGATCGGTATGGGAGAGATCCCCGTGCGCACCCCAGTGTTCAAACCTCAAGGGTCTGCCAGAACTCGAAATCTGACATTTGGCGCACCAGGTAGGGGTGCACCGGAATCCTTCATCCTCCGCATCGCGTTTCTTCGCCTCGCCGTTCAGATGTCAATTGACCCCGCTGCCAACGCCGACCGCTGGGCGGCGTGGCTCGCCCACGCCATATCGCCGGCTCAGGGCGACCTCAACCTTGCGCCTCAGGCAGCCAGCACTCTGCAGGGCGCTGCGGGGCACGGGCGACGCGGCCAGACGCGGCCTGCCCTCACACCACGGCAGGTGCGGGCCGCATCAAGGGCCTCAAACCACGCCGCGGCCACAGCGCCGTACACTCGACGTGAGCAGGCGAACTCCCGGGCCGCGCTCACGGTGGCCCGAGAGCTGCTACGGTGCCGGTTGCTGGAGGGCGGCCGCGACGTGCTGTTGGAGCGGGTGGCCGAGCTCCTGGATGCCGCCGCCTCAGGAGCACCCCCTTTCTGCATCCAGCTACCATACCAGATCCAGGGCGGGCCGTACGGCGGCATTATGCGTGCTCACGCAATTTCAAGCGGACTCCCGGGCCTGTGCAGCGCCAACACCTCCGTCGGCACCGGGCGACAAGTCACGCCGGCCCCTTCTCAGGCCAGCGAAGGGGAGCACGCCGTGGCCTTCGACTTCGGCGGACCGCCGCGCCATCACCCCCAAGACGACGCTCCAAGCCAGACTGCGGGGCATGATGGGCTCTACGACGAGGCTCACGGGGCGGCGGCCCCAGAAGCTTATGTGCCCTGCATGGTGGATCAGGGGTGCGCACTGGAAGAAGATCATGGATCATTCCTCGGGCCAGGCTGGGGCGAGGAGACGCCAGAAGCTGAGCTCTTTTAGGAACCCCAAGAGAGCGTTCACAACCGCACCGGCGGCAGCAACTATCGGGTACCACTCATTCCTCAGGAGAAAGCTTCCGCTAACCTTGGGTCGCAGGAGGTACAGGTCGCCGCAGCAGATGGCTGCCCCAATGCTGCAGCCTCCTATCCCTTAGGAGGAGGGCGCAGGGGGCTGTAGGAGAGGGGCGGTCGGAGCAAGGCGTTCTCAGGAGTTAGGCCCTCTGCTGGGGAGGTGCCCCAGGGCCTGCCCCTGGCAGAGGACCCGTGGTCGTCGGGGGAACCGCTGGCGACCGCTCTACCCCATTGGCGTCGTCCTTGGTTTCCCGTCACCGTCAATGGCGGCAGAGTGAGGCGCAAGGCGGGGCCCTCGTTTGGCGATATGAAGCAAGGTCGGTACCTATGAAGAAGGCCCAGTGCCTGTGAAGCTCGCCGCCCGTGACACTCTCACGTAATAATGAGTGGGGCTGTACATGCCCCTGAGTCTCCGGAGAGCCGCCCTCGGGCCTCTGGGGCTCCTGCCCACGGCCAGTGGTAGCCTTAGCTCGGGCCTCTAGACTAGGTGCCGGATGCAGCCTTTTTCTTTTTTGCTTCTTCCTTGTTAAAAAGTTTCTTCGGTTTGGATTTAAGTTGGATTTGAGTTCGAGACTTGCGTGCGTTTGGGGGAGGGGTGTTTAGTCTCGTTCGAGCAATCTCTCGTGTTCTGGTTTCGGCTTTACGTCCAAAGTTAGCGTTGGCTGCCCCCCCCCCCTTGCGAGCCGGGCCGGGCCAGGCACGTCTACAGCCGGGACCGCTGTCGCCACACCCTCTCCGGAGGTTCTCATCGCAGGATCAACAGGCTAATCGAAAGACGCCCGAGGCGTGGCGGCCCCCCGCAGGCCCGCGCAGGACTCGTCGGGGTTGAAAGGTAAACAAATCAGCTGAACCATCACCAGGCTAGCGGCCAAGCTCACACGCAACGTTATCTTTACCAGGGTGCTGATCACAAATCTTTACATGAGGGGCCTCCCCTCCCAAAATGCTCGTACATTCTTTAGGGCCGAGCCTGAACCTTCTTCGTGCACGATAAACAGCAGTGACATACGGTCAGTTGGACATATCACTCACCGCGTCTTCTGGGGCACCCTCGGAAGCGTCACTGGAGTCGCTGACGTCGTCGCCGCCACCGCCAGCATCTCCATCAGCGCCAGGCGCGTCCACAACGCCGCCTTCATCGGCGGCCACGACCACGCCGTCATCATCAGACGCAAAGGCCCTGACGAGGGCATCCACGTTGTTCTCCACCCATTGCGCCAGGTCGGCCCAGACGGCTATGGGCACGGGTGCGATGGCAGCGTCAAAGTCGAAGTGGGGGTCCCTTCCCTGCAGATAGCTGAAGACACGGGAGAAGGCGCGCCGGAGCAAGGCTCGGCTCCTCTCTTCAACAAGCCAACGGGACCTCTCGGAGAGGTTCTCCAGAAGCGTCACCACTCTGGTGAAAAACTGAAGGTTGCCGGCGTAGTTGGCCTCATGCGGCTCCTCAGCGGCAGCCTCGCAAATGTTTCCCAAAGCGGAGTTGGCCCTCTCCCTAAGCATTCGAAGCATGGGAGCACGCTCATGCTCCAGAACCCTCCACTCATGGATCTCGTCCTCGTTCCGCTGCGCGATGGCCTCGGCGTCTTCAATCCTCTGTTGGAGAAGAATCAGCTCAGCCCGGGAAGAGGCCACCTCCGCCTATGCTGCGCCAAGGGAGGCTGCGGAGGAGTCCGCACGCCGCGTCACTTCATCCAACTTGGCCTTGAGGGCCGCGGTCCTTCCCCCAGCCTCGGCCCCGATCAGCCCCAACCTCGCTTCATATTCACATTCGAAGGACGAGCGAGCTTGCTCCACGTGGCGGTCGACCTCTTCCTGGACCCGGGCTTCGCGCGCAGCAACGTCGTCCTCCACCTGGGCTACCAGGCGCTCCCTCGTCTCCAACCGCTCAAGGTCAAGATTGCGCTCAGCGGCCTCCAGCGTCAGCGCCTCCTCACGCTTCAGGAGCTCCGCCCGGTCAGCGGTGGCCCCCTGCATCGACTCAAGGGCCGCCTGGCACAGTTCCACTTGCTGGTCCAGGGAGTTGCTCCAGGCTCGGAGCTCCCATGCGCGCTCTTCCACATCCTTGCGTCGTCGGTCTGCTTCCCGAGCCTCCTCGATGGCCTGGGAGCAGGCCTCCCGCGAAGCCGCCAGCGAGCTCCAGCCTTAGCGTTGTCGAGATCACGCTGGTGACGCGCGAGGGTGATGGCTACCTTCGGCTTGCACCTATCCTCTGCAAGGTACAAACCTTCGGCCTCGAGGCACACATCCTTGACTGCAAGCTCTAGCCCGATCCGTCTCACCGCATCCGCTGCCCCCTGGAGGAACTCTTCGCGGAGGGTGCGATGCTCCCGAGCGTGCCAGAGCACGTCTTCTGCATCACCCTCTGCCGCCAGAGTATGCGGAGGGCCCCGAGGCGCACGCCCCCTCCCGGCGTGGGGATGGGGGCTGGCGCCCTAGCCAACACCGAATGGACCCCTCCGGGGATCCAGCCTGGCGTCGGTCCACCCACGGAGGAGGAGCCAAAGACAAACTTCAGCCATTCACCATCTATGATCAGAGGAGGAACGCGGGGCAAGCCGGATGTGCCCTAGGAGGACTCGTGAAGAAAGGACAGCGGGCGCGCAGGCTCGAGGTGCCCTATGGAACGGACCACTCCACCAACCGGTCCAGCGGCAGGGGAGTCGCTCGAGCTCAGCGAGCCCAGGACCAGAAGAGAAGACGAAGATTGGGGAGTTGGCTCCCGGGCCGACTCAGCGAATTTGGCAGGACAGGGCCATAAGGGCTACAGTCAGTCGCAAGGATAGCAAAGTAAATGAGCAGAGAAAGAAGAAGACTTACTCCTCCATGGCGAAGTACTTCCTGCGCTTCAACAAGCGGCAAGGGTGGTCGCTGCCACCCAAGGCCTCCTTCCTCTTGCGGAGGGCCTCGAAGTCTACACGGAACAGACCTAAGCGCGCGGCGCAGGGGTCGGCCTGTCGCGTGGAAGAAGCGTCAAGATGATCACCACCAGAGGAGTCTACCTGGGGGACGCCGTCAGGCGTCACCTCGTGAGGAACGGCTAGGGCCTCGAGAGCCCCGGCCTCAAGAGCCGTAGGCCGCAACTCCGCGCGTGCCGCCGCTCCAGGGCGGGCCTCGGGAGGCGCCGCCTTTGAGGCTTGTCGCGGCGTCGGCACCTCAACATCAGTCGCCTCAGCTCCCGCCGGTTCTTGTCTCCCCGCTCCATCGCCTGAAGAGGGATCACTGTGGGCGACAGGGGCAGCAACCACGGCAACTGGGTTCTCGCGGGGCCCCGTGAGGCCAGCCGGGCGCAGCCCCCACTCATCGAAGCTGGGCATCTGCCTCACAAAATCGGCCCTGCCGGAGCAAATATACAAGAGGACACCACCACTCCGTAGGCTGCCTGGGGAAGGATCGCCAGTCAAGACCCTGAGCACCGTCCGCAGCACTTCAGGCGCCAAGTGCTCCTCCTGAAGCCGCATGCGGTCTCTATGCCCCGCAAAGTCCCACATCCGGCGAGAATGGCGCTGAAGAGGAGCAATGCGACATTGGAGGAACTCCCTCACCACCTTGGGCGCTGACACGTTGAGCGCCCTCAAACTCTGGAAGCGGCGCCAGACGAAGGCGAGCCAGGGGCTCGCGAGCACCTCATGACCCCAGCCTGGGTTGGGAATAGCAGGCGAGGTCGGGTGCGAGAGCAGAGGGTTGGGCACTCCGACGTCCACATACAACCACCGCTCTCTGAACCTGGCCTGAGGAGGAGGAAGGCCGAAGTCGATCCCCAAAGCGGCCGTCTCTGGCACGGCAAAGAAGCTTACATACCCTGAACACTGAGTGGGGTCGCTCAGGCGCAAAGAAAAGAAGTGGCGCAGCAGGGCAACGGAAGGAGGGATGCCTATCATCGCGTCATAGACAAAAGCAAAGACAGCCAGAAGGGTAATGGACACCGGCCGAAGGTGCATCATGCAGATCTGATAATGGGAGAGCACCACATTGAAGAAGGCGGAAAAGGGGGGAACCAGACCCGCCCATAGGGCATCGGTGAAGAACCGGACCTGCGTGACAGTCCTAGCAAGGGAGGCATGGGATCCAGGCCAGGCTGTGGTTCTGCCTCACTCGTTGAAGATAGTGGCAAGGGCGGAGCGGACCTTGTCCAAAGCTTCTCGATTGAGTATGATCGACCGATCAACGGCGGGGGCCGCCACCGGAGGAGTGCGGGGCGAAGGCGCGGGCTTCTTTCCCTTTCGTTTCTTCGTCGGCGCCATAGAGGTGGAGAGTGGGAAGAACTCGAGCCGGATTGGCGGCGGAAGTTGAAGCTCGAAGAAGATGGAAAGGTAGGAGGCGAGCGAGCAGCGAAAGGAGGAACAACTGTGTGCAACTGCGGGTCCGCTTAGCCGGGCGTGTAACGAGGCGTCGCGGGGAAGCGAAGACGCCCGCGTCCAATCAATCGCCACGCGGTGCCCGAGGCCGCAGGCTATTGGGGCCCGCGGCGCTTCGCGCTTGCCAATTCGCTTCTCTGCTAGGCCAAGCCCGGGCACGCCTTGGGCCCGGGGGCTAATGTTGGCGTTCTGGGAATGGGGGTCCCGAGACTTTCCTGCCTGTGGCCTGCAGCATGGCTCAAGTGGGGGCCCAGCTGGGCCCATCTTCATCAGCTCAAGCTCAAGACCCTCGCGAGGGGCCAAGCCTGGCGGGGCGGACGACAGGAAGCTTCCTCAGAGGCGGCCTTATCAGGCAGGCTCGCGAGGAGGCGGAGAGATCAAGGCAGGGGTACCTCACGAGGAGCCCGTGACGCAAGCCATGACGAATCAAGACCAGGCGGGCGCCAGGCGGGCGTCGGCCTGCGCAGTGTCTTTGTTTCCATTTCGGTGCAAAGGGGGCAAGCACAGGCCAAGGCATCGGGCAATGGTTACCATTCCGGTGCAACGAGACCAAGACCAGCACAGCGGCAGGACGGAGGTCACCGTGGAGCCCAAGACGTCGTCATCACCAGTGCTTTTTGCAGCCGAAGACCACCTTTGGTCAGGATAACTTGTACTAGATGTTCCCCTTCAAAATGGCTGATTGTTGGCGCCCTTCCCGCTCATTATTTGGTGAGAGGCCCAGGGCCTCTATATATAGAGCTAGCCACCATAGAGTAGGGGCAATCTGATCAGATCGGATAGAGCCCTAGGAAAGAGAGAGAGAGGCGATCGAACTCACCCCACAGTTTATAATACCAGCTCTAGAACAGCTCTCGCGAGGCAGTTCTTCCCTTGTACTGTTCATCATTAGCCCCTGAGGCAATCAACCGCACCACACACTGGAGTAGGGTATTACACCGCAACGGTGGCCCGAACCAGTATAAACCCCGTGTCCCTTGTGTTGTTCATCGTTTCCAGCTTAGATAACGCGAGGAGATCGGACGTAGATCAGTAGGGGAGAGATCTCCGCGTTCACCCCAGTGTTCGAACCTCAAGGGTCTGCCGGAACCCGAAATACGACAGTGGTTCTTGTCTAACTAGTGGGCCCAGCTCCAATATATATGGCCGAAACTAGAAAATCGATGGATTAAAAAGGCCTCGGCCCCTAAAACTAGAAAAATGATGGATTAAAAAGGCCACGGCCCAACAATTAAAAAGGCTGCAATAATGGGCTTGGCCCATGAAGCTGATCAAAAATTGACAGAAAATATTAAAACGCTGAATTAATGGGCTCGGCCCATGTAAAACACCGAATCGGACCGGGCTGAATCTTGTCAGTGACCTTTTCAATTGGTCACAATTTTGCCACGTCAGATCGCCACGTCGGGTCCGACGTGGCCTGGGCAGACAGCCAGTGAACAAAAGAAAAGGTCATGGGTTCAACGACCTTCTGTGAGAAGGTCGTTAATTTCAGTTTACGACCGCCATCTTTTAACCTTCTGTTTTTGGTCACAAAAAGGTCGCAAATGAAAAACTATGACCTTTCAGCGGCCAATAGTGAGGGTCACAAGTTGACATATTTCTTGTAGTGACATGGCAAGAAAAATATACTACTAGTAATACTCGCGCATCTTGTGGGCAACATTAAAGCACTCGTCTGCATGGCAAGAAAAATATACTACTAGTAATACTCGCGCATCTTGTGGGCAACATTAAAGCACTCGTCTGCCATGTTAGAGCATCTCCAACAGAATCAGAACGCGGCGCTTTAAAAAAGCGTTCTGATCTTGAGATCGAGAAGTAGATACTAGAGAGTAGAGGATAGTTCTCAGCATAGATAGATAAAAAAAGATAATTCAACTACTCCTCGTCGTCCGACTCCTCCTCGGTGATGTCCTCCTCCGACGTCTGACTCTAGGCGTGAAGATACCGATCGTCGTTGGATTCCCAGGGCGACGCTGCTCCTAGCCACATGTTGAATTGAGCGTCCGCTTTTCGCCTACGCTTGTCCTCATGATAGGCGGCTCGCTCCGCCCTCCTCTTATCCCTCTCCGCCCTCCTTTGCGCGTAGAACTCGCGCTCGTTGATGATGACCTGCGGGAAGTGTTGGCGCCATAGCGCTATGGCTTCCTCGTCCATCTCGGTGATGCCGAGACGGTGCTCCCGCCTCCGGTTGTCGCGACGATCCTCGTCGGTGCTAAGCCGCGGCAGAGGCGCGAGCTCTTGCGCCCGCTCCTGCGTCGGCACGTTGGGGAAGTTCAATGTTCTATGTGGCCACCGGAGGTGCCACACCGCCGCATCGTACGCGTGGGCGGCCTCGTTGGCGATGTCGAAATTGGCGAGGCTGAGGCGCATCCCGCGGAACCGGATCTCGGCGAAGAAGCCGCCCGAGGGGCGCGCGCGGACGCCGCGGTATCCCCAAGTTTCCCGGCGACGCGACGGCATGGTGGCGCGGCGCCGGCGAGGCGAAAAAGAGCGGGGAGAGAGCGGTGGCAAGGCACAGAGCGGTGGGAGGGCGTTGGATTTTATAAAGCGCGCCAGACGTCGCGCGCCAAAACTAGCGCACGCCCGGCCGCTTTTCTCCCGCGCGCTATCCTTTCCCGACGTCTCTGCTATCTCTACTCTCTTATCTACTGCTATATTTATTATATATTTAATATTTAATATTTATCTCTACTTCCTTTACTGTCTACTTTTTTTTCTCTATACTTTTTTTCTTGCAATATAGGCCGTTCGATTTATATCTGACAGATAGGAAGGAAACAAATGGGAATTTTGCAAAAAGATACCCATACCCCTCTCCAGATTTGCAAATAAGGCCTTCCCTCGTTCATCCTTTTCTCCCACAAGATAAAGTACTCATAAAATGCATCTTGATGCGTGCAACGCATGGGCATATTGCTAGTTCTAAAAACCTTTCCATCATTTGCCACACTACTGGTTGCAGATGAAAAACCTACCGAAGCACAGCGCGATACATGAGCGACGCACAATTACAAGCTGATATTCTGTTGGACAATGGAGGCTATAACCAATTACTTTTACGGGAACAATAGCACCCAGGAAATTTGAAGGGTAGGTATGAACAAAATTGGAACTGCACATGTCCGGCTATTTGTTTCAATACACACATTACCAATCGAAGAGGAGAACAATGGTCGCGGCGGCCTCTGTGAGTCATGGTCGGCAACGGGAGTCAGTTCATTGTCCAGGACGGTGGTACTTCTGCGCTTGGCGTCGGCTTCTGGGAAGCAGATCCGAGACCGTGGAAGGCGATCTTTGGGAAGAGGCTCCGTGTCACGACGACGACGGTGGACGGCTCCAGGGCGGCGTCGAGGTCGTCGATGAGGCAGATGCGCTGCGGTGGACGAGTGCGCCGATGTAAAGGGGAGGAGCACGAAGGCTGCGGTGCTGTGGAGAAGTCTATTTTGCAGCGGGGATAGAAAATGGGGATTATTCAGGTGTACTACTCTGGGTGCCGAGGTGGGGTTGACTGGGTAGGGTGAACCTGAAGTTACGAAAACAGCCCCCTACCAAGCGTCATCCGTAGGCCTGTTCCGAAGGCTATGATGGTAACTTCCCACTGCTCGAATCAGGGTCGCGGGAGAATTTCCCGCCGACCTCAAAATTTTGTGACACTGGACTCCCCGTGTGGCGTGTTGAGTGATTCAGCTAAGCAACTAGTGAGTTGTAGTAGTAAACTCTGCATATTAGGTTTGACCGAAGTCAAACTTCCTAAAGTTTGACCAAGTTTATAGAAAATATAAACATTTATCATAACAAATATGTATGATGTGAAAGTACATTCAATAATGAATCTAATGGTATTTATTTGTTATTGTATATGTTAATATTATTTGTTATAAGCTTTCTGAGAGTTTACAAAACATGACTTTGACCAATGCTAATACGCAGACTTAAATAAAAACGGAGGGAGTACACATTTGTTTTCTTAGTTTGTAGTGAACTAATCATTAGTTGAAATTGTGAAATAAATATATTAGGCTATTGACTTCGAATGTAATGGTCTATACATTTCAATAGTTACAATCACTGTCGAATCCCAAGATGTATACAAGGTCTATAGTACTTCACAACATGCTCAAACTCACATAATCCCAGTCAAATGAGAATCTAAATGTATTTCATAGTTATTACTTTGTAGGATGCAACAAAAACAACCATAACTCTACATCAGCCATTATAGAAGCAACATTTTGACATATCCCAATGTGTGAATGAAACATGCAGAGAGATCTTTTGAAGACGGAGCAGATAGGGCGGGAAAGATTGTATGTATGTGGACGAGAGAGTAGGAGACAAACCTAACGAGATAGAGAGAGAGAGATAGAGAGAGAAAGAGAGAGGAAGAAGTTAGGTCTGTGAGAAAGATGGATACATGTAATATACATGAGATGCGTGTGCATCTGGATTCTGTATACGTGGAAGGAGAAGACACATGATGAGAGAGCTGGAAAAACATGGTTGAGAGGGCCGGTAAGGATCTCATGGGTTGAGGGATTGACAATTTTGTGTGGGGGAGAGAGGGATTGGTAATTTTGTGCAGAGAGAGAGAGAGAGAGAGAGAGAGAGAGAGAGAGAGAGAGAGGGTGGGAGGAGGAATCAGTCAGCCGTCGTCACATCACCCTGCTTCCAAATGACCCCGCATTCTCTAGCCTGGTGTGGTCGCCGTCTTCGATCTGCTCGATGCCCTCTTTGAAGATTGAGGTGTTGTGAATGTTGGGGTGCAAAGAATCACAAGCGAGAGTGGTCACCGTATAACCTTGGATGGGGATGAATTATGTGCTCGGGGGAGTGTGTGTGTGTGTGTGTTGTGTTGCGTGTGTATGTGTGTGTGTGTGTATCAGATATTGGGAGAAAACAAACCTAAGGAGAGAAATGGGTATTCACGAAGAGATTGTGCGGGCCTTGAGGTGGGCAGGGGCCGGGTGAGGGTGTCAAAATGTGCGTGTTGATGCATGTATTGCATGCGACCGTGCGAGGGACGGACAAATCGAGAGAGATGGTTGTTGTGTTACGGATGCTCCTCTCTCTGTATCTCTCGCTCTCCCTCTCTCTCTCTCACACACACACACACAAGTAAACTAGAAGACCGTTCTCTCATGTATACACAACGTATCGGCATCAGTCTATGTCTCACTCATGCATGATCATTTGCACATTCACACCTCTCTATGTCTGTATCACACGCACACCGTCTCCACATTGCCCTTCCACCACAAAACACATATGGACACATACACACGTTCTCTCTCAGTCACACACACAAAATCAGTATTAAAAAAAACTAGGGCGCACCTAAAACATCCAAATCCAAATAAACACGAATTGGAGCTAAAGTCAAATATATGGAAATATTGTAGCGTCAAGAACTTCCATAGGAAAAAAAGTTGAGTAATATTCGAGGATTATTTTCACACACACAAAAAGGTTCGGTGGATGTCCTTCGAGTGAGACACGGTGACGCACCGTTCGATCGACCTTGCGGCCGCGGTTAATGCGCTTGCACATGATTCCGTATCGTGGCTGTGGAACTAACTAATAAAATCGCTGCCTAAGTCTAATGTTTACGTGTACTAGTACGGTTTTATTTTAAGTTTGACCAACTTTATATATAAAACTAAAGTAAGCTCCCACACGCACACTCATCAATATGCCGCCGCCGTTGCGCATGACGGTGCCCGCCTGCTCCGGGCAACAATTTCTCGCCCATCACCGCCGTGTCGGCGCCATCCCTGTGCCATGAAGCCAAAGGCTCGCCCGCTCACGTCGTCTGCAGTCCCTCCTCGTGATGCCGCCGTGCTGCCAAGCACGCGAGTAGCTGGTGGAGCCGCGTCTATGCACGCAGCGTACAAAGAGGAGGACGAGTGCGTGCTCCAGCACGCCGGCGAGGAGGAACTAGCGTGTCATTGTCGTCTACGCCCGCGCGGAGGAGGCGCGCATGGTGGCTGTCACGGCGGAAGCCGGTCATGCGCGCGTCGAGCCCGCAAACCGGGTGCGGATGCGGAATCTACCTTCGAGACCTTGAGTGCCACGTGGATCCTGCAATCTGAAGGAGCAATTTGGGTCAGTCGACTCATGTGAGCCTTTTGATGCAACATGGATGGCTAGAAGGGCTTCTTCCACCTCTTCTGTCGTCTTCTTCCTTCGCTCCGTCGAACATCTTTCACAAATTGACTGACCCAAATTATACTACTAGTACGAAAGTATTAAGTACAGTAGGAACACGAAGATACGAGCTGTAGTACCAACTGCAAGAACAGCAGTAATAAGAGATAGTACTAGTACTACTGTACGTACTAAAGAGTTCAAATAACGAGAAAGAACATAAACATAGTTCTGCTGGGGCCTCAGCACAACACACCCTTGAAAATAAACTAAGCAACTAGTCCGCCTGACACTGCAGTAGAACCAGCATGAGCGACGGCACTGCCACCTACTCGGAGTCCGAGTTCACGTTCTCAACTTCGTCCTCGTCCCTCTTCCTCTTCCTCTTCGCGGAAGCTTCTTTGCTTGAACCGGACATTGGGCTCTGCTTCTTCATCCAACCCTTGTAGATATTTAAACAAAGGTAGGCATCCATTGCTGCATACAGGATGTGATCTTCATCAAATGTCTTCGACTCCCATGCATGATGAAACTTGTGATGAGGTTTCTTCAGTTTAGCGTACGAAGGATCAATCATGGCTGCTGCCAGGGTCAACATTGAAGGTTGAGAGGAGGACACCAGGCTTGCCTGCTGGAGATCGAAGGGTTGGCCTACAACGAGACCTATCCGACGCAGGACATCCCTGTCGTTCTTAAAGCCTACAGTAACAAATCTCACACTTTTGTCCTTGAGGAAGTTCTTAAAATCCTGGCACTCAACGTTGGCATGGCATATGTGGTAGACCAAGCAAACGTTATGTACGCAAACCTGGATCACGGCGGGCTTCTTCCTATCTTCGTCCTTTAGATCCTTCTCTCGTCCCAGGACTGTGGTGTACTCAACATCTAGCCCACCGACCCACTCATCCGTTGAACTGTTGAACATGCGTAGTGAGGGAGCAAGCCATGCTTTCACCGTCTCGGATCCACGTGTGTAGATGACGATGAACTGATCGCCGGTGATGGCTCTAACCTGGTACTCAGCGGCGACCATGGAGATTTGGGAGGCCATGGATTTTGGAGGAGGGTTAGGAGAAGTTGAACTGTTGTACCCCGCAAAAAGAAAACTGGGAGCGAACTAATGTGAAAGGACGGACGACTGGGAGCGAACTGTTGTAAGGTAGAAGACGGGGACAAGTAGGGCGTGCGAACGGCGTGGGGTTGCTGGCTTGCCCGGTGGATAAACGGCTGCAAGCCCCCAAAGAGTTCTTGAGAACTATGGGGGACCCACTAGATGTCATGTCTACTAGACCCATATCGTAGGCCTGACGGTATAGCTTGTGCATGTTCGCACGCCATGCCGGCGCGTGGATGTAACTTCACTTAATTCCGTCAAACGTCGCGCCTCCTACGACCTTCGCCTCCCTCGCGCGGTCGCACCCTTTGAGACTTCGACCGTCTATAAATGATAATTTTTTTGCCTTTTTTTAGACAAGCAATTTTTTTGCCTACTCCGCATGCATGATACTCCCTTTGGTCCTTTTTACTCCCGTCAACCGTTTGCAAAGTGTTTGACCAAATTTATAATTTTTTTGAACACCACCTTATATTAATTAACCAGCCACACCAGTACACTCATTCGATACAATATTCACCACATGTATGATACGTTATTTACAAGAATACCATCTAATCTATTGTCAAAGTTATACTTAGCGATTAAGTGTGCCACCTTATTGGCCGAACGGATAATGTTTGACAATTGAAGATTGTTGATCAACTTCGAGATGCTCAACGCTTTCATCTTCAGGTTACGCATAGCAGATCTGTCATAGTCCCCCGATGCAATAGACGCTACCACAAAAGCGCAACCAGTCTCTAAAATTACAGGATTATGAAGAGAAATACGTATGTAGAGACCGGCAATGCAAGCCCTAAGCTCCGATTCCTCCACGCTTTGACAGGCATCAATGAAATCCCATGACCAAATTTATATGTCAATATCTACAATACTGATTATAATGAGTATAAGAACTATGTTTTATAATGAGTGTAAAAATATTGATTTGACATTGTGAATGTTGACACATTTTTCTATAAGTCTGGTGAAAGTAGAGGTACATTGACTTCAGACAACACTTAAATGCACAATGCAGACTAGTTCCTCCATCCAGGTGCGTGCCATGTCCTATCTTGTCATCACAACAAGGTTAGCTATTAGAGTACCACTACCTCCCTTCTAGTTTAAAGGGCTCGATTCAAAAATTTCACCTACTCTTAGCAAGATAGTAGAGGCGGTGGAATAGTTTTTGAAGTTTGCAAAAGTACTCAACTAGTGTTGCCGTTCTTCACAAAAATATGTGTTTACCAATGCATGCATGAACACTACTTACTCTAACCCCCCTCTCTTCTTTAATTCTTTGCCACATCAGCACATTTGCTATTCCCGTGTGCATGATACCAGCTAAGATACCACCATTATGGCCAGCCTTAATCATCGCACGCAATATTTTAGTGCACCTTGAAATATGAACATGTGTGGGGCGTGTATGTTTTTAATGACTTGAGACTATACCTAGCCCGGCATGAAAGATGACTTATTATGCACCGTTCCCCATACTTGCAGGAAGCCCGTTCGTCTCCAAATCTTTTCCTCTCCATGTGTGCAAACAATATGCCTGCCAAACTCTCCTTCTCCCTCCGGCGGTCCCACCACTCCACCCCGTGTGAAAAAATCTACATGCATGACTCTCCTCCCCCCACGCTCATCCAATCCGTTGTGACCAGCAATATTCCCCACCCTTCGCTCCCCTATAATTTACTCAACCAAATATGCCCACGTAGCTGTTACTTAACTGCAGGTGCATTGGGTCACTGACATATGGGCCCAACAGGGGTCTGGCCCACATGTCAGTGACACAACTGGACCTGCAGTTAAGTCAGTGAAGCTCAGTCCATATCTTACGTAGGTGTGCCATTGCTCGCTATAAATATTGCGCCTCCCACGACATCGCTATCTACTCCCCCTCATGTTCACGTTCACCGCTATTCCTCCCCCTCCCTCTCACGTCGACCACCACGGCATCGCCCCTCCCAAGTCCTAGGAGCCCCTCGCTGCACCGCGCGGACGGTCACGTGTCGCCGTTCCATTCCTCGCCGCCACTAGTCGAGGAGGACGCGTCGGTGTTCCGCTCCTCGCCGCTACGCGACGCGTCACAGTTCTGTTCCTCGCGGCTACTAGTCGAGGAGGACGCGTCGGTGTTCCGCTCCTCGCCGCGACGCGACGCGTCGCCGTTCCGTTCCTCGCCGCCACTAGTCGAGGAGGATGCGTTGGTGTTCCGCTCCTCGCCGCAACGCGTCGAGGTGGACGCGTCGGCGTTCCCAATCTTGCCAGCACGCGCGCCGGAGGACCCGTCGGCTCCCCGCTACAAGGAGAATGCCGTGCCGCCCGCCGAGCCCCCCAGCCTTGAGGAGCTTTGGAAAGAAATGGATGTCGCCTTGTGGGAGGCTTTGACTCCAGCAGAGCGCGCCAAAATAGAGGCGGAGAAGAAGGCCGAGGAAGAGAAGCGCACCATGGAACAAGCTGCCTGGGAGGCCTATGTCGCGTCCGAGAGAGTCAGGCAATTGGCTCTTTGGCAGAAGGCTCGAGCGAGGGTCGTGAGGGTGGCGGAGGACGCCCGTGCCGACTCCCTGAGTGCAGTCGGGCCCAAGCGCCTCATCTACGTTTGGCGGTACGTGGACCGGGTGCACGCTTCCAGCGAGGAGGAGTACCTGTTGGCGCCGGATCACCACACCGGTGAGGTCGCGCTCGCCCACTGGCAAGCCGCCAATCAGCACCTCGCGAGTTGCGAGGCTGGGGAAGAGGCGTTGTGTCGGCGCGCTGGGAAACGGCCACCCACCAGGGCACTTGTGGCGCACCGCAAGCGCTCCTGCGAGCGCTGTGGCTTTTATGAGGAGTATAATTTTTGTTTCGTAAGGCGATCTCATTAGTTTTGGGACGCAAATGATAAATCCCGAACGTTCAGGAATTTTTAGCGTCCTTAATTAAGTATGTAAAAGGGAAAGTTTGGAAACCTTGTATATTCATACGCATTTTGCAAGTACGTGCATATAGCACAAACTTTACTATATACTATCGCACTACACGTCTCTCTCGATATATGCTTGCAGACTGTGCTACTCCCTTCGTCCAGGTCAATAAGTCATTTTTGGTTGTGCACTGTGACCAAGAAGGAGGGAAGACTTATACACCTAGACGGAGGGAGTACTACTATTACTTATGTACGTGCAAATGCACGTTTTAACATTACGATGTGGTTTTTGTAAAAGTAGAAAAACAGCACTAGTCAAGCTTGTGAAACAATTCAATGCAAAACAAATGCAAAAATGCTCGTTTGATTGTTTACTTTTAGCTTCCTTCTCTATGGTTATTTCTCTGTCATACTTTGTACGGAGTATCTCACTAGTTGGAAAGGCATGCAAATTCCCAAACCGCTTCCTACACCCTGTATCGAATTTTTTGCCTAACAAGATGTGACGTGCAATTGGAATTCCAACTTGAGTACTACTACTAGTAGGAGTACCAGGGGCCAGTTCTTTTAGGCTTCTAGATTATTAATCCCATAACTACTACCTCCGTCCTGGTTTATTGGTCCCCATTGTAATCTGTGTCAAATTTTGATCATAAATTTAACTAATGAAATGTCAGTGCATGTCACATGCACTACTCCATCCGTCTAGGTGAGTAAGTCATCTTAGGCTGTGCACCGTGACCAAGGACGAGGAGAAAACGAGAAACGTTAATGTTTATTTTCTAATTAATAGTATTGCATGCAATGAACTAACCACTGCATGTCGTGTTTGATATCTCAAGTCATTAAAAGCATGCACACTCTTTATCTCTTATTGGTTGATATGTCAAGAAACAAGAAACGAGGTAGAAGTTAATGCACCGCGCCTAAGTGTTGTGGGATTATTTGGTTTTCGTAAGATGACTTACATACCTAGACGGAGGGATTACAATGGTGAGGAATAAACCAGTTAAATCTTTGGTCAAAATTTAGCACAAATTATAATGGTGAGGAATAAACCAGGACGGAGTAGTAGTTTAGAAGCGCAAATAAATGAGTGAGGCGCCTTATTGTTACTCTCCACTGTGACTAGTCTTGTGGGAAAAGCAGGGGAAGCCGCCAAAAGAACTGGCCCTAGGAGTAGTAGCTAAGGATTGAGTGTGCGAGATGAACAGGAGAAAGTAAATGCAGAGAGATAAAATCCAAAAAAGACGGAGGGATGTGATGGTTGTTTGTCCGTTTATTTTACCAGGCCACTTATTATTGGGAGTGGTTGGATTTTGTGATATGACGGCTTTACTGCCGCGCCACGAGCGGGGTGAGAGGTGAGACTCCCGTGCAGCGCCGCCCTCTACACTTGTACTACATCAGTCGTGGTTTATTAGTCCCCCATTGAATTTGACTGAAGATTTAACTGACAAAATGTTAGTGCATGTCAACAAAAACTATATCGTTGGATTCATATTTGAACATAGTTTTGAATGATATAATTTTAGGTGACATGCATCAGCATTTATCGTACTATATATAATGTTAGTTCAATTTTTGGTCATACTAATCTATAGTAGTAAGGTGCCCATGCGTTGCACCGAAGAGTGAAATTGTAACGCCCCGGATTCAATGCGCCAGGTGTCTGCCAGTTATTTTCCGTCTTTGCCATGTCATTTGCTTGCGTGTTGCACTTTGCCATGTCATCATCTGCATTTTATATCATGTCGTCATGTGCATCGCATTTGCATACATGTTAGTCTCATGCATCCGAGCATTTTCCCCGTTGTCCGTTTTGCATTGCAATCCGGCACTCCTATGTCTCCCGGCGCCCCCTTTTACCTCCTTTCGTGTGCGGGTGTTAAACTTTCTCGGAATGGGCTGAGGTTTGCCAAGCGGCCTTGGTATAGCACCGGTAGACCGCTGTCAAGTTTCGTGCCATTTGGAGGTCGTTTGGTACTCCAACGGTAAACCGGGTAGCCGCAAAGCCCTCTTTTGTGTGCAGCCCAACACCCCTTCCAAAGTGGCCCAAAACCCAGCAAACTCCCCTCCATGCTCTCGGCCGTTCGATCACGATCGCGTGGCCGAAAACCGCGCTCCATTTTCACTCTCCTAGCTCCCTCTATCTATAAATATGTGCCCCTCCCGGATTTTTCGCGCAGTCCAAACCCTAGCCTCCCTCCTCCACTCGCACGCCGCCACGTCGCCACCCTCTCTCTCCCCCGCCGCCGGGCCCTCCAGGGCCCAGATCCGGCCCGCCGTGGTCGCTCGGGCCTGAAACGCCCGCCAGCGCAGCCAGGCGCCAGCGCCCGCGCCCGCGCCCTCCGCCCTCCGCCCGCCTGGCCTGCCGCCCACCCCCCGCGAGAGCGCCGCCGCCCCTCCCGTCGGCGCCGCCGGCGCGCCGCGCCTTGCGCCGCCACCGGCGGGCGTGCTCCGCCTCCGCCCGTGCCTCCGCGCCCGAGTTCGCCGCCGCCTCCTCCGTCTGCGGTCTCAACCCGCCGCCTGCTCCGCCGCTCGAGTTGCCGCGCGCCCGCCGCCGGCACCTCGCCCCGCCACGGCCAAGGCGCCACCGCCGCTGCCGTCGCCCGCTCCGCCTAGCTCCGCGCCGCCCTCCTCGGCGTCCGCGTCCGCCCCGGCCACTTCGTCGCCGGATCCACGCCGTCGCCGGCCATCTTCCCCGTCTCCGGTGAGATCCGGTCGCCGGGACCAGATCCACCAGTTCGTCCAGCCAAACGCGGCATCCCCGTATCCCGGATCCCTCCGTCCCGCGTTGACTTTCGCGGAGGTATAAATCCACTAAGTCCCGAGTGTTTTCAACATTTTCATGCCATGTTCATGCCATCATATCTCTGCATATGTAGCTCCGTTTTGTGCGTGTAAGGTGTCAAATTGTTCGCCTCGACGAGTAAATCATTTCATCTCATTGCATCATTTTCATTTGAGCTCATCTTGATGCCCGAAATGCAGTTAGAAGAGGGCTATGTGATGTTAGTTTCAGATTCTTATCAGAACTTGCACTTTTGTCATTTTTGCCATGATTGATGTGTGCACCCTATGAACTTGAGTCCTACATGTGTTTTGTACTATGCCATTCCATATTTAGAGGGGTGTATGCCATGTATTTTTGTGATCTCTGTGGTGACTAGCACAAGCATGCAAACTAGGCTTCATGATGTTGCTGATTTCAGCCCCGGTTCTGCTGATATTTTTATGCCATGTTAACTTGATGCTACCGAGAGATCCATTCTTATTTTGAGATAGTTCAGTAAGGATGTTTTGAACATATGGTTATTCTCTATCCAACCATGCCCTTGTTTGCAATTATGGAGGGCCATAGCTTGAGCCAATTGAGCTCTACTTTTGCTATAAAATGTTTCATGGCAGGTTGTTTACATGTTATTCAATTTTGCCAAGGTTGTTGTAGTTGATCCGTGTATGCTATGATGTTGTTCTTGTCATGTATAGCTTCTATGCCATCTCTTCTTACTGTTGGATGCCTTTCCATGCCATGTATTGCTCTGTGGTGAGTGGTTCAAGCTCATTTACATGCCTTCATAATTCTGTTTCTGCCATGTTTGAATCTGTAATATAACTTGCCATGTTTACATGGGTGCTATCATATCTTCTGATCCTTTTTTGCTCATGGTCACTAAAGGACTTTTGTTCCATGAAATTGTTAGATTCATGCCATGCCTTTGTTTTCCATGATAAGTTTTTGTAACATGTTGTTTGATAGCTCTAAACATTGCAACCTGATGTTATTTCCTGATAAGTCTGAAACTGTTATTATTTGCAATCTTGCCATGTCATTTTGAGCATGTTCTAGTGATTTCTGGAGATAGTTCAGTGTTCATTTTTTGTCATGCTTTACCTGTACTTCATGCCCATGCCTTTTGTTATTACGTTGAGATGCTGTATCTTGTTGTTTTGATGCTTGCAATATGCCTAGTTGCTGTTTTGGACAGATTGTTGTCATGCCTTGTATAGTGTGTATGTGTTGAACCGTTGCTCCGTTTTGAGTGTGCTCTATATGAAAATTGCTTGATTTTGCATGTAGCTTAATATTATCATATTGCATCCATGATTTGAGGTGTTTGCTTGAGGTTTGTATGCATTTTGCACCAATGCCATGCTTATCTTGTTTTGCTCATATCTTGTAGGCCGTAGCTCCGAATCTAATGAACTTTATATGTAACTTGACTAGAATTTCATGTAGATCATCGTGGTGCATCTTAACTTCCTGTTGAACCACTTTAAAATACAGTATTCAGATCTGGAACAATTTCGAAATTTGCATATGAGGACTTACCGGAGTTGTTCTATGTTGTTTCTGGCCTCATTTAAATTTGCTTTGATGTGTTGCTCTTGTTTGCGTCATCTCTTGCCATGAGTAGCTTCATGTAGTCTTGTCATGCATCATGCTTGTTGTACATCATGTCTTGTTCATGTGTGGTGTGTTTACCATGTTGTGTGCTTCTTCTTGTTAGTTCCCGTTTCGTTGCGATCGTGAGGATTCGTTCGTCTACGCTTGGTTCGGCTTCATCCGTTCGTCTTCTTCATGGACTCGTTCTTCTTCCTAGCGGGATTTCAGGCAAGATGACCGCTACCCTGGATCTCACTACTATCATTGCTATGCTAGTTGCTTCGTTCTTTCGCTATGTTGCGCTACCTATCACTTACTGCTCAAGCCTACCTAATTGCCATGTCAGCTTCTAACCTTTGTTACCCTTCCTAGCAAACCGTTGTTAGGCTATGTTACCGCTTTGCTCAGCCCCTCTTATAGCGCTGTTAGTTGCAGGTGAAGATGAAGTTTGTTCCCTGTTGGAACATGGAGATGTAGTTCCTTGTTGGAACATGTTTACTTGTTGGGATATCACAATATATCTTATTTAATTAATGCATCTATGTACTTGGTACAGGGTGGAAGGCTCGGCCTTATGCCTGGTGTTTTGTTCCACTCTTGCCGCCCTAGTTTCCGTCATATCGGTATTATGTTCCCGGATTTTGCGTCCCTAACACGGTCGGGTGATTTATGGGACCCCCTTGACAGTTCGCTTTGAATAAGACTCCTCCAGCAAGGCCCAACATTGGTTTTACCATTTGCCTCACCACCACCTATCTTTCCCTTGGGAGTAATTAACCCAAGGGTCATCTTTATTTAGCCCCCCCCCCCCCCGGGCCAATGCTTGTCTAAGTGTTGGCCCGAACCGAGCCGCCTGCGGGGCCACCGCGGGGAAACTCGAGGCCTGGTTTTACTCGTAGCTAGTCTCATCCGGTGTTGCCCTGAGAACGATATATGTGCAGCTCCTATCGGGATTGTCGGCGCATCGGGCGGCTTTGCTGGTCTTGTTTTATTCTGTCGAAATGTCTTGTAGCCGGATTCGAGACTGATCGGGTCTACCGGGAGAAGGAATATCCTTCGTTGATCGCGAGAGCTTATCATGGGCTAAGTTGGGACACCCTGCAGGGTATAAACTTTCGAGAGCCGTGCCGCGGTTATGTGGCAGATGGGAATTTGTTAATATCCGGTTGTAGTAAACTTGAAGCAAACTCTTCTAAAATACACCAACCGTGTGCGTAATCGTGAGTGTCTCTTTTCGGGTTGATCGAGAGGAGAACACGGTTTCGGGTTATGTCGGCGAAGCAGGAGTTCAGGATCACTTCTTGATCATCACTAGTTGACGACCGTTCCTTTGTTTCTCTTCTCGCTCTCATTTGCGTATGTTAGCCACCATATATGCTTAGCCGCTGCTGCAACCTCACCACTTTACCCCTTCCTTTCCCATTTAGCTTTGCTAGTCTTGATACCCATGGTAATGGGATTGCTGAGTCCTCGTGGCTCACAGATTACTACACCATCAGTTGCAGGTGCAGGTTTGCGATGATCATGACGCGAGAGCGATGTTTGCTTGTTTGGAGTTCTTCTTCTGCTTCTTCTTCGATCAGGGGATAGGTTCCAGGTCGGCATCCTGGGCTAGCAGGGTGGATGTCGTTTGAGTTTCTGTTTATGATTCATCTGTAGTCGGATGTTGATCTTGTATATGATGTTGATGTATTCTTGTGGTATTTGTGCCTTATGTATGTATCCCCATCTATTATGTAATGTTGATGTAATGATATCCACCTTGCAAAAGCGTTTCAATATGCGGGTCTATCCTTGGTGGGACCGGCGAGTTCCTTTTGGATAGGGTCGCATATTGGGCGTGACAAGTTGGTATCAGAGCCTCGACCGACCCTAGGAGCCCCTTGATTGATCGTGTAGTTTGGCCGATGTCGAGTCTAGAAAAACTTTTCGGAGTCTAGTTATATCAGAGGGTAGGAATTATTTTTACTCCTCAGCCCCTTCGTCGCTCTGGTAAGGAATCTTGACGTAGGTGTTTTGAACTACTTCTCTTCCCCTTCAAATTTTCTTTAGGTTCACGCAGTTGGTTTTCCGATCGTTGGTTCTCATCTCTTTTCATCCGGTGCATTTTCTCGTCAAGGCGATTCGACCCTCTTCATCCTTGAGTTCAATCCTCAGTTGTTTTCTTTTCCCACCCGCCATCCCCTTTTCTTCTTTGGATCGGAGTCCGTAATCAAGTATCCTTCCTACTTGTGCGAAGTCTTTGCCTTTCTTTCCTCAATGATTTCAACTGGTGTTTTCTCTCCAAGATATTCGTCGGTTTTCCCCTTCCAAGTTGTCTTTGTTTTCCCGCCCTCCCACCCTTTTTCTTCCCGGAGTTTGAGTCTGTTTCGACCATCAATTTCATTCGTACGGAGTCTCTTCATTCTTCCCTCAATTATTTCAACCGGTGAATTCTCGTTCCGTTCGTCATTTTTCATCCCTTTCTTTTTCCGGTGCACTCAATTCAAGTTTTTCGGTGTTGATCATATTCTTTTCCTCGGCTCAAGTGTTTTCCTTGCTCGTTTGCATCTCACCATTCAATCATCCCGGAGTTCGTAAGATATCTCAGGAGATTCGTCTATGTTCCAATTAATTCGAGGTTGTCACCTCATTCAAATATTTCAATTGTTCCGGTGCATCATCTATCTGTTCAATAATTCTTTCCAACGGTGTTTTTCTCTTTAGTCGACCCTAACCCACAGGTCTTTTCCGAGGATCTTACCTGACTCTTCTAATTCCCCCGGAGTTATTCTCAATTCTTTTCAAGTTGTGACGTAAGAATGGATTCCATCAGTCACATGCCTTCTCCAAGATCGCTTTCTAATTCTTTTCATCTTTGGGCCAACCCTTCCTCTTTTCATTCTCCCGGAGTATCTCAATAACTTTTGCGGTGTTTCTCGTTGTCATTTGAAGACCGAAGTAGAGTTCTTTCTAAATCTTGTCTGTCCTCTCGAAGTTTCGTGGTTCTAGCTTCATGTTATCCTCGCGAATTATTCCGTTTGTCAGAGATTCTTTTCTTACCCATCCGGAGCATTTCAGGAGTAGCTTTTCTGTTCCGATCATCCGGAGGCCATCTTTTCGGAATATCTCTCCATTCTAAGTTTTTCAAATTCGTTCTCCAATTATTCCATATTCGTGCCCCTTCGTTAGTCTCAATATTCTTCCGGTGCTTCGTTCAAGTATTCTTCTATCAGTTCGCGATCTCTTTGTTCTCTTGCATTTTAATCCCCTCAAGCATATTTGTTCTTCTAATTCTTGCCGGCGATTCATTATCTTTCATAAGTCATTTCCAAATTCTTACGGTGGTTCGTTCAAGATTCTTTTCCTTGTTTATCATATTAATCCATTCGTTCTTTTCAATCCTACCGGTGGTTCATGAAGACTCTCTCAAGTTTTGTGCCTTACCCCTTAATCCTTTTCAAGAAGAATAAGTTGCACGCCAAATTCGGTTGTCATCAATTAAATTGGATGAGGATAAGCATGACATAAATCTTATTATTATTTCCTCAAAGTGAGTAATCCTTCCTTCGGAGTTTGTTCTTGATGAATAAATTCTATTTCCAAGTGTTTTTCATCTTTTCTTTTCCGGAGTTCAAATTTCTCGGCCATTTCGTCGGGAACCTCCATCTAATTCATCGCAGGCTCATCTTATTCTTTCTTCCTTCATTTTATGTCATCATCCTTTTGCCACCAGAGTTTTTCATGGTGGTTCTTCATGATTTAATTCATTCTTCAAGAGCTCATCAGGTGTCATTCCATCTTCTCAAGTTCAGATTCTATTCCTTCCATGTTTCAGCCGGAGTGCTACCTAAATCGTTTCAGTCTTATTCGTTTCTTTTCTCGTTCTAACCACTCTGGTTAGAATGAGTTGTTTCATAGTCTATCTAATTTCCGTGAGCTTTTGATTCTCGTCATTCTCGTCGTTCGTCTCTTCTTCTCGAGTGCTTTCGATTCTTTGCTTCTTCCCTTGAGTTCTTGTTTTACCTCATCCCTTTTCCCTTTCGTCTCGGTCCTAAGATCTCGGGACGAGATCTCTTGTTAGTGGAGGAGTCAGAACGACCAGATTCGACGCGCCTGTGTGTACGCCGATTATTTGCCGTCTTTGCCATGTCATTTGCTTGCGTGTTGCACTTTGCCATGTCATCATATGCATTTTATATCATGTCGTCATGTGCAACGCATTTGCATACATGTTAGTATCATGCATCCGAGCATTTTCCCCGTTGTCCGTTTTGCAATCCGGCACTCTTATGTCTCCCGGCGCCCCCTTTTACCTCTTTTTGTGTGCGGGTGTTTAAATTTTCAGAATGGCCTGAGGTTTGCCAAGCGGCCTTGGTATAGCACCGGTAGACCGCCTGTCAAGTTTCGTGCCATTTGGAGGTCGTTTGGTACTCCAACGGTTAACCGGGTAGCCGCAAAGCCCTCTTTTGTGTGCAGCCCAACACCCCTTCCAAAGTGGCCCAAAACCCAGCAAACTCCCCTCCATGATCTCGGTCGTTCGATCACGATCGCGTGGCCGAAAACCACGCTCCATTTGGACTCTCCTAGCTCCCTCTATCTATAAATATGTGCCCCTCCCGGATTTTTCGTGCAGTCCAAACCCTAGCCTCCCTCCTCCACTCGCGCGCCGCCACGTCGCCACCCTCTCTCTCCCCCGCCACCGGGCCCTCCAGGCCAGATCCGCCGCCGTGGGTCGCTCGGGCCCGAGCCGCCGCGGCGCAGCCGGGCGCCAGCGCCAGCGCCGCGCCCTCCGCCCTCCGCCTACCGCCCGGCGCGCCTGGCCCCTTGCTGAGCGCCGCTGCCGCCCCTCACCGTCGGCGCCGCGCGGCACCGCGCCCGCGCCGCCGCCCGGCGGCGTGCTCGCCTCCGCCCGTGCCTCCCGCGCCCGAGTTCGCCGCCGCCTCCTCCCGTCGGCGGTCTCAACCCGCCGCCTGCTCCCGCTTCGCCCGAACGCGCGCGCCCGCCGCGGCTTTCGCCCGGCGCCGGCGCCGCCGCCGCCAAGGCGCCACCGCCCGCTGCCGGCGCCCCCTCCGCCAGCTCGGCGCCGCCCTCCTCGGCGTCGCGCCCGCCCGGCCACTTTGTCGCCGGATCCACGCCGTCGCCGGCCATCTTCCCCGTCTCCGGTGAGATCCGGTCGCCGGGACTAGATCCACCAGTTCGTCCAACCAAACGCGGCATCCCCGTATCCCGGATCCCTCCGTCCCGCGTTGACTTTCGCGGAGGTATAAATCCACCAAGTCCCGAGTGTTTTCAACATTTTCATGCCATGTTCATGCCATCATATCTCTGCATCTGTAGCTCTGTTTCGTGCGTGCAATATGGCAAATTGTTCGCCTCGACGAGTACATCATTTCATCTCATTGCATAATTTTCATTTGAGCTCATCTTGATGCCCGAAATGCTGTTAGAAGAAGGCTATGTGATGTTAGTTTCAGATTCTTATCAGAACTTGCACTTTTGTCATTTTTGCCATGATTGATGTGTGCACCCTATGAACTTGAGTCCTACATGTGTTTTGTACTATGTCATGCCATCTTTACAGGGGTGTATGCCATGTATTTTTGTGATCTCTGTGGTGACTAGCACAAGCATGCAAAGTAGGCTTCATGATGTTGCTGATTTCAGCCCCGGTTCTGCTGATATTTTTATGCCATGTTAACTTGATGCTACCGAGAGATCCATGCTTATTTTGAGATACTTCAGTAAGGATGTTTTGAACATATGGTTATTCTCTATCTATCCATGCCCTTGTTTGCAATTATGGAGTGCCCGAGCTTGAGTCAATCGAGCTCTACTTTTGCTATAAAATGTTTCCTGTCAGGTTGTTTACATGTTATTCAATTTTGCCAAGGTTGTTGTAGTTGATCCGTGTATGCTATGATGTTGTTCTTGTCATGTATAGCTTCTATGCCATGTCTTCTTACTGTTGGTTGCCTTGCCATGCCATGTATTACTCTGTGGTGAGTGGTTCAAGCTCATTTACATGCCTTCATAATTCTGTTTCTGCCATGTTTGAATCTGTAATATAACTTGCCATGTTTACATGGGTGCTATCATATCTTCTGATCCTTTTTGGCTCATGGTCACTAAAGGACTTTTGTTCTATGCAATTATTAGATTCATGCCATGCCTTTGCTTGCCATGATAAGTTTCTGTAACATGTTGTTTGATAGCTCTAAACATTGCAACCTGATGTTATTTCCTGATAAGTCTGAAACTGTTATTATTTGCAATCTTGCCATGTCATTTTGAGCACGTTCTAATGATTTCTGGAGATAGTTCAGTGTTCATGTTTTGTCATTCTTTACCTGTAATTCATTTCCATGCCTTTTGTTATTACGTTGAGATGTTGTAGCTTGTTGTTTTGATGCTTGCAATATGCCTAGTTGCTGTTTTGGACGGATTGTTGTCATGCCTTGTATAGTGTGTATGTGTTGAACCGTTGCTCCGTTTTGAGTGTGCTCTATATGAAACTTGCTTGATTTTGCATGTAGCTTCATATTATCATGTTGCATCCATGATTTGAGGTGTTTGCTTGAGGTTTGTATGCATTTTGCACCAATGCCATGCTTATCTTATTTTGCTCATATCTTCTAGGCCGTAGCTCCGAATCTAATGAACTTTATATGTAACTTGACTAGAATTTCGTGTAGATCATCGTGGTGCATCTTAACTTGCTGTTGAACCACTTTAAAATACAGTATTCAGATCTGGAACAATTTCGAAATTTGCATATGATGACTTACCGGAGTTGTTCTATGTTGTTTCCGGCCTCATTTAAATTTGCTTTGATGTGTTGCTCTTGTTTGCGTCATCTCTTGCCATGAGTAGCTTCATGTAGTATTGTCATGCTTCATGCTTGTTGTGCATCATGTCTTGTTCATGTGTGGTGTGTTTACCATGTTGTGTGCTTCTTCTTGTTAGTTCCCGTTTCGTTGCGATCGTGAGGATTCGTTCGTCTACGCTTGGTTCGGCTTCATCCGTTCGTCTTCTTCATGGACTCGTTCTTCTTCCTAGCGGGATTTCAGGCAAGATGACCGCTACCCTGGATCTCACTACTATCATTGCTATGCTAGTTGCTTCATTCTTTCGCTATGCTGCGCTACCTATCACTTACTGCTCAAGCCTACCTAATTGCCATGTCAGCCTCTAACCTTTGTTACCCTTCCTAGCAAACCGTTGTTTGGCTATGTTACCGCTTTGCTCAGCCCGTCTTATAGAGTTGTTAGTTGCAGGTGAAGATGAAGTTTGTTCCCTGTTGGAACATGGAGATGTAGTTCCTTGTTGGAACATGTTTACTTGTTGGGATATCACAATATATCTTATTTAATTAATGCATCTATGTACTTGGTAAAGGGTGGAAGGCTCGGCCTTATGCCTGGTGTTTTGTTCCACTCTTGCCGCCCTAGTTTCCGTCATATCGGTATTATGTTCCCGGATTTTGCGTCCCAAACGCGGTCGGGTGATTTATGGGACCCCCTTGACAGTTCGCTTTGAATAAGACTCCTCCAGCAAGGCCCAACATTGGTTTTACCATTTGCCTCACCACCACCTACCTTTCTCTTGGGAGTAATTAACCCAAGGGTCATCTTTATTTAGCCCCCCCCCCCTGTCTAATGCTTGTCTAAGTGTTGGCCCGAATCGAGCCGCCCGCGGGGCCACCGCGGGGAAACTCGAGGCCTGGTTTTACTCGTAGCTAGTCTCATCCGGTGTTGCCCTGAGAACGAGATATGTGCAGCTCCTATCGGGATTGTCGGCGATCGGGCGGCTTTGCTGGTCTTGTTTTATTACTGTCAAAATGACTTGTAGCCGGATTCGAGACTGATCGGGTCTTCCGGGAGAAGGAATATCCTTCGTTGATCGCGAGAGCTTATCATGGGCTAAGTTGGGACACCCTGCAGGTATAAACTTTCGAGAGCCGTGCCGCGGTTATGTGGCAGATGGGAATTTGTTAATATCCGGTTGTAGTAAACTTGAAGCAAACTCTTCTAAAATACACCAACCGTGAGCGTAACCGTGAGTGTCTCTTTTCGGGGTTGATCGAGAGGAGAACACGGTTTCTGGGTTATGTCTGACGTAAGCAGGAGTTCAGGATCACTTCTTGATCATCACTAGTTGACGACCGTTCCTTTGTTTCTCTTCTCGCTCTCATTTGCGGATGTTAGCCACCATATATGCTTAGCCGCTGCTGCAACCTCACCACTTTACCCCTTCCTTTCCCATTTAGCTTTGCTAGTCTTGATACCCATGGTAATGGGATTGTTGAGTCCTCGTGGCTCACAGATTACTACACCATCAGTTGCAGGTGCAGGTTTGCGATGATCATGACGCGAGAGCGATGTTTGCTTGTTTGGAGTTCTTCTTACGCTTCTTCTTGATCAGGGATAGGTTCCAGGTCGGCATCCTGGGCTAGCAGGGTGGATGTCGTTTGAGTTTCTGTTTATGTTTCATCCGTAGTCGGATGTTGATCTTGTATATGATGTTGATGTATTCTTGTGGCATTTGTTCCTTATGTATGTATCCCCATCTATTATGTAATGTTGATGTAATGATATCCACCTTGCAAAAGCGTTTCAATATGCGGGTCTATCCTTGGTGGGACCGTCGAGTTCCTTTTGGATAGGGTCGCATATTGGGCGTGACAGAAATGCATTGATCGGGGAGTTGTTTATTTTGACAAAGGATGTGGGGGTCATCTCATGTGTAACAGGTATCGATAGGTTTCTTCGGATATTATTTCATCTCTAGAGCTCACAAACATCCGGGTGAAATAGATAAAAAGGTATCTTTTGCAAACAAAAGCGTTCAACTGTTCAACCTGCATCCAAAACTTGTGAAGAAATAACACTTATTGTGCTTTGCAAGAAATGATATTTAAGAATTAGTTTGAGTATCAATTGTTATACATGTTGGCTACAGATGACATGGCACATTATTATAGTCAACAGTTAACTATACTATTATGTAATATTGACCATGCCCTTATACACCTAGACGGAGGGATTAAATCAGGATGACTTGGAAGCGGGCAGAGGAGATGTAACAAATGGTTCATCGTAAGACTTTCACCAGTACTGTAGTAAAGATTCATACATGGAAGATTCTAGACTAAACCATAAACGAATACACTTTTATTCATGCACGATACTCCAATGGAGCAAGATCCTGCATGGAAGTCTCCACATGCTTAGACAGCGGATTACATTGAGCGAAGACTAATGATCAACAGTTAACTTGATAATGCGTATGTCCAGGTGAACCTCCTTGGAGTCCCCGTGCACCGCGTCGGTGGGTAAAGGATGCCATGGGTTTTCCAAGTCCACATTGGCGGGATAGTCCCAGTTCCCCAGAGTCCAAGTCCGTTCGATGAGGCCGGTGTCACCGCCCACGCGACCTGGAGGGGTAGTAACACTGACGCACATTACAGAGACGGGGCGGCGGCCTGCGCGGGCCTCACCGGTGCCCACGATCAAGAGGAAGACGCTGCCTGATGACCCACAAGTATAGGGTATCTATCGTAGTCCTTTCGATAAGTAAGAGTGTCGAACCCAACGAGGAGCAGAAGGAAATGATAAGTGGTTTTCAGCAAGGTATTCTCTGCAAGTACAGAAATAAGTGGTAACAGATAGTTTTGTGATGAGATAATTTGCCACGAGCAACAAGTAACAAAGGTAAATAAAGTGCAGCAAGGTGGCCCAATCCTTTTTGTAGCAAAGGACAAGCCTGGACAAACTCTTATATAAGGAAAATCGCTCCCGAGGACACATGGGAATATCGTCAAGCTAGTTTTCATCACGTTCATATGATTCGCGTTCGTTACGTTGATAATTTGATAGGTGGGTGGACCGGTGCTTGGGTGCTGTTCTTACTTGAACACGCATCCCACTTATGATTAACCTCTATTGCAAGCATCCGCGACTACAACAAAAGTATTAAGATAAACCTAACCATGGCATGAAACATATGGATCCAAATCAGCCCCTTACGAAGCAACGCATAAACTAGGGTTTAAGCTTCTGTCACTCTAGCAACCCATCATCTACTTATTACTTCCCAATGCCTTCCTCTAGGCCCAAATAATGGTGAAATGTTATGTAGTCGAAGTTCACATAACACCACTAGAGGCTATACAACATACATCTCATCAAAATATCGAACGAATACCAAATTCAAATGACTACTAATAGCTAGACTTCTCCCATGTCCTCAGGAACAAACGTAACTACTCACAAAGCATATTCATGTTCATAATCAGAGGGGTATTAATATGCATATAGGATCTGAACATATGATCTTCCACCAAGTAAACCAACTAGCATCAACTACAAGGAGTAATCAACACTACTAGCAACCTACTAGTACCAATCCCAGACTTGGAGACAAGAATTGGATACAAGAGCTAAACTAGGGTTTTGAGATGAGATGGTGCTGGTGAAGATGTTGATGGAGATTGCCCTCTCCCAATGAGAGGAGCGTTGGTGATGACGATGGCGATGATTTCCCCCTCCCGGAGGGAAGTGTCCCCGGCAGAACAGCTCTGCCGGAGCCCTAGATTGGTTCCGCCAAGGTTCCGCCTCATGGCGGCGGAGTTTTGTCCCGAAATGTTGCTTATGATTTTTTCCTCATCGAAAGACCTCATATAGCAGAAGATGGGCATCAGAGAGCCAACAGGGGGCCCACGAGGTAGGGGGGCGCGCCCTGGGGGGTAGGGTGCGCCCCCACCCTCATGGACAGGTGGTCCCCCCACTTGTGAACTTCTTCCACTGGATATTTTTTTTTATTTCCAAAAATGACTTTCGTGGAGTTTCAGGAGTTTTGGAGTTGTGCAGAATAGGTCTCTAATATTTGCTCCTTTTCTAGCCCAGAATTCCAGCTGCCGGCATTCTCCCTCCTTATGTAAACCTTGTAAAATAAAAGAGAATAGGCATAAGTATTGTGACATAACGTGTAATAATAGCCCATAATGCAATAAATATCTATATAAAAGCATGATGCAAAATGGACGTATCAACTCCCCCAAGCTTAGACCTCGCTTGTCCTCAAGCGGAAGCCAACAACGATAAATATGTCCCCATGTTTAGAGGTAGAGGCGTCGATAAAAATAAAATACGGACATGAAGGCATCATGATTATTGTTATAACAACAACATATATAGATATTGTCATATGATTTCTTATGCTCAAGTAATATTCTATTCACAATGCAAAAGTACGGATCATAAACTTTATTGAAAACCAACAAACTATAATCTCAGTCATTGAAGCAATTGCAATTTATCATAACATCAGAAAGAGTCTATGTCAGAGCTCAATAGCAAGTCCACATACTCAACTATCATTTAGTCTTTCATAATTGCTAACACTCACGCGATACTTGTGGTTATGGAGTTTTAATCGGACACAGAGAAAGATAGGGGCTTATAGTTTCGCCTCCCAACCTTTTACCTCAAGGGTAATGTCAACAATAATAACTCATGCTCCCCTACATCCAATTAGATATATCTATCAAGATCTTTCCAACATACTGTGCTTGCCAAAGCATAAACTGAAAAAGGAAATGTGAAGATCACAATGACTCTTGCATAAGGTAGAAGATAATAATAAAAGATAGGCCCTTCGCAGAGGGAAGCAGAGGTTGCCATGCGCTTTTATGGTTGGATGCATAAAATCTTAATGCGAAAGAACGTCACTTTATATTGCCCCTTGTGATATGAACCTTTATTATGCAGTCTGTCGCTTTTATTACTTCCACATCACAAGATCGCATAAAGCTTATTTCTCCCACACCAATCAATCATACATATTTAGAGCAATTTTTATTGCTTTGCACCGATGACAACTTGCTTGAAGGATCTTACTCAATCCATAGGTAGATATGGTGGACTCTCATGGCAAAACTGGTTTGAGGGTTTGGAAGCACAAGTAGTATCTCTACTTGGTGCTGAGAATTTGGCTAGCATGAGGGGGAAAGGCAAGCTCAACATGTTGGAGGATCCATGACAACATACTTTATCTCAGATATAAGAAAACATAACCCATTACGTTGTCTTCCTTGTCCAACATCAACTCTTTAGCATGTCATATTTTAATGAGTGCTCCCAATCATAAAAGATGTCAATAATAGTATATTTATATGTGAAACCTCTCTTCCTTTATTACTTCCTATTAATTGCAACGATGACCAAAGCTATGTCTGCCAACTCCCAACAACTCTTAATCATCATACTCTTTCTATGTGAAGTCATTACTCTCAACAAGATCAATATGAACTCTTGTTTCCTTTTTATTCTTTTTCTTCTTTTCTTTTATTCATTCAAGATCATGGCAAAATAATCAAGCCCTTGACCCAACACTAATCTTTATTATATAGCTCACGGACTCGATTACATAGAGAGATCATAAAGCAAAACTCAAAACTAGATCATGCCAAAAACTTTATTCTACTAGATCAAAATACTACTAATAGGATCGAACTAAGAAAAAGGTAAAGGTAGGAGATGTGTTTGTGATACGATACCGGGGCACCTCCCCCAAGCTTGGCAGTTGCCAAGGGGAGTACCCATACCCATGTGATTATGTCTCCTTTGTTGTTGGAGAAGATGGTGGTGATGTTGACTTAGTTGATGGCATAGACTTCTCCCTTAATTTGCGTTTGAGGACAGAATTTTGGTCCCTCAAATCATCAATCTCCCACTCCAGGGTCAATATCTTTTTGCATAGGTCCTGCTTATTTTCCTGCAAGAGACAAAAATGGATAAACTCGATCTTTTGTTTCTTTACCCTATCCAGGAGACTTGACTTTTTGAACTCCACGTGCATGTCCCCAGGTTGAGGTAATGGGGCTTCATCTTCATCTGAGCTCGTCTCCTCCTTCCCCTTGGGTTCATAGTCATCTTCTTCCTCCGTGGTCCAACCATCGTGTTCCACATCTCCATAGACCTTAGGATTTGCTAGGTAATCATCCACATAGCTTTCTCCTTCCGAATCCTGGGACGACATGTTGATCTAATCTGCAGTAGGACAGCTCGAAACAAAAACAGAGGATAATTGCATAATACAGGAGTCAAAACCTTCGGGAGAATATATAATGATTTTTTACGGACCAAAATACGTATCGTGCAAGAAAACGGAGGCCGGAAGTCACACGAGGTGCTCACGAGGTAGGGGGCTGCGCCCAGGGGGGTAGGGCGCGCCCTCCACCCTCGTGGAGCCCTCGTGTCCTTCCCGGACTGCTACTTATTTTTCTATTGCCTTAAAAACTGTTTTGGAGTCGGTTTACTTACCGTACCACATACCTATTCCTTTTCAGAGTCTGAAACATTCTGGAAAGTGTCCCTTATGTATTCCTCCGGGGTTACGGTTTCAATAATATTTGTTTCAACATTTATGGGATTACCTGAGATATAATGTTTAACTCTTTGACCGTTCACCACCTTCGGATTTGTGCCCTCGAAGTTGTTGATTTTTATGGCACCGGAACGATAGACCTCCTCGATAACGTAAGGGCCTTCCCATTTAGAGAGAAGTTTTCCTGCAAAAAATCTTAAACGAGAGTTGTATAGCAATACATAATCACCTACGTTAAACTCACGCTTTTGTATCCTTTTGTCATGCCATCTTTTAACTTTTTCTTTAAACAACTTGGCATTTTCATAAGCTTGGGTTCTCCATTCATCAAGTGAGCTAATATCATATAACCTCTTCTCACCGGCAAGTTTGAAATCATAGTTGAGCTCTTTAATAGCACAGTAAGCATTATGTTCTAGTTCGAGAGGTAAGTGACATGCTTTTCCATAAACCATTTTATATGGAGACATACCCATAGGATTTTTATATGCAGTTCTATAGGCCCATAATACATCATCAAGTTTGTTGGACCAATTCTTTCTAGACCTATTGACAGTCTTTTGCAAAATTAATTTGAGCTCTCTATTGCTCAATTCTACTTGACCAGTAGACTACGGGTGATAAGGGGATGCAATTCTATGATTAACATCATACTTAGCAAGCATTTTACAGAAAGCACCATGAATAAAATGTGAACCACCATCAGTCATTAAATATCTAGGGACTCCAAACCTTGGAAAAATAACTTCTTTAATCATCTTAATAGAAGTGTTAAGATCAGCACTACTAGTAACGTAATCAACAGCAACTAAAATATGTGTATAACCATTAGAGGCAGGAAAAGGTCCCATATAATCAAAGCCCCAAACATCAAATGGTTCAATAACAAGTGAATAATTCATAGGCATTTCTTGACGTCTACTAATATTAACAATTCTTTGACATTCATCACAAGATCGGACAAACTTACGGGCATCCTAGAAGAGAGTAGGCCAATAAAAACCGGATTGCAATACCTTATGTGCAGTTCTATCTCCAGCGTGGTGTCCTCCATAAGCTTCAAACTGACACTTGCGTAGGATCTGTTCCTGTTCATGCTCAGGTACACAACGTCTAATAACACCATCTACTCCTTCTTTATAAAGATGTGGGTCATCCCAAAAGTAATGTCTCAAATCATAGAAGAACTTTTTCTTTTGTTGGTATGTGAAACTAGGTGGTATGAATTTAGCAACAATGTAATTAGCATAATCACCATACCATGGAGTACTACGGGAAGTACTTATAACATTTAATTGTTCATCAGGAAAGCTATCATCAATAGGTAGTGGGTCATCAAGAACATTTTCTAACCTAGACAAGTTGTCTGCAACGGGGTTCTCAGCTCCCTTTCTATCAACAATATGCAAATCAAATTCTTGTAGCAAGAGTACCCATCTAATAAGTCCAGGTTTAGCATTTTTCTTTTCCATAAAATATTTAATAGCAGCATGATCAGTGTGAATAGTTACTTTAGAATCAACAATATAAGGTCTGAACTTATCACAAGCAAATACAACTACTAACAGTTCCTTTTCAGTAGTAGCATAATTCCTTTGAGCATTGTCTAGATTTTTACTAGCATAATGGATAACATTTAATTTCTTATCAACTCTTTGCCCTAGAACAACACCTACAGCATAATCACTAGCATCACACATAATTTCAAAGGGTAAATTCCAATCACGTGGCTGAACAATAGGTGCAGAGACCAATGCTTTCTTAAGTATTTCAAATGCTTCTACACAATCATCATCAAAGACAAATGGTGTATCTTTTTGTAATAAATTAGTCAGAGGCCGAGAAATTTTTAAGAAGTCCTTAATGAACCTCCTATAAAATCCGGCGTGACCAAGGAAACTTCTTATACCTTTGATGTCCTTGGGACATGGCATCTTTTCAATAGCATCAACCTTGGCTTTATCAACTTCAATACCTCTTTCAGAAACTTTATGCCCCAAGACAATACCTTCATTAACCATAAAGTGGCACTTTTCCCATTCAAGACAAGATTAGTTTGTTCACATCTCTGCAAAACTTGATCAAGATTGCTCAAGCAATCATCAAAAGAAGATCGATAGACGGAAAAGTCGTCCATGAAAACCTCACAAATCTTTTCACAAAAGTCAGAAAATATAGCCATCATGCATCTTTGAAAGGTAGCAGGTGCATTACATAAACCAAAAGGCATACGTCTATAAGCAAAAGTACAAAAGGGCATGTAAAAGTAGTCTTTGATTGATCTTTAGCCGACACATGTATTTAAGAGAAACCAGAATAACCATCTAGAAAGCAGTAGTGTGTATGTTTGCATAATCTTTCTAGCATTGGATCGATAAAAGGTAAGGGGTAATGATCTTTCTTAGTAGCCTTATTTAATTTGCGGAAATCAATTACCATCCTATAACCTATAATAATTCTTTGTGGAATCAATTCATCCTTATCATTAGGAACAACAGTAATACCTCCCTTCTTAGGGACACAATGAACAGGACTTACCCACTAACTATCAGCAACGGGATAAATTATACCTGCCTCCAGAAGCTTCAGTATTTCTTTTCTTACCACTTCTTTCATTTTAGGATTCAGACGTCGTTGAGGATCACGAACTGGTTTGGCATCTTCTTCCAAATTTATTTTAGGTTGACATAGAGTGGGACTAATGCCCTTAAGATCATCAAGAGTATATCCAATAGCAGCATGGTGCTTCTTCAGAGTTTTCAAAAATCTTTCTTCTTCATGCTCTGAAAGGTTAGCACTAATAATAACAAGATATATATTCTTTTCATCAAGATAAGCATATTTAAGATTATCATGCAACGGTTTAAGCTCAAACACGGGATCACCCTTGGGTGGAGGAGGATCCCCTAGGATTTCAACAGGCAAATTGTGTTTCAGAATAGGTTCCTGCTTAAAGAATACTTCATCTATTTCCCTTCCTTCATTCATAAACATATCATTTTCATGGTCTAGCAAATATTGTTCTAAAGGATCACTAGGAGGTACGGCAATAAAAGCAAGACCAATAATTTCATCCTTACTAGGTAATTCTTCTTCACGATGTTGTTTACTAAATTTAGAGAAATTAAACTCATGAATCATATCATCCAAGCCAATAGTAACAACATTCTTTTCGCAGTCTATCTTAGCATTAACAGTATTCAAGAAAGGTCTACCAAATATAATGGGACAAAAGCTATCTTGTGGGGAACCAAGAACAAGGAAATCAGCAGGATATTTAGTTTTCCCACACAAGACTTCAATATCTCTAACAATTCCCACTGCCGATATAGTATCTCTATTGGCAAGTTTAATTGTAACATCAATATCTTCTAACTAAGCAGGTGCAATTTCATGCTTGATTTATTCATATAAGGTAATAGGTATAACACTAGCACTAGCACCCATGTCACATAAGCCATGATAACAATGATCTCCTATTTTAACAGAAATAACAGGCACGCCTACCACAGGTCTATGTTTATCTTTAGCACAAGGTTTAGCAATTCTAGCAGTTTCATCGCAGAATTGAATAACATGCCCATCAATATTATCAACCAAGAGATCTTTAACAATAGCAATATTAGTTCCAACTTTAACTTGCTCAGGAGGTGTATAAATTCTAATATTGCTTTTACAAACCACAGTTGAAGCTTTAGCATGATCCTTTATCCTAACAGGGAAAGGTGGTTTCTCAACATAAGAGGTAGGAACAATAGGATCATTATAAGTGAAGGTCTTTTCTTCAACTTTAATAGGTGCAGCTACTTTTACTTCTATGGGAGGATGATATTTAAACCACTTCTCCTTGGGAAGATCAACATAAGTAGCAAAAGATTCAAAGACAGAAGCTACTATCTCAGAGTCAAGTCCATATTTAGTGCTAAATTTACGGAAAATATCGGTATCCATAAAAGATTTAACACAATCAAATTTAGGTGTCATACCTGACTCCTTACCTTCGTCGAGATCCCATTATTCAGAGTTGCGTTTAATTCTATCCAATAAATTCCATTTGAATTCAATAGTCTTCATCATAAAAGAGCTAGCACAAGAAGTATCGAGCATGGTTTGATTATTATGAGAAAGCCGAGCATAAAAACTTTGAAGAATTATTTCTCTTGGGAGCTCATGATTGGGGCATGAATATAACATTGATTTAAGCCTCCCCCAAGCTTGAGCGATGCTTTCTCCTTCGCGAGGCCAAAAATTATATATATAATTGCGATCACGATGAACAAGATGCATAGGATAATACTTTTGATGAAATTCCAACTTCATTCATTTATAGTTCCATGATCCCGTATCATCACATAGCCTATACCATGTCGATGCATCTCCCTTCAAATATAAAGGGAAGACCTTCTTCTTAACAACATCATCAGGTATACCTGCAAGCTTAAATAATCCACAAACTTCATCCACATAGAGTAGATGTTCATCAGGATGCTTTGTTCCATCTCCTGTAAAAGCATTAGCTAGCAGTTTTTCCATCATACCCGAAGGAACTTCAAAAGGAATATTTTCATTTTCAGTAGGTTCAGAGGTTGAGGAGCAACTCTTTAATCTCTGGTCGGGTGAAGATACCCGAACAAGCCCCTCGGAGGATTACTTTCCATAGTAACAAGTGACAGATGAAATTTCAGCACACTATATAAATTTTCCTTACCAAATTCCACCTACCAAAGGCGCTTCACTCCCCGGCAACGGCGCCAGAAAAGAGTCTTGATGACCCATAAGTATAGGGGATCTATCGTAGTCCTTTCGATAAGTAAGAGTGTCGAACCCAACGAGGAGTAGAAGGAAATGATAAGCGGTTTTCAGCAAGGTATTCTCTGCAAGTACTAAAATAAGTGGTAACAGATAGTTTTGTGATAAGATAATTTATAATGAGCAACAAGTAACAAAAGTAAATAAAGTGCAGCAAGGTGGCCCAATCCTTTTTGTAGCAAAGGACAAGCCTGGACAAACTCTTATATAAGGAAAAGCGCTCCCGAGGACACATGGGAATATCGTCAAGCTAGTTTTCATCACGTTCATATGATTCGCGTTCGGTACTTTGATAATTTGATATGTGGGTGGACCGGTGCTTGGGTGCTTTTCTTACTTGAACACGCATCCCACCTATGATTAACCTCTATTGCAAGCATCCGCAACTACAACAAAAGTATTAAGGTAAACCTAACCGTAGCATGAAACATATGGATCCAAATCAGCCCCTTACGAAGCAACGCATGAACTAGGGTTTAAGCTTCTGTCACTCTAGCAACCCATCATCTACTTATTACTTCCCAATGCCTTCCTCTAGGCCCAAATAATGGTGAAGTGTTATGTAGTCGACATTCACATAACACCACTAGAGGATAGACAATATACATCTCATCAGAATATCGAACGAATACCAAATTCACATGACTACTAATAGCAAGACTTCTCCCATGTCCTCAGGAACAAACGTAACTACTCACAAAGAATATTCATGTTCATAATCAGAGGGGTATTAATATGCATATAGGATATGAACATATGATCTTCCACCAAGTAAACCAACTAGCATCAACTACAAGGAGTAATCAACACTACTAGCAACCTACTAGTACCAATCCCGGACATGGAGACAAGAACTGGATACAAGAGATGAACTAGGGTTTTGAGATGAGATGGTGCAGGTGAAGATGTTGATGGATATTTCCCTCTCCCGATGAGAGGAGCGTTGGTGATGACGATGGCGATGATTTCCCCCTCCCGGAGGGAAGTGTCCCAAGAACAGCTCACGGAGCCCTAGATTGGTTCCGCAAGGTTCCGCCTCGTGGCGGTAAGTTTCGTCGAAAGGTTGCTTATGATTTTTTTCCTCATCGAAGGACCTCATATAGCAGAAGATGGGCATCAGAGAGCCAACAGGGGGCCCACGAGGTAGGGGGGCACGCCTTGGGGGGTAGGGCGCGCCCCCCACCCTCGTGGACAGGTGGGCCCCCTCTGGTGAACTTCTTCCGCTGGATATTTTTTATTATTTCCAAAAAAGACTTACGTGGAGTTTCAGGACTTTTGGAGTTGTGCAGAATAGGTCTCTAATATTTGCTCCTTTTCCAGCCCAGAATTCCAGCTGCCGGCATTCTCCCTCCTTATGTAAACCTTGTAAAATAAGAGAGAATAGGCATAAGTATTGTGACATAACGTGTAATAATTGCTCATAATGCAATAAATATCGATATAAAAGCATGATGCAAAATGGGCGTATCACTGCCGCCCTCCTGCGAGACTAGCAGGCGGCGCTGATCCTCCAGCGACTACGGCATGGTGAACGGGTAGCACGTCTCGTACTTGATGTTCTCCGCCAAAGGCTAGCAGTGACCGCTGCACGCATCCGTGAGGTGATGCACCATGTCCGCCGACGAGCTACAAAACGGCATCGGGCACTCATAGCAGTGGACGAAGGGCTCCTTGGAGGTATCGACCAGGCCGTCCATGAAACGGGAGTGGCTGTAGGGGACGTTGCGCCAGTTGAATATATGAGCAAGTTCCTACGAGATTTAATCCGAATAAGCACAAAATAAATCATGACGGCTATAATAGAGATGAAATTAATCATGTGGACTAGCATAGTAGTAGGATACAGAGTAGAAACATGAATTCTACCACGATTTCGAACAGGAAGGACAAAAACACATACGGTGCAACGGGAGCAGCACCGTTGGCGTTGAGGTTGTCGCCCATGTCCAAAGACCACGTAGACACGGTCTTTGAGCACGGTTCGTAGTCGTTCCATGCTCGGACATTGAAGTTTGTAACTATTTTAGATTAGAATATACTACTCCTCCGGTGCTAGTACTAGAGCAGAGTCCTACTCTACTACTCTACTCAAGCAAGTTAGGGCATAGCACTGTAGGGAGTACCAGTACTGTGATAACTCAAGCAAGTTGTGCGGCATCGACATGACTCTACGCTGCTGGTATGTGTCTCGTAAGTCAAGCGGCATGCTGTAGTCATCATCACCTGTCCACTTCCCGCAGCACATATTCGCTTCTCCATCTTTGTCCACACATAATCTCGTCCAATCTTCCATCCCCGCTAAGGCGCCTCCCCCCCCTCATCCGAAACCCAAGCACTAACAATGGCAGAACTGAGCAGCGTCCGCCGAAAGAGTGGCTGGAATTCGCTCCCCAAAGAGGTAATCAAGATCATTGTTTCGCATGTGGACAATCTCAGTACCATGCCGCTCGCCGCGTGCTCGTCGAGGCTGTACTGTTTACTCAAAGCCCTCAGGCCGGAGCTTTTTAAGCCAACTCCTTGCTTGCTGATGCTGCCTGATCTTCAGAAACGGCATGTCACGCAGCAAAACGACCGTAGGGTAGCGAGCATCAACCCCCTTGACTGCGAACCGATCCCCGTCAGCCTCAACTACATTAACGGTATGTACTGGGTCGGCATGAACACGTCTTGGATGGTGCTCGTCGACGGTCGCGACAGCTGGATGCTCGTGGAGGTCTACACTCGACGATTGATCTCCCTTCCTTCGATTAACCTTTGCTTTGCTTTACTTTGCCCGAATACTCGGAATCTTACAGTAGCCAACGTGATACCAAGTTTTATTTGCTCAAGGTTGTAATCTTCCAAGTGCCCACAAGATCTGCGAATTATAAAGACTTTAGGATAATTGCGTTACTCAACCGCGGTCTCGCCTATCTGACAGGTCACTGCGGTAAGTGGATAAATCTGCACGTCCATCGCAGGATCATACATCCTCCATGGTTCTCTGATGCCATTGAACACAAGGGCTTCATTTATGCTGTCGACTCCTTCTAAGGCTGGACGTAATGCTAGCCTACTCCAGTCATCGCTACAAACGGCTGCTATAGCAGTATGTTACTTTCCTATGATATCATGATGGCTTGCTTATATTACTCTCAACATTTGCTGAAAAAATATTCATGCTCATAACATGCTATTCTTAAGATTGACTAAATCAAGAGCCCTTTTTTATTTGACTCCAACTTGATATGATGTTGTAGGCCGCCTGTGTCCCAACCCTTCCTAATCCCAGAACCTTTCAAAGAAAAGCGACATGGCAGTTGCAGGTCGTTCCTGGCTTGATCAGACGAAGGTGAAAGATTGATGATCGTTCGCATGTACCGGATGTGTTGTTTCGCGGAATACAATCGCAGTCACTGCAAGCACTACAAAAAAAAGACACATCCGTGACATTTTGGGCCGAACGAATTTTTTTTGTCATACATATGACACTTCTATGACGATAATTGTGACAAAACCCGGTATCATCATAGATGTGGTGGGCTCCTACTTCTATGACAAAAAATAATGACAGAAAATGGGCTTTTCGTCCTGGGTGGGTCGGAGACGGAGCTGCATGACATTCTTTGGGCCGTCAATGAAGGAAAAAACCGTGGTAGAAGCAAGGGCGATGAAAATTTCGGGGAGTTCCCGGTTACGGTGGGAGGTCGGGGGCCGAGCGATGCGTGTTTCTCTTGTACACGTACGCGCGTGTGTGTGAGGCGTTGGCTCTAATCGAACCCAAGCGGCGTTGGGCTCTAATCGAACCCGGCGATTGCCGCTGCGAGCTACGCGTTCTCGAACTGAAGCGATCGATCGATGGGTGTTAAGCCGAACCCGATCGGCGATTCTTCGCATCTGCTGCTAACGGAAGCCGATCGATGCTGCCTCTGGATGAATAGTGAGCGTTGCAGGGGGTGGATGAACAGTTCCCGGTGGGGGTGGATGAACAGGACCCCGTGGTGTTGCCTCTGGATAAATAGGACCCCGATCGATCAAGCGGTTGGGGCTGGATGAACAGGACCCGTGGAGGCGGGATGAACAGGACCACCCGTGGAGGCGGGATGAGCAGTGAGCGGTGGAGGGCTGGATGAGCGGTAGCCCGTGGAGGGTGGTTGGCAGGAGCCCGTGGAGAGGGCTGGTTGAGCTGTGGCGGTGGAGTAAGCGCGGTGGAGGCTGGATGAGCAGATCCGGTGGAGGTGGAGGAGGTCGAGGGTGGATGAGCGATGGCTCGTGGAGGTGGAGGAGTCGGCGGTGGAGATGAACAGTATCCCGTGGAGTCCTGTTTTGCGGTACTTCACACCCCTCACGATGAACAGGACCCCCGTTTCGACCGTAGGAGGTCCGTTTCGTCCGTTTTGCGGTACGCCACACCCCTCCCGATCAACAGGACCCCTGTTTCGACCGTAGGAGGTCCGTTTCGTCCATTTTGTGTTACGCCACACCCCTCCCGATCAACAGGACCCCCGTTTCGACCGTAGGAGGTCCGTTTCCTCCGGTCTGCGGTACGCCAGGCCTCGTTTCCATCACCTGTTCTGTCCAAGCCCTCCCGATGAACACAACCATGAATTCCGTTCCGACCCAGCCGGTTGGCTCCCACGCGTTCCGTGGCCTCCCAATGAACACGACGCACTCCGTTGCCTCCCCATGAACACGACGCATTCCTTTGCCTCCCCATGAACACGACGACGATGCTGTTTCTCCGTTCCGACCCAGCCATGTCAACGAGCCCTCGCCGTACGTATGCGCGAGTAGGCATTCGAGACCCCGGCTGTATGTACACATACGTGGCCGTATTTTCTTTCTTTCACCCTGGCCGCCTCTACTACGACACGTGCGCGCCTCTACATCCACCAGTATATATGTACGTACATGTTCGCGACCAGAATGACAACGCTACGTACGCTTTGACCAGGTGGGTCCCGACTGTCAGGCACTTCCTTGCGTGTGAAGATGTAGCTGGTGGGTCCCAGCAGTCAGGGGGGCGAATCGTTTTGTTTTTTTTTGCCAGGATGAACTTCCTTGCGTGCGAAGGTGTAGCTGGTGGGTCCTAGCAGTTAGGGGGGACACGTTTTTTCGCGAAATACGGTGGCCCGTCCGGTGGGTCCCCACTGTCAGGTGGAGGAATAATTATTTTGCGCGTAATAAGGAGGCACTTTTCCTTGCTGCGGCCGTGGACCTAGCTGTCAGCGTCTCCACGCACAGTACTCTTCCAATGGAAGTCGATCGTTGAACACATTGACCACGCCGCGCCGAGAGCACCACGGCGGTGGACGAAGGCGAGGCCTAGGAAGGGGACGACGCGGAGCCGGGGAAGACGCGGCAGTAGAAGCCCGAGCGGAGAGGAGTACGAGGTTCACTGGTTCGGCTGCGATGTGAGGCTGCCGTCGCCACAGGGCCTGGCCAGCGATGGGAATAGTAGGGGGGCGATGAGGCCTCCGCGGTAGCACAGCCGGCCACGGGAGGCAGGAGCATGCGGCACGACCGGCGCTGCTTTGGGCGGCTGGAGTAAGAAGACCAGAGGTTGAAGAAGCACTACGGCCGTTGGATGGACATTGTACGGTCACTGGAGCTAGAATTGTTCATATTGACTAAGTTGGCAAAGCCCTTCGTCCCCGTCAACTTAGTAGGCCCACAAGTCAGCATCCCACCAAGCTGGGTCCCAGCTAGCCGGGGGAGTATTCATTTTTTTGTGCGTAATAAGGAGGCACTTTCGGTGGGTCGAGCCGGCAATGAGGGCGTTTTTTCACGAAATCGGTGGCCCATCCGATGGGTCCCAGCAGATCGGGAAGCGATTTTTCGCAAAATTCTGGTGCCTGTCCGGTGGGTCCCGCTGCGGTGGAGGAATAATTATTTTCCGCGTAATAAGGAGGCACTTCCTTGCGGTGTCGTGGACCCGGTGTCGGCCTCTCCACGTCTGATACTCTTCCGATGGAAGTCGATCGTTGACCACATTGACCATGCTGCGCCGAGAGCACCACGGCGATCGGCGATGGCGAGGCCTAGGAAGGGGCGACACGGAGCGGGCAAGACAGCGGCGGTGGATGCCCACGCGGAGAGAATCGGCGTTCACCGGTTCGGCTGCGGTGTGAGGCTGCGTCGCCGCAGAATAACGAGGGGTGTGGGTGAGTAGAGGATGCCCGGCCAGCGGTGGGAGTAGTAGGGGCTTTGAGGCTTTCGGCGGCTGGCCTGACCCGCCACAGGAGGCGGGAGTAGGCGGTCCCGCCGGCGCTGCTTTGGCGGCTGGAGCAAGAAGATCTGAGATTGAAGAAACACGATGGTCGTTGTATTGACATCCAACGGTTACGTCTGCTAGAATCGTTTGTTGACGTATATAATAACTAAAAAAATATTGCATACGCGTCAACTAAATAGGCCCGCAAGTCAGACCACTCCCTCTTTTTTTAATAATTTATATATAGCTCATGGCAACTTCTTATGCAATTTATTGCAGTCTTTTTTTTGGTTGGCCAGGGCCAATTTTGCATATTTCTGTGGGTTCCATACTATTTTTAATACCTAAATGTCGAGCCATATTTAAAGTACTTTGAAGATATATTTAAATTAGGTTAATGCCAAGTGAAATAGGAATCTGAAAATGTGAAAAAATTCAGAAATTATAAAGTAATTGCCAATTTTTCATATGTTTTTATATTTACAACCCATTTCATATTACTTTCAAGATTTGCAGGCGTCTTGAAAGAGTTGCAGCCCATCAGGGCGTAGAAAAATAAATAGGCCTAGATTGGGTATTTTTTCAGAAAAAATAAACTGGGCTCATTTTCACAAAGAAAAAATAGTGGGCTGGTCACATGGTGAACATAAAATATAAGCCTGGGCTAGACGGGCCACAGCCCAGTTCAAACCCTTCTCCGTCTCAACAAAACCAAACAAAAAATATCTGCTTTCGAGTAGCTCGTCCCGTGTGTCGGCCGATCTTGTGTTGTTCTCTTGTCTATTGACTATATCGCTCACAATGTCGTGGGTCCCGGATGTCGAGAAAACACTAGGAGGAAGCATTTCATATTTCCATCTGTTGGCGTGGTGGGCCCCTCTGTCATCCTCTCCACGTACTTCTACCGATTCTGTTGTATGTTGACCAGGTTGACAACGCGAGAGGCGGCCTTGTGAGCGCACTCAAATCGCCGGAGGGCGTTGGAAGCGATTTAGGAGGCGGTGGGGGCGGCGATCGTCTTGTTGGCGCAGCCAGCCGTGGAAAGCGAGGAAGGCGGCCCGCCGGCGCTGGTTTAGTTTTAGGCTTTGGAGGAAGATAGGACTGAAGAAACACGACGATTGTAAAAGCAGCAGGAGTACTTAACAATCTTAATCGAAACCAGCAGGGCACTTAACAACCAAAGCTGAAAGCAGTATGAGTACTTATCTGAGTTCAACCGTAAAATCACACCTCGAACAGTGCTACTTTGCCTCTGATTAACCAAGGGTGAGGTCGCCAAGCCCGGGACAAGGCCAGGCGCCACCCAGCGCATCCACAACCTTCTGAAAGCGGCTTCATCTCGCAACGTGGTCAATAAACAGGATATTTGCTTTAGAGCCACGGAAAAGCATGAACATAATATTCTATCCTATTCTCCAAGATGGACGGGCCTTCATTATTTGAAACCACCCATGAATAAGTATGTTTTCACCTCCAAGGGGAATTGAGTAAGTCGACATAAACATCATGTGGTGACCTAGCGCAAGTCTGACCCGACCATGGTCAGGCATCTGTATAGGAACAATAGAACTTGGCAGTTCCTGTTTCAAGAAGATCACAGCTGTAAAATTGTGCATAAGCAATAGTTTATGAACAACATATATAACAGAAAACAGCTCGTACAATAAGTTTCTCGACACAGTTGGACCTGTTCAATGAGTGCAGCAGTGGCACACATATCCCACGTGGCCTTCCACCATTGAAACACGCCACAAGGACCTCAAGACGATCAATAAAGTGTAGGAACTTGTGGATGTCGATCGATCAACCGATTGCCATTAGTAACAGCCGAGTTATTACAGAGTAACAAGCGAAAGCGATCGCTTAATCTGAAAAAACCTACACGTGCCACCAATTATAAGAAAATATTAGTTAGAAGTAGCATATTAAGTGAGAGATTAGTTGCTACTTCTAAAGTTAAATTGTGATTAGTTAGACAGAATAGGTGGATTAAGAAGAAATCGAGGCAAAAAGCAAGAACCGGATACAAAACTAACATGGATGAACAATTGGAGCAGCGTCGGGTGGAAGATCACAGTGAAAATGAGACCAGGTTCGCTATTTCCATCAACATTCGTGCGCCAACTTTCAGTCCGGAACACTTGAGAAAGTTTATCCAAGTTCGGCCATAAAAAAGCAGCGATCTTCTTGGTTCATGAACCCAACTCGGAACTTATATCCATGGCTTGTCTTCACTGTGACCATTAAACTACTGTATTCAGTTATGGCAAGGCCGAGCATCTGGAGTACATGTGTTCTGGCAGAGCAAATAATACACTGCACGAAAAATAATATGAGAACACAACATGTTAAAAAAAACCCACCCTTCTGGATAGAAAAGAGGATTCTAGGAACATACTGTGCGCATTTCAAAATGATGTGTTCGGATGAGAAGGAACAAGTGTGGCGTCTCGCCGAGGGCGCAGAAACCTGTAGGGTACTCGCACTTTGGGCACTGCAAATGAAACACACTAGATTCGGTAGGAAGAAAAATGCATCAACGGCTGCCATCCTAGGATTACCTGCGACCAAGGGACTTGGATTTATCGGGGATGGATGAAGAATTCGTACCTGGTTCTCCATGAGAAAACCCTATGCAATCGCCGAGAGCGGGTTTTCTCTGAACAAGCAGACGAGGGAGAAGGGGATTCAGGCCCAGTGAATTATTGCCGCTTCGTCCGTCTAGCTTACTGCTTAAGCTGGAAAGGGGGGGGGGGTTGTGATTTGATGGCTCATTGCATTACTGCGGCGCTACGACCGGGGTGTGTCTTCCGTGAAGTTATGCACTCTAGTTTCTGCATATGGCATGTGGACCCCGTTGCCGGTTGCCCCACATATCAGCGAAAGGAAGTAGAAAGACAAGAGTAACTAGTTACACATAAATATATTTTTTGACAGAGAGATACTCCCTCTGAAAAGAAATATACAAATCTTTTATATCACAGGCTCACCTTGCCGAGAAATATACTCCCTCTTCAACGCACGGGCATTATGGGGGTTCAGCTTTTTTTATGGGGGTTTAGCTGAGAATATAATACTCAGATAGGCTCACGGTTCTGGACTTTGGGCGCGAGCCGACCCTGCATGTTTGGGGCCCATGTGTTCTACTCTGCGCTTTTCATATTGCAAGCGATCGATGCAGGCGCTGGTTTTAGATGTCGTTGCAAGGCGAATACACAAAATTGAATAAAGCACGGTAGCTGTTGGAATGAAATCAAGCAGCAGTTCTAACCAGCAATCAGAGTTGCAATTCTACCAACGATATACCATGTGATAAATAATACTGTCGTACTACTTATACACACAGGACACTTGTTTCACCATGCCAGATTATTACATCAAAATCTCTCGGAAGATAGATCAGTTCGGCAGTTGCGTGCTGCTAATTTCAAAGTTGATTTGGACCAGCACTCCTTGCCGAGAAAGTTCAATTTTGACATCATCCCCTACCGCAAGATATGATTTAGATTTGAACCTTGACCATCCTTTAGCATCAATCATCATGCGACCATCCTTTGTACTTACAGTATATTGAGCAGGTTCATTCGCACCAAGGCTGCGCATGGTAAGAGAAACTTGGCCACGGTCGCCCGGATTGTTGAATGACTCCCTCGTTGCTCTAGGAATTCTCTGTTTGCAAACAAGAAGACATACCCAAACAGTTAGATCAACACAGTGAATCATGTGAGACAACATGGAAAGAAAAAAGAACGAAGCACTTGGGCGGCCAATGCTTACCAAGAAGGTGGACATGTCGGTTTTTGTAAGGGCTTTGGTATATGAAGTGCGAACTTCAGCCCAGTCTGTTGCCGGTGCAACTGCACGGGCCGGAGCAGATGCAAGTGCAAGTGTTGGTGCAGGTGCCGAAGCCGCCGTTGCTGCCGGAGATGGTGCTCCTTGTAGAGCTGGTGCCAGTGTCGAAGCAGGTGCCGGTGTTGATGCCCGATCCTCCGGTAGATCAGACTGATCCGCTGATGCGGTCGGTGCCCAATCCTCACTGGATCGGGCCGAGCTGCTGCATTGTCGATGCTAGAGCAACTGCCGGTGCTCGATCTGGGCGAGACAGCGGCGATTGTGTCTGGTCTGCTATGATCAGCTTTCTAACTTGACTAGGATCCGTGACCGTGATCCAGATTTTTTCTTCATTTCTTTTAAACGCGAGAAGGACTAATTGTGGCGTTTTTGTTAAACCAAACTGTAGTTCGTCATTTCTTTTAAAGCAAAGTGGGCGAAACGGCTGAAAGGCAATGCAATCTACGGGAAGGCGGAGGGAGCGGGGAATCTTTTGGTTTTCACCACGTTAAAACACTAGTCGATGACTTCTCACATCAAGGAGCAGTGGGTTTTTACAGGAGGAGTCATTGTGACTAATTGCTGCCGTGCCTGCTCCCGTCAATCAAAAAATTAAAAATCCTGCCGCGCTTACTCCCATCAATCAAAAATTAAAATCCTGCCACACCCAAACACGAGCAACGCGCGGTGGATATTTAAATTACTGCCGACAAGTAGATAAAAAGGGTGAAAAAACAAATGTGGCGGCCTAGCTAATCGGTCGAACTAGCCCAACTAGCTAGCCACCATGCTTCACTTGATGTACTCGGCGGAAAGGTGGTCTTCGTGATTTGACGACTCATTTACTTGCTTCGGCGCTACGACCGAGGAGGACCCAGAAAACGCGCGGTAGGGCGTCCCACGTCAGGAAGAATATATGCGTGCACCACCCGGGATGACCCCAAAACCGCGTGGTAGGGTGTGTCATGTCTCAGCACGGAGGAAAAATGTGCGCGTAAAAATATACTATATCAGACGTAGTACCTATGGTTCGACCTCGGGACCCAGCCAGTCGGTCGAAGACACCCCACTAGCCACACAGCTTCATCATGCAAACGTGGCACGGAGGATAGATGTGGTTAGCTCCGTCTCGACCAGCCACAACATCTCTTGTTCTAGGCGATTCTTCTATTTTCCGAGCTTTTTTTAGTTGTAATAACACCACGGCAAGCTAGCGTCGCTCTTTGTGTGTTCCCGTGCAAAGGTTAGACGTTGGAGAGAAGAGAGATTGAGATCGCAGACCTGGGACCCACCAGTAAGTGAGACAACGGTCATGCACGTGTTGACGAGGCACTCCCTCTACTCTACTCAAAGAAAGTAATGTATAAATAAAATCAAGTTATGGGACAAAGCCAACAACCGTTCGTTTTTTCAGGTTATCGACTTACGCTTTGTAGTCCAGGTTGACAGTTCGAATCTCGTCTTTCAGATTTGTTAGTTTTAGGTCCAAATTTGATTAATGACAAGTGGGACCCCATGTGTTGTTCCGATATTTTAGTGTAGGATGGTTTTTGAACAAACACTTTGCGGTTAGACAAATGTGGAACAAGTTACACGTATTTTGCAAGTTTACTTAACAAAAATGACAATGACATAGAATATCACATCCACCCGTAGCTTAGATACTATGGTGATACGAGTTTTTACACCGTTGGAAGTGAGATCCAAAGGCTTGGGAGTAGTCTTTGTAATTATGCGCAATTTCCAAACCTCCAAAGGTTTTTTTTGCAAATAAAACATTTAGGCCTCGTGTGTGCCGCTGCATCTTCGATCCAACGGCTCCCCGGTGCTCATATTAGGTGCTCCCGGTAGCTTAATTACCCGCTACGGTGATATGAGCATCTAGGTCGTATGATCAGTGATCAGATGGCACATGCGTAGTACTTGTACTTTCTGCGCATTTCCCAAACTCTATCAGCTGTATATTGCAAAAACATTCAAACCTCCTATTGTGGGCCGTTAGATCTCAGTGAACTCGTATCACCATAGAATCTACGGCAGGGAGCACCTCATACTCTCCGTGCGAGAAAACATAAGGTGCTATCGCAGCTTGGATGCTACGGTGATCGAGCTTGGAGGTCGTTTGATCTGAGATCAATGGCATCTGGCAGTCTTTGTGCTTATAGCGGTGGCGAACACTTTTGGGGCTTTTACGCAAAAACCATTGAACCACCGAGGAGGTGTTGGGTCACAAATCCAACGCCTCCGAAGAGCTTGTATCACCAGAGCATCTAAGGTGTGGTAGCACATGATATTCTTACATACAGGAGAATATGATGTCCTCCTTTATCTAGGTGCTACGGTGATACGAGCTTCGAGGTCATTGGATATGGGATCAAAGGGCATCTAAATAGTTTTTGTACAAATTGTGTGCAATTCTCAAACTCATCAAGGTTTCCTGTAGAAATATTAAGACACATCATGTGAGCTGCTATATCTCAGATCTACAAGCTCCAAGCAACTCGTGTCGGCATATAGCATCTAAGGTATGGGGGCACATGATATTCTCTCAGGGAGGAGGGGTTGGGGGTGCACAACCAATCGGTGGCTGGGAGGGTGGGAAAAAATATAATCTAAACAACCCTAAACAGAGCTCCACAATTTTATCTAAGGTCGAGGAGTTGACCCCCGACAATCATAGCTCCGCCTAAACACAACATTTGCATGTACTGTAGTACTAGACTTAATATTCATGTTTCAGTTTCATGTTCATTTTAAATATTGAACTGAGGACCATGGATGTCTTACATTTTACTCCCTTCGTTCCTAAATATTAGTCTTTTTAGAGGCTTCAAATGGACTGGCACATACGGATGTATATAGACATATTTTAGAGTCTAGATTCACTCATGTTGCTCTGTATGTAGTCACTTGTTGAACTCTCTAAAAGACTAATATTTAGGAATAGAAGGAGTATTTTTGAATTTGTGTCATACATGCATGGTTTGGAAAAATAGATGCACTATACTTATTGGATTGTTGTTGTGTTCGTGCGTGTTTTTCTCTCTCTCTGTGTGTGTGTGTGTGTGTTCATATGCTTGATACATACAAAGTTTTCTCACCTCCATATTGTTCATCTTTTAAATTTGAATTTGCATTGGAAAACTTACTAGGGATACCATGAAATGTGAAATCCACGTTGAGATCACTATATCACAAACTCACTCTAATTCAACAACTCGTCATAAATCAATTACCACGTTGAGATTGGTATTGGCAAGGAAAATAAGGGTATTGTAATACACATAGATTCATTCGGCAATTTAAAAGGTTCCTTTCGTATTCTCGAATGGTAGGACCCAGCGGCGTACCAGCCAGACCTTGGCTCGTGTTGATCCTAAAAAAACCGGGCTCGTGTCCTTCGGTGGCGTGCGTGGTGCGCACATTAGGCAACCCCAACTAGTCGAGCCTCAGCGTTTCAAGTCGAAATATCTGGCGGCCAGAATTCCAGCCCTCGGAAATTCCCCTCATGTCCCCTGAGGAGTCCTGGATTAGGGGGTATCCGGACAGCCGGACTATATCCTTTGGCCAGACTGATGGACTATGAAGATACAAGATTGAAGACTTCGTCCCGTATCCGGATGGGACTCTCCTTGGAGTGGAAGGCAAGCTTGGCAATACAGATATGTAGATCTTCTTCCTTGTAACCGACTCAGTGTAACCCTAGCCCCCTCCGTAGGACCAACAACAACAATCATACAATAGGCTAGCTTCTAGGGTTTAGCCTCTTCAATCTCATGGTAGATCAAATCTTGTAATACTCATATCATCAAGATCAATCAAGCAGGAGTAGGGTTTTACCTCCATCGAGAGGGCCCGAACCTGGGTAAAAACATCGTGTCCCCCGTCTCCTGTTACCATCAGCCTAGACGCACAGTTCGGGACCCCTACCCGAGATCCGCCGGTTTTGACACCGACATTGGTTCTTTCATTGAGAGTTCCTCTGTGTCATCATTGTTAGGCTTGATGGCTCCCTCGATCATCGATAGCGATGCAGTCCAGGGTGAGACTTTTCTCCCCGGACAGATCTTTGTATTCGGCGGCTTCACACTGCGGGCCAACTCGCTTGGCGTTTGGAGCAGATCGAGAGTTATGCCCCTGGCCACCAGGTCAGGTTTGGAAGCTTAAAATACACGGCCGACATCCGCGGAGACTTGATCTTTGACGGATTCGAGCCCCTGCCGAGTGCGCCGCACGGTCACGATGAGCATGATTTAGCTCTACCATCGGACAATGTTCAGGGGACCGCACCGGCAACTGCTCCGACCCCCAATTCGGAGCCAATCGCGCCATTCATGGATGGGTGGATAGACCCCGCCACGGAGGCCGCATCCTCAGCGGTGATTGAGCCGAGTATCGACCTTACGCTTTACGAGAGCCATGATGCCAGACTGCCGGATTCTTCCCCGGCCACGGACTCTGAACCGTCGGCACTCGTGCCTATCAAATCCGACTGGGCGCCCGATCATGGAGTTCACCTCCGCGGATATCTTTCAGCACTCTCCCTTCGGCGACATACTGAACTCATTAAGGTCTCTCTCCTTGTCAGGAGAGTCCTGACCGAACTATGTCCGGCATGATTAGGATGTGGATGACGAAGAAATTCGACGCCCACCCACCACCCATTTAGTAGCCACTGTCGATGATTTGACAGACATGCTCAATTTCGACTCCGAAGACATCGACGGTATGGACGACGATGCAGGAGACGAACAGGAACCACCGCCCACAGGGCACTGGACAGCCACCTCATCATATTATATATATGGTGGATACACCCAAAGAAGGCAATGGCGATGGGACAGCGGAGGATGACCCCTCCAAAAAGCAACCCAAGCGCCGACGTCAGCGGCGCCGCTCTAAGTCTCTCCAAGGCAAAAGCGGTGATACCGGCACAGGAGATAATAGCACTCCGGACAGTGTCGAAGATGATGACAATCCCCTCTAGCAAGATTTAGAGCAGGAGGATGGAGAAGCCAACCCTCCTGAGAGAGCGGCAGATGGAGAGGCAGAGGATGATAATTACATGCCTCCCTCCGAAGACGAGGAAAGCCTCGGCGATGAAAAATTTGTCGTGCCTGAGGATCCCGTCGAGCAAGAGCGCTTCAAGCGCCGGCTTATAGCCACGGCAAATATCCTAAAGAAAAAGCAACAGCAACTTCGAGCTGATCAAGATTTGCTAGCTGACAGATGGACTGAAGTCCTTGGGGCCGAGGAATATGAACCCGAACGCACCTCCAAGAGTTACCCAAAGCGCAGGTTGCTACCCCGACTGGAGGAGGAAGCATTAAAACCTATATCTCCAGCATATGACGCGGCTGACAGGCCACCTCGTGGCCGCGACAGAGAGGCATTTCAGCCAAAAGCTCAGCCCGCACCCCGACGCCACTCAAATAAAAATGTCAAGGCACGGGGAAATATGCTAGACCTGCGGGACGTATTGGAGGACAAAGCAAAACACGCAAGATCGATCTACGGATGTCGGGGAAGCTGGTCGTGTCCCACGAACACCTACGGGACTGGGTCCCTTGTGGTACGGAGGGGGGCGGAGATTGCGCAAAGAGCGGATCGAGCGATGCACGAGCAGATTACCCAGCCGGAGCTCTCGGAGAGATAATACTCCTACTGCTGCTTGGTGGATTGTATTGTGTTCTTGCTAGGGAGCAATGGGAGCTTACAAAACCTAGCTTGAGTATGGTCTTGGATGAACTGAACCGGAGCCGAACCGAACCCTTTCTACGTTGCACTTGGGCCTCCTTTTATAGGCACAAGGGGTCACCACAGTGGCAAGTATAAAAGGGTAAAATAGTAAAAACATAGGTTGGTACACGCTTTGTATAGTGTACGATGATCTATACCTAACTCGGCGACAAGGGACAAGAGTCATAAATGCCCGTCACGGTTGCTGAAACGATGTAACGAGGGACCGTCAAGTGCGCCTCCGTTTGCCACGATGGTAGCTCGTCGGCCGCCGCTTATCGCCGCTCCCGCTGGCTGCACAGCCCATTGACCTGGCGTGCTTGGGAAAGCCCCATGGCGACCGTTGGCGGGTGAGCTGGAGCGGAGATGAAGAGAGGTTCCTGCCCGCGGCAAGGTCCTTGTCGGCTCGGAGCTTATCGCCCATGTAAGCCTTCCGGCAAGCTCCTCTTGCCGGGTCTTATTTCTTCGTGCCTTGGGTGGCCTTCCCGACAAGCTCCTCTTGCGGGGCCTTGATTACCGTCCTTGAATGGCTCCAAAGGCGCCGCCGAGATCTTAGCGGTCACCAGGCCAGCCCTGCCACGGGGTGCTGCGACTGTCCGTGCACGAGTTCGGTGGTACTAGGGTACCCCTACTCTAGTACACCGACAGGAGCCCCCGGGCCTGGGCCACACACGGCGCCAAGCTCTGTTGGGCGAGCCCAAAAGCAGTCTGCGAACGCAGCGGCCGGATCACGCAGTTATTTGCTTCAGACCCACCACGTCCTCCACGAACGGCACGTTCCGGACGTGGCGTCGTGGGAGAGATTGTGGGGGCTTTCTTTAATGGGAAAATCGGAATGCCCGCCTCCTCCCCCTCCTTATAAGCAGGGGGAACAGGGGAAGAACGCCCACTTGCCCATTGCTGTCACATCAGAAACCACCGCCGCACCTCCCCTTCTTCTCGAGCCCAAAGAGGCGGCGCTCGCCCTTCCCCATTGCCACCGGCACCACCTGCCGTCGACCTCCTCCACCACCTCCGCCATGGCTCAAAGCCGACAAGGGTAAAGGGTGAAATCGGCGGCCAGCGGCTCATGGCGCTGCGGAAGGGCGGGCCCTCTTGATCCACAGCTTGCGGGGAAGGAGCTGCAGGAGCTGTATTACCTTTTACGGTCGGCGGAGAACAGGCGCACCCAGCGCAAAGGTCATCTCCGCCGCCACATCCGAAAGTTTCCATCGGTACCCTTTCTTGGCGCTTTTCTTCCGCTGAGCTCTGCCGCCCTTTCTAATTCTTCGTGATGTCATGAACACATATGGCCTCCGCCTCCTTGATTTCACCCCAACGCCGTCCTCACCATGGCCGTTTCGCACACCTCTGCGAGAACTTTGTGGGAGTCCATCAAATGTCTCACTCTTCGCCATTACTTCACGCCCGTGTAGAGAGAGGAGAGCCGCTTGCGGAGGTGCATGGACCTCTAGGATTGGCAAGAAGGCGTATCTTGGCGGAGGCTGCGCAGCAAGTGGGAGAGTGGAGAGCTGACTGGTGTTGGATCTTAGAGGAGGAGCCACAGCGTTTACCGCCCTGCCCCAAACTCCCATAGTCGCGGCAATGATTGGGGCAACTTGGCGCGGAGGATGCCAAGTTGAAGATTTCGTGACTAGGATCTTGCGCCTCGGACCGCCCGGGCTTCTTGTAGGAGCAGTTGGCGTGGACTTCGCCGCCGCTGCATTGCGCTCTTGCGAGGAGAGGAGGCCTGATTGGGAGTTCAAAATGCGGCGGACATCATGAGGTTCGCCGGGTTTGAACTGGAATTTTCTGTCTTGGGCTTGGCGGCATGCTGCGGGAGCTGTTCAAACTGATCACGGATCATCGAGTGGTTTATGTTGCGAGAAGTCGTGCCTTATGCAACAACTTCGTCGCTTGACCGCATCAGCGCGATGATGCCATTGTGCGATTCCCATGGAATCGTTCCAACTGGCGAGCCCGCCCGGCGGCGTCGTGCAGCAGTTCTTCGACGACTTGGAAGAAGTGCCAATCCGTGCCGACGAGCAAAAGCGGCTCACCCGCGACACCACCGAGCAGGAGATGGCGCGCATCGCCACTAGGTTGGAGGAGGCGGCATAAGCTGCCGCCCGCCCGGCGTGTTTGGGTTCACCGTCGAGGCGGAAACAGCCGAGCAGCAAGTCTTACCGACCGAGAAGAGCTCGCCGGTGAGGAGGAGCAGAGCCGAGCCAGGCGCCCGATCCGGATGAGCCTGCGGGGCGCCTCCCCTCCGCCGTCAAGTAGCTTGCCGCGGGAGGAGCCAGCGGCCCCGCCAATAAAACGCCTCCATAAGACCGGAGAAGTGGCGAGGCGGCGGGCAACCCAACAGCCGCCGCCGCCAGCCGCGCTCCACAGCGGCAAGCACTTTGTTGCCAGCGGGGCGCCTCATGCACCGCCACAACAGCGGGAGGCGGGGCCTTACAGACCCACGGCCCCCGCACCCGTCAAGCGTCCAGGAGCCTACTCCTCCATCTCGTGCCGGGCGGAATTTGACTTCTCCACCTCAGCTCGAGGAAGAAGAGGAAGAGTAAGTTCTTTCCACTGCTACTTGTAATTCTTCAATTCTTGCTTTGTCTTGTACTTGATTTGCTTCATTCGATCTCTTTCCATACGCAGGGCGGCTGGCTCGGAGGCGTCGAAGAGGGCCAAGACCCGGTGGTTGTCGTCTCGGATGATTCCACAGAGGCGGCAGGAGCGCGTCTGAGACTCCCTTGCGGATCGGCAACCCTTCAATGAGCAGCCCCAACACAGCCCCAGCGTAAGTATTTGATCCATTTCTTCACGGTTAGGTGTGCTTAGGTGCTCCTTCTTCACTGATTTCTGGCTTGTTGATTTGCGTGAAGCGAGCAGCCTCATCGGAGGTCCCGAAGTCCTGCTGAAGTCTGTCTGCTTCAACTACACCACCAAGGGAGAAATCTCCGCCAAGGGCGCTCTCCGGCAAGGAGGCCTGTCCAGAGCAAGGGAGCTTCTCCGAGCAAGGGAGCTTCTCCGACAAGGGGCAGCGCCGACGACCCTCGGTGGTGGAGACCCGGCAACAGACCCCATTGCAGGTAATCTTCTTGTTTGAAAATCTCCTTAGGTTCTCTTTTCTTACATTCTTCTCTTGAACATTTGCTTGACTGGTTCTTTCTTTCTCGATCGTCAGATCCATCGCGGAGAGCGAAGGAGGCTGAGGCTGCGGCGGGAGGGCAGCTCACGGCAACAATGGCCGCGCCAACAAGGAGGAGGCCGGCGCCGATGGGTCCGCCCGGCGAGGAGGCCGCCAAGGCTCTTTGGCCTTGAGAGGCTGGGGAGGGTCCGCGATCGCCTTGGCTGACCCTGAGGCCGCAGGAGTGCCAGGCTGCACCGACCGCTGATCCCCGCCACCGATGCCGCACCGGACTCGAAGAGCCCAGCCGACACCTATCTCGAAGGCGGCGAAGGTGTCTTTATCAAGCTCCATGGGCATCAAGCTCCGGGCACCGGCGAAGGGGAGACCTTGACGTGGAGCTGCTGCGCCTCTGCCGGGCTGTCGCTGGTCGGCGCTCAGAAGCAGCAGCGTGGCGAGCTGAGGAGGAGCAGCTGCTAAAGAGGTTGTTGTCGGCTCTACGCGCCCGACAAGCCAGGCTGGAGTCGAGGCGCTTGTCGCGAGGCGGGAGCTGACTTGGAGAAAGCGGAAGAGCTCCGGTGCGCCAACAAAAAAACTCTCCGGGATATAGCGAGGCGGCGGGAGCAGCTTCTGAGGCGCCTGGCCTTCATTTTGGAGAAGGCGAGGTCGAGAGCAGCGAGGCTTGCGGCGAGAGCTCTCAGCGCAAGAAGGTGGCTGGCGCGTGAAGATCAACCTCAACAGACGAGGAAGATCTTGGCGTGAGCAATCGATTGGCGAGCCTCCGAGGAAGCAAAGGGGGCCTTGCGGCTGCGAGACCGTCAAGAAGAAATTGGAGGCGAGGTGGCTCAGCTGGAGTCCACCCTCGAGAAGAGTGCCGAGGTCGCCCGTGCTGAAGTCTGGCGTGAGAAGGCGCCTACACCTCGGCGAGTTGCAAGGTCGTTTGAAAAGATCAAAAGAGCTTGGCGCCTCCAAGGACTCAAGGAGGATCTGGGCTGAAAGCTGACCACCACAGCGGAGACAACGAGCAGGCGCTAAGGGCGGAAGCGGGCCTCTTGGAGAAGATTAAGGCCAATGAGGAGCTGTTGGCGAATGCATGTTGCCAGAATGATCTCAGAGATAGCATAATGCTTTGGACAGAAGGTCTTGTGGACACCGCCGCCGCCATCCATAATGAACTGATGGAGCTGGGGATGGTAGATCTTGGGTACTCCACCGACGAGAACCTCCAACCTAGCGTCAAGCTCAGCCTGTTCTTCAAGGCGTGTTGGCGGGTCTCAGTGACTCAGGAGGAGATCCCAAGCAGCTAGCTGCTGAGTCGCGCCAAGTCTGCTGGGGCCCTCGAGGAAGGTGTTGATGAAGGTGGCCTTCCGCAATCAGGCGTCAACTTCACCAATGTCCTCAAGTCGCTGCCGTAGCGGCGGCGTTGAAGCGCTCAAAGCCCTTATCGCACCCATCGTGGACGGGGTGAGCAAAGTGAAGAGGTTGATGGCGACCGCGTGAGACTAGGCGCCAAGTTTTATCTTTCCTTTGTCGCTGCAGACCATATTTAGAATAACTTATTAGATCTGCGACAAGTTATTTTGTAATATACTCTATCTTAGGCAATCGAATGCAATGTTATTTCCTTTACTTGATTTCTTCCCTTGTATGTTTATTCCCTCGCTTTTAGGGGACTTGTCGATTGCAAAACACCTTTGCGGTATTTGAGTGCGGAGCGTCGGTGACCTCTTGGCGATGCTGCCTCCGACAAGCAACCTTATCATAACTAGTTGCATGCACGCTTAAGTTGTTGGCGGACTCAAAACAAAGTAAGTAAGCAAGCAAGCTAGCGAGTTGGTTCCTCCAGCGCAGGTTTTCCATACAAAGTACTATCGTTCGAGGAAGATAACTTGGAAATTTAAAACTGATTGCTAAAACTTAGCAACTTAGCTTTTACATTGTTTGCTTCGGCAAGGTGATACTTCCTCGGCGACACTTGGTGGCCCACACCTTATCTCTCCTTCCCCGGTTAACTTGTGGGTGGATGAACCTTGCTCTCTTTTGAGAAGAAAGAAGAAAATAAAGTTATGGAGCCTAGTGGCTCCTTATAAACTTACCGTGTGTGGATGCTGCACAAAATGTTAGATAACACATGCATATGAGATTATGAAAGCATGTATTGACAAATTGTCATAACACATGAGCTTCTTGATGCAGGGTATGCGCCGGCTTTGTACAAAAGGATTATATGCAACAGCGGCAAGACTTGTACAAAAGGGTGGTTAATCGGAATGGGTTCGACAGCAGCATATATCGGTAAAACTTACGAAGATGCTCTATATTCTAGGAGTTGCTCACGGGCGCCATCTTTGGTCTCAAAGGTGGACAGCGCCAGGCCTAGTGACTCGTTTCACCGATAAGGGCCTTCCCACTTGGCGTCAACTTGTTGGAATTCTTGGCGGATTGAGCGGCGAAGAACAAGGTCGCCTTCCTCGAAGCTTCGGCGTTAACTGCGGCTATGGTAGCGGCGCAAAGCTTGCGATAACGAGCAGCTCGTCAGCAGCTGAAGGCGATCCTCCTCAAGGAGCAGCGTCATCTTATCGCAGCTGCTCTTGCTCAACTCATCATAGCGAGCACTTCGAGGCGATTAGTATCTGAGTTTCGTGGGGAGAACTGCCTCTGCTCCATAGACTAGAGCAAAAGATGTACGGCGGTGGCTCGATTTGGCGTCGTCTGATCGACCAAAGAACCACCGGCAGCTCCTCAATCAATTTCTTCGCACTTGCGCAGCCTGTCGAAAGTTCTGGTCTTGAGTCCTCACATCACTTCAGCATTTGCCCTTTCTGCTTGACCGTTGCTTCTCGGGTGAGCAACAGAAGCAAAGCAGACCTTGGCGCCAAGATCTTGGACGTATTGCATGAAGGTGCGACTCGTGAATTGGGTGCCGTTGTCGGTGATGATCCGGTTAGGTATCCCAAAACGGCAAACAATTGACCTGAAGAACTTGACTGCTGACTGTGTTGTCACCTTCCTCACTGCTTCCACTTCCGGCCACTTTGTGAACTTGTCGATTGCGACGTACAAGTACTCAAAGCCCCCGACAGCTCGGGGGAAGGGGCCGAGAATGTCGAGCCCCCAGACCGAAATTGGCCAGGATAAAGGGATCGTCTGGAGAGCTTGAGCTGGTTGGTGTATCTTTTTTGAATGGAACTGGCACGCTTCACACTTGGTTACTTGTGCAGTTGCATCCTGGAGGGCTTCTGGCCAGAAAAAACCTTGCTAGAAAGCCTTGCCGGCAAGTGTTCTTGCGCCAATGTGGTGACCACATATGCCTCCGTGTATCTCTGCCAACAGTTTATGTCCATCTTCCCGGCAAATACACTTCAATTTCACACCGTTGAGTCTTCTTCTGTACAGGATGTTGTCAACAAACTGGTACATAGCTGACTGCCGGGCTACTCTTTCCGCCTCTTCTTGCTCTTGGGAAGTTCTCTGTCTGAAGGAAATGGGCGATCTGTTGTGCCCATCTTTGGAGCACATGGCTCGACAACAAGGACTAAAGGCACATCTGCGCTGCGGGAACATCGGCTTCCACGGCAGAACCTGCGGTTCGCGGAGCTTGATGATCCCGGCAAGCTGCGGAGCACAACTTGTCGGGGCGTCTGCTTCAGCAGAAACAAACCCTAGGGCTTGTCGGACAGACTGCTCCTCGGCGATACTGCGTTGATTTTAGGGACCTTCTTGGCGGCGGCTTGAGGAAGCTCTGCGGAAAGTAGTCACTGAAACCAACTTCCCTCTTCTTGCTCTGTCTGTTGATGGTGTTATAGTTGGTTGAGTCAGCTTGAGCACAAAATTCCTGGTTCCACGGGTAACAGGTGCAGCACACTTTGGCGGGCCATCACAATATCATTTTGAGCTCTTGGAACATGTTCCATTTGCGGACCTTCAAAGTGCTCTTCTAGCTTTCTCACTTCATCAGCGTTGGCTTCCATCAACGGACTCGATAATCTTTGTTTACTTGGCGGACGACAAGCTGCGAGTCACCCCGACAATAAGCTTCTTGATCCAAGGTCCACCGCAATTCTAAGGCGGCAAGCGAACCTTCATACTCTGCGGTATTATTTGTTGCTTGTTCCTTGGGAAAGTGCATCTGGACAATGTACTTGAGGTGCTCTCCGGTGGGTGCGATAAGCAACGCTTGACACCAGCACCCTGCTGGCGAGAAGGCACCATCAAAGTACATCAGCCACTCTTTATTTGCTTCTTTGACGGGGATGCTCGTCTCTGGAATTTCTTCATCTTGCGTTGGCGTCCATTCTGCTATAAACTCTGCCAATGCTCTGCTTTGGATAGTTGAAGTGCTTTCAAACTTGAGGCCAAAGCTTGACAGTTCCAGTGCCCACTCAACAATCCTGCCTGTTGCTTCTGGATTTTGCAATATCCTCTTCAGCGGAAGTGAGTGACAACTGTTATCTCATGTGCTTGGAAGTAATGGCGCAGCTTTCTCGAGGCCATGAGGGAGGCGAAAAGCAACTTCTGCACAGAGTACCTTGACCTAGCCCCTGCGAGAAGAGGCCCGACAAAAGTAGACCAGGCTGCACCATCCTTTTACTGTATCTTGTCGGGACAAGAGCTTGTGGCGAAGACCCCAGCTTGTCATTTGGATGCATCTGCCTCGGTTGCGGCTCATCATCCGCCTCCCTTTCGCTACTAACGCAGCACTAACCACTTGATTGGTTGCCACTATATACAGCAACAACTTCTCTTGTGGCCTAGGTGCGACAAGTATTGAGTGGAGGACAGGTACCTCTTTAAGTCTTGCAGCGCAACCTCCGCCGAGAGTCCATTTCATTGGACCTGCCTTTTCAAAATTTTGAAAAATGGCGAGAGGCGCTCAACTGACTTAGAGATAAACCTCTTGAGAGCAGCTCATAACCGGCAAGCCTTCTTACATCCTTGGCCTTTGGTTCTTCAATCTGCTCAATGGCTTTGATCTTGTCGGGGTTGGCTTCAATTCCCTACGAGACACGAAGAACCGAGAAGCTTGCGGAAGGACTCCAAACACGCACTTCTCGGGGTTGAGCTTGAGGTTGATCTTGCGCAGATTTGCAAAGGTCTCATCTAGGTCTCGGACCATAGTTTCTTTGTCCTTGCTCTTGACCACTATATCATCCATGTAGGCTTCTACATTTCTGTGTATTTGTGGCTCAAACGCATCATGGACTACTCTCGCAAACGTTGAACCAGCATTCTTCAAACCGAAAGGCATCCGTATGAAACAGTATGTGCCATATGGTGTAATGAATGCGGGTTTCTCTTCATCTTCTTCTGCCATGAAGATCTGATGATATCTAGAATATGCATCAAGAAATGAAAAGCAGATCACATCCAGCTGTGGAGTCAACAATCTGATCTATACGCGGCAAGGGAAACGGGTCTTTGGGACAAGCTTTATTAACATCTGTGAAGTCAATACAAAGTCTCCATTTCCCATTCGCCTTGCGTACAACTACCGGATTAGCCAACCACGTGGGATGGAGCACTCCTCTGACAAGGCCTGCTGCTTCCAACTTCTTGATCTCTTCTGCTATGAATTCTTGGCGCTCCACTGCCTGTTTCCTAACTTTTTGTTGCGGGCGCGCGCGAGGACAGACAGCTAGATGGTGCTCAATTACTTTCACAGGAACACGGGGATGTCGGATGGTTGCCATGCAAACACGCCGACATTAGCCAGCGAGGAACTCTTGAGCTCGCCTTCCTATTTAGGGTCAAGCGTGGCTGATGGTGAAGGTACCCCGGTCTGCGTCCTCCTTGGCGGGCACCTTCTTGGTCTTGGCGGAGCTGCCATCATCTTCTTGTACTTGCGGTGGAGCTCGATGGTGCGTCCTCGGCGGTGGCGCAGCACTCCGAAGAGGTGCGCTTGCCGGAGTGGGCATCAGAGTTCTTGCCGGACTTGGTGGTCTTCTTCTTCCCCCCGGGAGCTTCAGCGGCAAGTGGTTTGCTATTTGTCGTAGCTGCTGCATCCCGGTAAATCTTGTCGACGCAGATAAGCGCATCCTTCTTGTCGCCATGGACAGAAATGACGCTTATCGGGCCAGGCATCTTGAGTAGGCTGTAAGCATAATGAGAGGCTGCCATGAACTTGGCGAGTGCTGGATGGCCAAGTAAGCCATTGTAGGGCAATGGGAAATCGGCAACGTCAAATGTGACCCTCTCAGTTCTGAAGTTGAGCTCGCTGCCAAATGTCACTGGCAGTGTGATCTTCCCTTTCGGCTTGCTCCTCCCTGGGTTGATTCCTTGGAAAGTGCCAGTTTCTTCGAGCTCGCTGTCATGGATTTGAAGCTTCTGGAGCACTGCAGAGGAGATCAGATTTAGGCCGGCCCCGCCGTCAACCAACATCTTGGTGACCTTGAGGTTACGGATAGTTGGTGAGACCAACATCGGAAAGCACCCGACGCATGATTATGCGATCAGGGTGGTCCTCAATGTCAAAGATGATGGGCGTCTTGGACCACTTGAGAGGTTCTTGGCGACTCCACGGATGGTTACTGCTGCATTGACCTCTCGCATCCACTGCTTGAGTTGGCGGTGCGAGGAATGCGAGAAGCACCTCCGTCAGCAGAAGAACCTCTGTTGCCTTGAAACTCTTGCTCGTCGACTTCATCTTCCTCCATATCTTCGTCATCATCATCGTCTTCCTCGTCCTTATCGCGGCGGAAGTCTGTTCCTTGCCGCTGCTTGGCTTTGCCGCGGCGTCCCCCCCGGCCGGGTCTCTTTTTGTTTACTGCACCAGCACCCTCCTGGGCCTTCTCCTTGTCTCGCCGCTCGTACTCAGCTCTTTGTAGCTCAACAAGCTGCTCGACTTTCTTGCAGCTCTGGAGGCGTGGCCCTTAGTGCGGTGAATCTTGCGATCTTGCTTGTTGGAGCTGTCACCTTGTCGGTGGCCGCCACAGCAGTGGTCGGTGTCGTGGCAACCTCCTTGCGGAGCCACCAGCCTTAGCCTTGCGGCGCCACGTCCGTTGCGGACTGCTTTCGACAACTAGTACCTCTTTGTTCTTCTTCCTTTTGTTGTTCCGCGCGGTTCTTCCTTGCAAGGCGGTCTCTTCTTGTCAAATTCGCTCCCACATTCTCTCACGGAGTCTTCTTCCCTCCTCGGTAGCGTGCACACTTGTCGGCCAGGCGTAGAGCTCGTTGGCGTCTTTTACTTTGCACATCGCCATTTCCTCCCTCATCCTGCGGTTCCGCACATTACGATGGAAGCGGCTGATCACCTTGGCCTTGGGTGGGCGCTGGGATGTTGTAGTGCACAGCTGAACCTCTGGATGAACTTGCGGGGACTCTCCTTCCTTACGGGAAAGCAGGTGAAGGTCACTCTCTGGCCATGAGGCTTGTGGCCGCTGTGAAGGCGCCAACAAACTGATGGCACATATCTGCCAAGAAGATATTGAACTGTCCGGCAAGTGCATGAGCCAAGATCGGCGTTTGGCTTGAGCACGAGAGGAAGTAGTTGGCGAGATCTTGTCGTCTCATCCCCGCAGCTTGCACCACAATGGTGTAGATCTTTGAGGAACTCCGATGGGTGTGTCCTGCCATCATACTTTCTACGCACGTCGGCTTGAAGTTTTTCTTGTCGGACCTTTGGACTTTGCCGCAGCTCACGGGTGAGCAGGGGCAACCTACGCGTCTGACAAGTCACCTGGTTCCCAGGCGCATGCATATCGGCATGGGCCCCCTTGGCGCTGGTCGGATTGGCGCTTCTCTTGGCGCTTCGTCACGGGTTGGCGTCTTCTTGCTACCGTTCCTTAAGAACTTGGCGCTGATCACGGCGAGCTCGTGGATCCGGCGGCGCGGTGGAGTCATTGTCGATGTGGATCCGAGGTGGTGATCTTAGCCTTCGGGAAGGAGTGCATGGTGGTGTCACCCCGCGGGTCTCGTCGCCACCGGCTCGTGCCTTAATCGCCTCGCGGCGGCAAGGCGCGATTGATTGCCCTTGAGCGTCGCCGTTAGCAAAGCCGATAAGACTTTGGATTGTGGCCCTCCATTACGTCGACCTTGTCGGCCGTTGGAGGTAGTCTAAATAGCTGAGCTCTCGCCAAAGGCTTCGCGGGTGGTGGGTGGCAAAGCGTGCGGGCGAAGCAGGATGTGCTCGGACTCTAACCAAGTTGGGAAGCAGCATCCCTTAGCGGCAAATACTACGCTCGTACCGGCATGTTGGCGTGCATGCGGGTCTCGAGGCCTCGGGAACCTCGGCAGCCTTGATCCAGCGGCGTATGGTGTTGCGAGCATCATGGCGCTGTCGGTCGCGCCTCTGAGATGGGCGCAGATGCGGACCGGACGCCGAGATTGCGCCGCCTTGTCCTTGGACCTGGTGGCGCCGTGGGCTCTCGGCGGCGCCCGTTCCTCCGCCGGCGTCTTCCCCAGCACTCGTCGGCTCGGTGGTAGTGGGTTACAGCAGACGGCTCTGCTGCCGCCAAAGCCTTCTTCTTGGTGGCATGTTGGCGAAGATGATGAAAAACGCTCGTGTGAGCGGATCAGTTCACACAGCCTCGGCGCCCTACTGGGCGCAAAGATGTCGGGAAGCTGGTTGTGTCCCACGAACACCTACGGGACGGGTCCTTGTGGTTCGGAGGCGGAGTGCGCAAGCAAGCGGATCGAGCGATGCTGCAAACAGATTTACAACCGGAGCTCTCGGGAGATAATACTCTACTGCTGCTTGGTGGATTGTATTGTGTTCTTGCTAGGGGCAATGGGGCTTACAAAACCTAGCTGAGTATGGTCTTGGATGAACTGAACGGGCGAACTGAACCCTTTCTCGTTGCACTTGGGCCTCCTTTTATAGGCACAAGGGGTCACCAAGTGGCAAGTATAAAAGGGTAAAATAGTAAAACATAGGTTGGTACACCGCTTTGTACGATGTACAGTGATTTATACCTAACTTTCGACGGCAAGGGACAAGAGTCATAATGCCGTCCACGATCCACTGAAACAGTGTAACGAGGGACCGTCAAGTGCGCCTCCGTTTGCCACGATGGTAGCTCGTCGGCACCGCTTATCGCCGCTCCCGCTGGCTGCACAGCCTATTGACACATGTGCTTAGGAAAGCCCCATGGCGACACGTTGGCGGGTGAGCTGGGAGCGGAGATGAAGAGAGGTTCCCTGCGGCAGCGCCTTGCAGCGGCAAGGTCCATCGCTTCTGGGAGCTTATCGCCCACCAAGCCTTCCGGCAAGCTCCTCTTGCCGGGGTCTTATTCGCCGTGCCTTGGGTGGCCTTCCCGACAAGCTCCTCTTGCGGGGCCTTGATTACCGTCCTTGAATGGATCCAAAAGGCGGCGAGGATCTTAGCGGTCACCGAGGCCAGCCACCGCGAGGTCGCTTCATGTTGTCCGTGCCTGCGAGTTCGGTGGTACTAGGGTACCCCTACTCTAGTACACCGACAACGGATCCGAGTACGCGCCACTCGTGAGATGATAACATCACGCGGTACACTAAAAATGCATCGGGCGGGCGAACACGATGGACAAGACTCATTTGAGCTGCGTCGCGATATAGCTCGGTCTGAGGCGCGCACACCCCTATGCTTCCAGACAAAGTAATGGATCACCAAATCGGAGGGTTTCAAACCCGTAAATATCGAATCATCACTGCGGTACAACAGATCCTGCGGTATGGATCGAGGACTTCCTCTGCACATCCACATGGCCCACGGTGACGATCTACGCCATCAAATACCTCCCTCAAACTCAAAGGACCAGCTCGGCATTGGCTTGTGACCTGCAATGAGAATCCATTGGCTGTTGGGAAGATCTAGAAGCCGCATTCCTCGACAACTTCGGGGCACTTATGTGCAACCACGGTCACCGATGACTTGAGCCACATAATTCAGCAGCCCGGAGGAATCGGCCGAACCAGTCTGGACACGGTTCACGACAAAGAAAAATCAAATTGTCGACTGTCCGGATGCAGAAGCCCTAGCAGCTTTTAAGCACAACATCCGTGACGAGTGGCTCGCCCGGCACCTTGGCCTGGAAAAGCCGAAATCTATGGCATCCCTCATGACACTCATGACCCGCTTTTGTGCGGGAGAATACAGCTGGCTGGCTCGCAGCAATAACATATCAAAGAACCCTGGTACTTCGGATACCAAGGATAGCAACGGCAGGTCACGTCACAACAAACACAAGCGCCGCATCAACAACGACAATACCGAGGATATGGCAGTCAATGCCGGATTCAGAGGCTCTAAACCCGGTCAACGGAAAAAGCCATTCAAAAGAAGCACTCCGGGCCCGTCCTATTTGGACTGTATACTCGATCGTTCATGTCAAATACATGGCACCCCCGACAAGCCAGCCAACCACACCAACAGGGAATGTTGGGTGTTCAAGCAGGCCGGCAAGTTAAATGCCGAAAACAAGGATAAGGGGCTACATAGCGATGACGAGGAGGAGCCCCGGCCACCGAACATCGGAGGATAGAAGAGGTTTCCCCCACAAGTGCGGATGGTGAACATGATATATGCAACCCACATCCCCAAGAGGGAGCGGAAGCGTGCGCTAAGGGACGTATATGCGCTGGAGCCAGTCGCCCCAAATCTCCACCCATGGTCCTCCTGTTCGATCACCTTCGATCGCAGGGACCACCCCACTAGTATCCGTCATGGCGGATTTGACGCACTGGTCCTAGACCCAATCATCGACATATTTCACCTCACTCGAGTCCTTATGGACGGCGGCAGCAGCCTAAACCTGCTTTATCAGGACACAGTGCGCAAAATGGGTATAGACCCCTCAAGGATCAAACCCACAAAAACGACCTTCAAAGGTGTCATACCAGGTGTAGAGGCCCATTGCATAGGCTCAATCACACTAGAAGTGGTCTTCGGATCCCTGGATAATTTCTGAAGCGAGGAGTTAATCTTCGAGATAGTCCTGCTCCGCAGGTGGCTATCATGCACCGCTCGCGAACCGTGATTCGCGAAGATTCAATGCGGTACCGCATTATGCATACCTCAAGCTCAAGATGCCGTGGACCTCGGGGGTCATCACACCAATGGAAAACGGAACGCCTCTCCCAACGGAGGAGCACACTCGCCCTTGCAGCGCAGAAGCTGCCAAAGCAGCCTCTCCGTGCAATTCACCGCTTACGATTATACACCCGGACGCCGCAAAAGCGCCCGAGTAACTGCAACAAGACCACCTGGCACGTTCCGAGCTCACATAGCAATGCGGCCCCCACCCCAGTCCTAGCCAAACAACGAAATCCGTGCCACGCGTACATAATTACGCAATGAAAATACCATGGGCCTAGGTGGGGGGCATGTCTACGGCACGCCCCAAAACGCGGCTCAACCGCACTAGGGTCTTCCCGCTTTGTTATTCTTTCTCTCTTTCAGGACTTTACTCTCTGGAAACCCCGTCCGATAGTACGATTACCGGACACACGGTACAACAACCAAGGAGGCAGAAAGCTACGTCGCACCATGGAACTCCCAGGTGGTCTCTGATAACAAGTGAAATACCTGCTTTAAATACCATTCCTCAGCTTGCCCTTGGAGGGGACATGTCAAATAGTCCTACTTTTTGCTTATCGCACTACTTGTACCATTCTGCTTCGACGCACCTTTTTGAATAAACAATGCATAGCACTAGTCTATTATCGCATTCTCTATTCTTTTATATATATGCCGCTTATGAATTAGAAAATGAGTAAAAATTAAAAAAATAATAGCAAATGGGTTATACACGCCACAGATTTGAGGCTGACTTGTTTACGCCAGTTTTGTCGAACACACGATTCTAGCAAAGAAGGATCGTTGGATGTCCATCCAACGGCCGGACGTGCTTCTTCAATCTTCGATCTTCCTGCCCAGCCAAGATAAACTAGCGCCAAGGGACTGCTCGCTCCTCCTTCAGGTCCGATGTGATGCCGCGCAGTTTCCCCCGCCCACCTCTACCTCTTCCGCCTGGCCTGGCCTTGACGCAATCAACTCGCCTCCCTTATAAGGCAAAAATGATTCCTCCCACCGACATGTGGGCGCATTGGGAGGCTGACCTATGGGCCTACTAAGTTGACGCAGACGCAGGCTTGTCAACTTAGTCAACAAAGTTTATTCTAGCAGCAGAATCGTTGGATTTGAATCGAACGTCCTGCCGCTCTTCAATCGCTGCTCTTCTTGCACCAGCTCTCCCAAACCAGCCGGGAGACCGCTCAGACCCGGCCTCCAGTGGTCGGCTGGCCAGGCCGGGCGCGGAGGCCTCATCGCCCCTACTACTCCCACCGCTAGCTGTGCCTCACGGCGACGGGCAGCCTCACACCAAGCCGAACCAGTGAACCTCATACTCCTCTCCGCTGGGCATCCACCGCCGTTTTCCCTTTCCCCGCCTCCCGTCTCCCTTCCTAGGCTCGCGAATCGCCCACCGCCTTGGTGCTTCTCGGCAAGGCGTGGTCAACGTGGTCAATGACATTCCATCGAAGAGTATCAGATGCGGAGAGGCCGATACTGGATCCACGCCACAACCCAGTTTTTTTGTGATTTGCCAAGTAAGTCGCTTTGTCAGGCCTGTAGGGCTGCAAATCTTTCAAGACGAGGAGAGCTTTCATTCGGCTGGCCAAGAAAATGGCCCATCATTAATGAGAAATGGGCTCTACAGTTTTAAAACACATCAAACCGGCAATTAGTTTCAAATATCTTTTTTTTTCATTTCGAGATTTTAAATTACATTAATTTTATGCGTGGAGAATTTGTTGGATTTTATATTGATATACATTTATTTTAAAATCAGTTTGAATGTGAGTCGAAATTTCAGGATTAAAAAAGTTCGGACCGCTGCAAAATATGCAAAATTTCGTATAATTTTTAACGTGGTATACAATATGGGTTTTAATGCTAACAAAAAGAATATGGGCTCCAAAAAAGCTTAGTAATTAGCAAATGGGTTGTAAATTGTTAGAAATAATGGCATATGGGTTGTATGCTGTTTTCCACAAATTTGAGGCTTTCCTAAAAATGGGCCGCCGGCTTCTTCAATCTCGCTTCTCGCTGCTCCATTACCAAAGAAGCGCCAATGGACTGCTCGCTTCCTCCTCCCGGGCGTCGGGTTCACGCGCCACAGCCTTACCGCCCCCATCAGATTCCCATCGCTGGCCTAGCCATCCCTCTACTCACCCACACCTGTGTTATTCTCCGCAACGGCAGATTTAACCAAGAAACCTCAGACAACAGATTCCTCCGCATGGGAAACAACTCAAGTCTTCCTGCCTCGTGTTGTTCCTTCCTAGGCCTCGCTGTCCGTCCACTTCGGTGCTCTCGGCGCGCCTGGTCAATATGGTCAATGACCGACATGCATCCGATGTGGATCTGGACGCGTGAGAGGCCGATAGCTGGGTTCACGGCCGCACGCACGGAAATGCCTCCTTATTACGCTGCAAAATAATGATTCATCCACCGACATCAGTGACGACCGAAGGGCCTCTCGATTTCGTGAAAACGCTACCGCACCGACAAATGGACCCACCAGCTATATTCGCAGGCAAGGAGGTGCCTCCTTATTACGCATGAAAAATGAATACTCCCCCTATTAGCTGGGACCCAAAGATAGTGGCAGCCGACTTCAGTGGGCCTACTAAGTTGACGGGACCGAGGGCTTTGTCAACTTAGTCAATATGCATGATTCTAGATCCAAGACTGACGATGTCCATCCAACGGCAGAGTGCTTCAACCTCCGGTCTTCTAGCTCCAGCCTCCCAAAGCAGCGCCACGGTCGTGTCAGCTCGCTCCCGCCTCCCGTGGCCGGGTCAGGCTGCCAAGGCCTCACCACCTCAGATTATTCCCACCGCTGGCAGTGCCCTCAGGGCGACGCAAGCTCACACCGCAGCCGCATGAGTGAACCTCATACTCCTCTCAAGATGGGCATCCCACACCCCGTTTTCACCGCTCCGCGCGCCCCTTCCTAGGCTCGCCGTCGCCCACCGCCTCGGTGTGCCTTGGCGCGCGTGGTCAACGTGGTCAAGGAACGATTTCCATCGGACGTGGATGTGCGTGGAGAGGTCGATACCGGGTCCATGGCGGCAGCAAGGAAGCCGCCTTATTATGCGGAAAATAATGATTCCTCCACCGTGAGGGGACGCACGACGGGCCACCGATGAAGCGAAAAAATGTTTCTCCCCGATCGCCGGGACCCACTACTACACCTTCGCACGCAAGGAAGTGCGCCGCAAAAAAAACGATCTACCGATCGCTGGGACCCACCAGCTACATCTTCGCACACAAGGAAGTGTGTCCAGTAAAACCAAAACGATTCGCTTCGACTTCGGGACCCATGTTACATCTTCGCAGGCAAGGAAGTGCTCGGAAGTCGGGACCCACCTGGTCAAGCGCACGAAGCGTTGTCATTCAGGTCGCGAACGGTACGCATATATACTGGTCGATGTAGAGGCGCCGCACGATGTCGTAGTAGAGGCGCGCACGCGTCATAGTAGAGGTGCGCGACGTAGTATGTACATCGCACGCATAAACGGACACGGTGCAAGAAATAAATACGGCCACGCACGCACATACGAGCAGTGGTCTCTAACGCTTACTGGCAGACAATGCACGCGCAGGGCTCGTACATGGCTGGGTCGGAACGGAGAAACATCGCCGCCGCCATGTTCATGGGGAGGCAATGGAATGCGCCGTGTTCATGGCGCAGGCAACGGAATGCGCCATCTTCATGGGTAGGCAACGGAATGCGCCGTGTTCATCGGGAGGCAACGGAACGCTGCGGGAGCCAACCGCTGGGTCAGAACGGAATGTGTGGTCGTGTTCATCGGGAGGGCTTGGACGGAACAGCGATGGAACGAGGCGCATGCATCAAGAAACGGAGGAAACAGACTCCTCACGTCGAAATGGGGTCCGTTGATCGGGAGGGTGTGGCGATCGCAAAACAGAGGAAACCGATTCCCACGGTCGAAACCGGAGTCCTGTTGATTGGGAGGGTGTGGCATCGCAATGGATTTAAACGGACCTCCTACGGTCAAACGGGGTCCTATTGATCGGGAGGTGTGTGGCGCATCGAAAACGATTTAAACGGACCTCAGATCGGTCAAACGGGGTCCTGTTCATCGAGAGGGTGGCGACCGCAAAATGGGACTCCATGGTATACCGTTCATCTCCACCGCCGACCTCCTCCAGCCTCCACTGAGCAACGCCGACCTCCTCCAGCTTCCACGGCTCCTCGCTCATCCAGCCTCCACCGCGCCGCCACTCCACTGGCCACCGCTCGACCACCCTCCACGGGCACCCTCCACCGTCTCATCGCTCATCCAGCCCTCCACACCACGGGTCCTGCTCAACCACCTCCACGGAACCCTCCACCGCCTCATCGCTCATCTAGACCTCCACACCACGGGGCCTGTTCATCCGAGGCAACACCACCGCTCACTCGCTCATCCAACCCCCGCCACCCCGTGCAACACTCACTGCTCATCCAATCGATCGGCTTCAGCTTAGCGAAGCGCGTAAAGGAATCGCCGATCGGGTTCGCCAACAGCCATCGATCGATCGCCGGGTTCAGAATGCGAAGCCTCGCAGCGCAATCGCCGGGTTCAGCTAGAGCCCAACGCCCGCCGGGTTCAGTTAGAGCCAATGCTCGCATACACGCAGCAGACGGTATGAGAGAACACGATCACTCGCCCCGATCTCCCACCGTAACTGGGAACTCCCTGAAATTTTCCTCCCCCTCGCTTCTACCATGGTTTTTTCCGTCATGGACGGCCCAAAGAATGTAATGCAGCTGCTTCTCCGGCCCGCCTAGGATCAAAAGCCCATTTTCTGTCATTATTATGTGTCATAGAAGTAGGAGCCCACCACATCTATGATGATACCGGTTTTTGTCACAATTATCATCATAGAAGTGTAATATGTATGGCAGAAAAAAAAGTCGTTCGACCCAAAATGTCATGGATGTGTCTTTTTTTTTGTAGTGAGACCGAGGAGAAGCTCACGATCAGTCATCACTCTTGGAGGTGTGGCTTGAGGATTTGGCTTGGATGCATTGGGAGCAGAGTCATGAGTGGCAGAGTCATCACTGGTGGAATAAGATGTAGCTTTGCAAAACTGACCATCCAATGGAAGAATGCCTTCATCAATAATAGCAGGTGCCTTTCCCTTTTCATCAGCTGAGGAATTTGTCTTCTTGAGGACTTCAATTCACTAGTGGAAAAAGGGTCAAACGTGAAGCACATTAGTGCCAGTTTGAATTTGAGCCGGCACTAATGTGTCCATTAGTGCCGGTTCCAACGGCTAGCCGGGTCGCCTCATTAGTACCGTTTGTGGCGAACCTTAGCACCGGTTTGTGCCACTTAACCGGTACTAATGAGAGTGGTGGCAGGATGTTGTCGGCCCTGGGCTCTTCCAGTTCTTTAGTACCGGTTCGTGCTTCACTTAAACGGTACTAAAGGTCGCCCTACATAAACCCTTCGTCCACCCGCCGAGCTTCTCGCTCGTTTCTTCCCCTTCCCTCCCTCTCGTTTCTTCCCTCTTCCTCGAGCTCATCACACATTTTGCCCAAAATTTGTCAAGATTTGAAGGTCCCCATCGATTCAAATGATCACAAAGGTTAGCAACTTTGTCCTTTCATCTCTCATTGCTAGATTAGCTCTTGCAAAGCTTTATATAGTGTTTAATTTGTGAGTTTAGTAATTTGGGAGGAATTATATGCTAGTATTTGATTTATATGCAATTTGAGGTCAAAATAACACTTAGTTTGCATATGTAGGTCTGGTTTACTTAGTGCCTTCAGTAATCTCTCGTTGTAACCACCGCCGACGCTCACACCGTCTCTGTCCGCCAAAGCACCACCTTGTGGTGAGCCTCTTGTTCATGAAATTTTATATAAAAATTGATGTTTGTGTGATTTGGATATATAGTTAGTCGTATAATTATCATACCCATACGTTGTTTGTTATACATAGTGCCATGGTTTTGATATCCGTCCCCGTCGGCCATTGTCCTTGTTATGATTCAGATGTGGTATATATATTCTCTCTTAAAACTAGTTGCATTTCGTGTTTATGACAAATTATGCCCATCAAGTTGACATAGATATTTTTTAGGAGGTATGTGAACCAGAAATTCCAAGCGACCCTATTGTCGAGAGGTTAAATTTAGTTGAAAGAGAAAACGAGTACTTGAAAGAAAAATTAAAAAGAATTGAGGGGGAGAAGATGGAATTGGAGTTGCATGTTGCCGATGTCGTCGATGATCATAAGATCAAGATGGAGAAAATGCGCTTGAAGAATAGAAAGATTAGAAAATATGCCATCGATAGTGAGGATTGGTATCATTATGCTGTTGGATCAATTGCTACCTTAGCTGTGATCTTGATCGCATTTGTTGTTGCATTTAAATCCTTTAGCTAGAGAGTTATTTGTTTGTTGCATTTAAGTGTTGTATGAACTTTATGTATGAACTTGTATTAAGTTGGTGTTTTTGGTGCTGTGTATTGAAGATGAGCCGACAATGGATGTATGGCGACCGATGCTGTCCCGAAGTTCACTAATGGCGCGGTAAACTTTTCTGCTTATGGCTGAGGCAAACAAGCGGGCGGATGGTTTTATGCCTTGTCCATGTGTTGTCTCAGAAGAATGGTAAAATTACACTAAGTCAAGAATCATTCACGCCCACCTGCTTAAGTCCGCCTCGTGCCCCACTATAATGTTTGGACCAAGCACGGAGAAAGAGGGGTTATGATGGAAGACAATGAAGAAGAAGAGGACGATTTAAAGCTATCCCGCCATGGGTTCCTGAATAATGGATGATACAACAATGGGGAAGAAGCTGAGCCGTAATGCGGAAGAAGCTGAGCCGATAATGCGGGAAGGAGTTGAAGAAGAGGCATCGATGAGCCCGCTGATGATCTTGGTCGGCCATTGCCGATGCAAAGAGAAACCGCGCAAGTGATTTGGAGAAGAAGTTGCAAAGATGCTAGAGGATCACAAAAATTGTTGTACCCGAATTGCGAGGGCGACAAGAAAAAGCTGGGCACCACAATCAAATTGCTGCAATGGAAGGCAGAGAACGTGTATCCGATAAGGATTTGGAAAGTTGCTGGTAATGATAAAGGATATGCTTCCAAAGGACAAACGAATTGCCCAAGAGTACGATGAAGCAAAGAAGGCTGTCCGCCTCTAGGGTTAGAGGTGCAGAAGATACATGCATGCCTCTAATGATTGCATCCTCACCATGTGAGTATGAGGATTTGAACGCTTGCTCAAAGAGTGCGTGTGCATTGCGCTATAAGATCAGCCACGATGACCCCGGTGATGTCGAGGGTGAGCGCCCAGAAGAAGATTCTGCCAAGGTGATGTGGTATGCTCCTATATACCACGGCTGAAACGCTTGTTCCAAAACAAAGAGCATGCCAAGGCGCGATGGCACGTAGAAGACCGAAGAAAGACGGAAGGTGAGCGTATCTACCGACGGGTAGCAAAGGAGAAAATCGAAAGAAAGTACGTGAAGGAGTTTGCGATGACGCAAGGAGTGTATGGTTTGGTCTAAGCCAGATGGCATTAATCATTTTGGGGAGCAGCAGCAACCATAGCACCTGCCTGTGACTCTATGTTTGTATAACCTTCCTCCTTGGTTGTGCATGAAGCGGAAGTTCATTATGATGCCGTTGCTCATCCAAGGCCCTAAGCAACCCGGCAATGACATTGATGTGTACCTAAGGCCATTAGTTGAAGAACTCTTAAAACTGTGGAATGGAATAGGTGTACGTGCGTGATGAGCACATGGGGAAGAATTTGACCTAAAGGCGTTGTTGTTCGTGACTATCAATGATTGTCCTGCCTCAAGAACCTTTCGTGATGCATAAACAAGGGATACCGCGATGCATGCATCGCTTGGACGACATCGATAGTATATATTTGGCTAATTGTAAGAAGAATGTGTACCGACATCGCCGATTTTTCCGAGCAGGCATCCCATAAGAAAGAAAGGCAAGCATTTGAAAGGTGAGGCGGATCACGGACGAGGGCACTCGAGGTGACTCAGATATGAGTTCGGGGGATAATCGCTTCTGCCCAGATACTGTGGGAAAGGGTGTCCGCCGGTGGCTCGATTTGGTGTCGCCCTGATTGACCAAAGAACTGGCTTGGCAACTCATCAATCCAACGCCTTCCGCTCTTGTGCAGCCTGTCAAAGGTCTTGGTCCTTAAGCCTCGCAACACTTCAGCATTTGCCCTCTCAGCTTGTCCGTTGCTTCATGGGTGAGCAACGAAAGCGAAGTAGACTTTGCTGCTGAGGTCTTGAGTATATTGCATGAAGGTGCGGCTTGTGAATTGTGTGCCTTTGTCGGTGATGACCCTGTTGGGTACATCGAAACGGCACACTAGCCCCTTGAAGAATTTGATGGCCGACTGAGCTGTGACCTTCCTCATTGCCTCCACTTCTGGCCACCTTGTGAACTTGTCGATTGCAACGTACAAGTACTCAAAGCCCCCAACAGCGCCGGGGGAAAGGGCCCAGTATGTCGAGCCCCCAGACCGAGAAGGGCCAGGAGAGAGGAATGGTTTGAAGGGCTTGAGCTGGCTGATGAAGCCGAATGGAATCGACACGCTTCACACCGTGACGAAAGTGTCACAGTATCCTCAAGGGCGGTGGGTTGAAGAAACCTTGCCGAATGCTTTGCCGCAAGGGCTCTTGACCCGATGTGGGATCCACATATGCCTCCGCTTATGTCCGCTTAATAGCCCCAGTCCTTCCTCTCGAGGGATACACTTCAATTTCACACTGCTTGGTCTCTTCTCGCATGTGACGCCATCGATTTAACTGGTACATGGTAGAGCGACGGGCTAGTTTTTCCGCTTCTTCCTGCTCCTCGTGAAGTTCCCCGTCTCGAGGAATCGGACGGTATGTTGTGCCCACGCTGGAGCCTGGGGCTCGACGGCGAGGACTAAAGGCATTTCCTCCGCTATAGTAGCGGCTGTCTCGACGGCAAGAGCTTGACGCCCGCAGAGCTAGCTGCCTGCGTGGCGGGCTCAAGGTCTCGGCAACATCCTTGCCGGGCGGCTCCGGGAGCTCAAGGGAAAGTACTTGCCGGGCCCTGATTTCTCCTCTTGTTCTCGCTTTCGCTGATGGATCAACGGATGGCTGAGTTAGCTGAAGCACAAAGGTACCTGGTTCCACAGTAGCTTGAGGGAAGCGCGCTTCGACAGTAATCGGCGATATCGTTTGCTTCGCCGGGGAACGTGTTCAGCTCAGATACCGTCAAACGCTTCTTCCAGCTTTCTCACTTCATCAACGAGGCCTTCATCAACGGGCTCGTAATCCTTATTGACTTGCTTGACGACAAGCCGCAAATCGCCTCGACGATGAGCTTTTTGATTCCGAGGTACGCCATGATCCTAAGACCGCAAGCAGCCTTCAGACCGGGCGTGTTATTTGTTGACACCTCCGGGAAGTGCATCTCGATCACGACTTGAGGTGCTCTCCGTGGGGGCGACGAGCAACACGCCAGCCCCGGCACCTTGTAGGGAGAAAGCACCATCAAAGTACATAATCCAATTGCAACTTGCCTCCTTGTCGGGGAGAGCAGTCTCTGGGCTTCTTCGCCGTGTTGCGGTCCACTCGCAATGAACTCCGCCAGACTCGGCCTGGATCGTCGAAGTACTTTCAAACTTGAGGCCAAAGCTGGACAGCTCCAGTGCCCATTCCACAATCCTCCCCGTCGCATCTGGGTTGTGCAATATACGTTGTAGAGGGAGGCGAGTGACGACAGTGATCTCGTGTGCCTGGAAGTAGTGATGCAGATTCCTCGAGGCCATGAGGAGGCCGAAGAGCAGTTTCTGCATGCCGGAGTACCTCGACCTAGCCCCCTGCAAGAGGGAGCTAACAAAGTAGACCGGGTGCTGCATCATTTTATTATTTGGCGGCACTTCGACTGGTTGTGTCGCTCTCCGATTGGTGGCGCGGGCTCTGCCGCTGCCATTACCTCGTCGTCAACCTCTTCTCGCGCCACTAGTGCGGCGCTGACATTTCTGTTCGCTGTCGCTTAGGTATAGCAGCAACGGCTCTCGGGCCTGGGCGCAACTAGTGTTGGCGCCGGAGGAGAGGTACTTCTTCAAATCTTGCAATGCTGCTTGCTTCGGCGCCCACTCATCGGGCCCGCTTTTCGTGATCTTGAAAAAGGAAGGGCATGCTCTCGCAGACTTGGATATGAACTGCCCATGGCAGCGATTAATAACCAGCAAGCCGGGCGAACATCCTTGATTCGCCTGGGTGCCTCAATCTGCTCTATAGCTTTGATCTTCTCCGGATTGGCCTCTATCCCACGCTGTGACACAAAGAACCCGAGAAGATTGCCGGACGGGACGCCAAAGACACACTTCTCAGGGTTCAGCTTGAGGTTGATCTTGCGCAGGTTTGCAAATGTCTCCCGCAAATCTGGTATGAGGGGTGCCTTGTCCTTGGTTTTGACCACTATGTCATCCATATAAGCTTCCATATTTCCATGGAGCTGGGGTTCAAAACCAATCTGGACCGCCCTCGCAAACGTCGAACTAGCACTCTTCAACCCGAAAGGCATCCGCATGAAACAATATGTACCACATGGGGTGATGAACGCTGTTTTCTCTTCGTCTTCTTTTGCCATGAAGCTCTGGTGGTAGACGGAGTAGGCATCGAGGAATGACAACAGATCACACCCAGCTGTGGAGTCAACAATCTGGTCGATGCGCGGCAACGGGAAGGGGTCTTTAGGACAAGCCTTATTGATATATGTGCAATCAATACACAGCCTCCACTTCCCATTTGCCCTGCGCACTACGAGCGGATTGGCCAACCACGTTGGATGGAGCACTCCTCTTACCAGACCCACCGCCTCCAGTTTTCGGATCTCTTCCGTGATGAACTCTTGTTGTTCTGAAGCTTGCTTCCTGACCTTCTGCTTGACGGGCCGCGCATGAGGACAGACAGCAAGGTGGTGCTCAATCACCTCCCTGGGAACACCGGGGATGTCGGAAGCTTGCCATGCAAACACATCGACATTCGCCCACAGGAAGGTGACGAGCGCGTCTTCCTATTTGTCGTCAAGGGTGGATCTTATGGTAAAAGCTCCTCCCATGCCGTCCTCATTGACGGAAACCTTCTTGGTTCCCGGCGGCGTGGCTCTGGACTTCTTGCTTCCGCCTGCGGAGCTCTCTGGCACATCCTCGACGATAGCGCTACACTCCGAATGCGCTTGCCAGAGTGGGTGTCCGAGGTCTCACCGGCCTTCTTCTTCTTCTTCTCTCCCGGGGTCCCAGCGGCAGGAGCAAGTGCCCAAGCGGCGACAGCTGCTGCGACTACTTGTTGGTATAGTTGGTCGGCGCAAATCAGCGCATCTTTCTTGTCGGAGGGGATGGTGATGATGGTCACAGGCCCTGGCACCTTCAGGGTGTTGTATGCATAGTGTGACGCCGCCATGAACTTGGCAGCGCTTAGTGCCAAGGATCCCATTGTAGGCAAGGGATCTTGGCAACATCAAACACGATCCTCTCCGTCTCCAAGTTCAGGTCGCTCTAAAAGTTACGGGCAGCGTGACCTTTCCCTTGGGTTGGCTTTCTTCCCGGTTGACCCTTGAACGCGTGCCGCCTCTTCGAGGTCTCCATCAGAATCAGATCTTCTCGATCACGGCAGGCGAGATCAAGTTCAGGCCGGCCCCGCCATCGACTAGCATCTTTGTCACCTTGAAGTTGCGTATCGTTGGTGAAACCAACAACGGCAAGCACCCGACCGCAGTAGTGCGATCAGGGTGATCCTCAGTGTCAAAATTGATAGGTGTGCTGGACCACTTCAGCAGCCTTTGGGCATCAAACGACGACTCTGCCGCTGTAATCTCTCGCGCCCACTATTTAAGCCGGCGCCGAGAGGTATGCAGCCAAGCGTCGCCATCGACGCACATGGCCTCTGTAGCTTTCTGAAACTCTTGGTCGCTGGACTCGTCGTCCTCTTCGTGATCTTCGTCTTCTGGCTTTCTGTCACGGCCCCGAGCGGGCCTCTCTTGTTGTTTATCCTTGCCACAACAGCTCGCTCGGTCATTCACGCTTCTTGCCGGATCCTCAAGACCGCTCTTGGCCCTTCTCCTTGTCCCGCTCTCATATTCAGCCCTCTCGCTTTCAGCGAGGAGCTCAACCTGTCGGCAGTCTTGGAGAGCATGGCCTTTGGTGCGATGGACCTTGCAGTACCGCTTGCCGGAGTTGCCTGGCTTCTTGGCAGCCGCCAAGGCCTGGCAGGAGACACACCCGGCGATTTCCTTGACGGGGTCATCTGCCTTGGTTTTCTTGGTGGAGCCGGTGTCATCAGACCCCTCGACGGCAAGCACGGATTTTCCTTTGCGCTTCCTGTTGTGGCGCCGCCTTCTTCATTGGGCGGCGGTGTCCTCATCCGAGGAGTCGGTTTCACGCCGGCATCTTTGCCGGGTACTTCCTTCCTCTTCAGCCCGAGCACATCTGTCAGCAAGAACATAGAGCTCTGCGAGATCTTTCACCTTGTTCATCGCCAGCTCTTCACGCATCTTGCGGTTACGTACGTTCTGATGGAACGCGCTGATGATGGCGGCGGGGTGAACATCAGGGATATTGTAACGTATCCGCTGAACCTCTATATGTACTTGCGGAGACTCTCGCCCCTTCCGGGAATGACGGCAGATCATTTGCTTGGCCATGAGCTTGGTGACCGCCAAAGTGAAGGCGCCCACGAACTCATGGCACAACCGACCGGAGGAAATGGAGTCTTATCATCGCGGACTCCGCAGCCTCAGATCGCGATGGTGTAGATGCTGAGGAACTCGGACGGTGGGTCTTGCCGCCGATTTTCGCCCACGCCGATTTGAAGGTGCGGTGAGTGGGCCACCGAACTGCCGCAGCTCACGGGTAAAGCCGGGCAGCCTACCTTGTAAGGCAGGCCTCCGTGGCTCTCCGGTGCCGAGTGGTCCACAGCAGGCCCTGCCACCGCTCGATCGGTGGCGCGCCCGCGCCGCGCGCCGATAGTGGTCCGAAGCGCCTACATGTTCCCGATCCCGGCGATTCGGGCGCTGGTCCCGTGGGTTCGCTGGTCGGACGACGCTATGGAGATTTCGCCCCCGTGAATGCCGCGACGCCGCAGGTGTCCGTGGTACCGGGCGAGGAGGAGGCGAATGCACCATGGTCGCGGCGCCGCCAGCTTTCCTGCCACTGGTACGCGGGACTCCGTCGGAACATCGACCAGGGGGCTCCGCCGGGCTCGATTTGTCTTTGTTGGCCACCGCAACAAGGCTTCGCGTGGTGGCTCTCCATTCGTCGAGTTTCCCCGTAGTGGGAGGAAAATCGAGGAGCAACGCGCTGCTGGCCAAGCTTGCTGGCGCCGGTGGCAGCGAAACCACAGATCGCGACGCGCTCGACTTCCGACCATGTCGGGAGCTCACACGATTGCGCGGTCAGCAGCTATCTTCACCAAAGGCCTCGGGCGAAGCGGCAGGTCTTCTACATCCCGGAGGGCGCTGGGGTTTTCCCAAGCGACGCCCGGTCTTCGGGTGCGACCACGCTGCTCGTCAAGGCCGCTTGAGAGGAGCGCGCCATCGGCGCCAAAGCGGGGAGTCTTGAAGCCCTTGCGTCGCCTCAGCGGGCGGCAGCGAGCCTGAAGGCCCAAGGCCACCCGCTGGAGGGCCCCGCTGCACTGTCGGCGCTTCGAACGGGGTCCCCAAACTTGCTCGCCATGCTGCGCGGCGTGGCTCAAAGGAGGCCCGTGACAAGCCCATCTTCATCAAGGTAAGCTCAAGACCTCGCGAGGGGCTGCCTCAGGGACGGACGACAAGGTGCTTCTCGTGCACGGCCTCGCCAGGGGGCTCATGAGGAGGTGGAGAGTTCAAGGCGGGTACTCGCGAGGTGCCCATGACGCAAGCCATGACAACCAAGGGCGCCATTGGGCGCCAGCCCGCAGCAGTGTCCTCCTTTCCTCTTTGGTGCCAAGGGAGCAAGTGCAGGCGAGAGTATAAAGTAAAGGCATCCGTTTCGGTGCAACGAGATCAAGACCAGCCCAACGGCCGGAAGGAGTCATCGTGGAGCCCAAGCAGCGCCATCACCAGAGCCTTTGGCAAAGCGATTTACCAACTTTAGTCAGATAAGTGTACCTGCTGTTCCCTTCAAATGGCTAATTGTTGGCGCCTTCCCGCCAATATTTGGGAAGAGGCCCAGGCCTTTGCCTATAAATAGGACTAGCCACCCCTGTGGTAGAGGCATCTGAGGAGAGCAAGACAAGAGCATCACATAGAGAGAGAAGAGCCACCAACCCCACCTAGCAGTTCATCAGACCCGCCAAGAATGTACTCTCATGAGGCTGTTCTTCCTTGTATTGTTCCTCATCAGCCCAAGAGGCAATCCACCACACCACACACTGAGTAGGGTATTACACCACAATGGTGGCCTCAACCAGTATAAATCTTGTGTCTCTTGTGCTGTTCTCGCTTAGTAGTTTAGGTCCGAGCGGTTCGCAAGCACGAGACGGTAGGGGTTGAATTCCACGCCACACCCCAGTGTTTGAACCTCAAGGGTCCGCCGAACCCAAAATCCGATATTTGGCGGGCGGTAGGGTGCGCTGAATCGCCTTCCGTCGCCGTTTTTCCCGACCACCGCAACCATGTTAGACGCTGCCGGGTTTCGCCAGCGCCAAGCCGCCCTCGCCTTCCCTATCGCCCGTCGTCAACACCGCCACCGGCCCGGCGGGGGACGGACAGCAAGCATCGCTCCTGCGCTCCTCGGCGGCCTCTGGGGAGGAGCCGCGCAGCTTCCCCATCACCCGCCCCACTGCGCCGGCTCCTCCGGTCGCCGCGTCTTCCTGGCGCTCAGAGGCGCCGCCATCCAGCCGCCATGTCAAGACATTCGTCCGGCTGACGGCGCCGCCTCCACGCGGGGCTCCTCGGCCGGACGGAGCTGCCGACCAGGCTGACCATCGACTTGGGACCACCCCACCAACTCGCCGCTCGAAAGCGCTCCCCATGCTCGCACCCCACCATCTCGCCAGTGGCCACCCGACCTCATCGACGGTGGCACCGCCTCAACGCATTTCTCGCCGAGGCCTTCAACCTCCTCTCAGATACCCGGAGCGCTGCAGCCCAGCCGGCCTTTTCGAGCGAGGAGGAGGGTCGCCCAGCTCCTTGGGGAAAATCCTGCTCCGTGACCTTCGCACCTACGACAACTTCCGACGGAACTGGTCGACTTCGACATCGCTTCCCCATCGGCCTCCCCTACAATGCCATCCTTGGTTATCCAGCATTGGCCAAATTCATGGCCGTGACTCACCCGGGGTACAACCTCATGAAGATGTCAGGGAGCAACGGCGTCCTCACCATGCCCGGGGACACCGAAGGTCCACTTCAAGCGCTCAAGCTCGCCCTCAAGACGGCGGGCGTAGCAAGAGCCAAGCGGGAACCCTGTTTGGGGCTGCGCCGACCAAGAAGAAGCAGTTGTTCACCCAAGACAAGGCCGAGACCAAGCAGATACCCGTCGACGAGGACGGGTCCGCAAACGCCACCTTCACCATAGGCGCCAACCTCGAGCCTGAACAAGAGGAAGCCCTGGTCAAGTTCTTGCGCGTAACAAGAAGGTGTTCTCCTGGAGCCCGATCATGGCGGGGATCCCACGGGCGAATCGAAAGCACCACCTCAACGCGCGCCCCAACGCGGCCCCGTGAAGTGTAGGTGAGAAGGCAGTCCACCGAAAAGCAGTGCCTTCATCGCTCAAGAGACCCGCAAGCTAGAAGCCGGGTTATTCGCGAGGTCCGATACCCAGATTGGCTGGCCAACCCTGTGGTGGTGCCAAAGAAGGGAGGAAAGGAGCGCATGTGTGTCGACTTCACCAACCTCAACAAAGCATGCCCACAGGATCCGTTCCCGCTCCCTCGCATCGACCAGATCGTCGATTCCGTCGCCGAGTGTAACCTGTTATGCTTCTTGGATGCCTTTTCCGGGTATCACCAGATCAAGATGGCGGTAGAAGACGTGGAAAAGACGGACTTATTAACCCCGTGTGGAGTGTATTGCTATACATGCATGCCATTCGGGCTGCGCAACGCCGGGGCAACCTTCCAGCGGCTCATGAACATCACCTTGGGCCCGCAGCTCGAGAAGAATGTGGAGGCTTACGTCGACGACATCATGGTGAAGTCTCGCGAGGCCAAGACCCTGATACAAGACCTGGAAGAAACCTTCGCGAGCCTCAACGCAGTGAGCCTGCGACTCAACCCGGAGAAGTGTGTGTTTGGAGTTCCCTTGGGCAAGCTCCTGGGTTTCCTTGTATCCCACAGAGGCATCGAGGCCAACCCAGAAAAGGTCAAGGCAGTTGAGGACATGAGCCCACCAAAGACCCTCAGGGAAATGCAGAAGCTCACAAGTCGCGTGACGGCACTGGGCCGTTTCATCTCCCGATTGGGGGAGCGGGCGCTGCCTTTCTTCCAGCTGATGAAGAAAAAGGGGCCCTTCGAATGGACTGAAGAGGCCGACAAAGCTGCTCCAAGACCTCAAGAGGTACCTGACCAGCCCTCCGGTGATGGTGGCCCCGCGCCCTCAGGAGCCCTTGGTACTCTACCTCGCCGCCACTCCTTACTCCGCTAGCGCAGCCCTGGTGCCGGTTAGGGAAGGGCGTCAGGCCAAGACCACGGCGGACACCCGAGCTAAGGCAAGGCCGAATCAGAAGGAACTCGCAGAGGCCAGCACCACCGCGGAATAAGATCAGTCGTCGCAGCAGAGCGCACCAAGGGCGGGAGAGGCCCCAGCAGCCGACGCCTAGCCTGCCGAGCACCCCTGTACTTCTCAAGCAACGACAAGTTACGGGATGCGAGGGCACGGTACCCCATGCCGCAGAAGCTCCTCCTCGCGCTATTGGTGGGTTCGCGCAAGCTGCGGCACTACTTCCAGGGTCATCCAATCAAGGTTGTCTCGGCATACCCCTTGGAGAGGGAGCTCAGGAGCCCCAACTCGGCCGGATCAGCACAACCAGAGTCATCAAGGGGGCCGTGCTGGCAGATTTCGTGGCCGAATGGACGGAAGCACCGGGCCTCAGGGCCGGCGAGGATCGATCCCTCTCCCCAGGAAGCGAAGCGCCAGAAGGTTGGGTCATGTACTTCGACGGAGCGTTCTCCCGGCAGGGCGCTGGAGCTGGGGCGGTGCTTATATCTCCCGCTCAGGACAAGCTCTACTATGCCGTGCAGCTCTGTTTCCAGCAAGGCAAGAATGTCTCCAACAATATAGCAGAATACGAGGGGCTGATAGCAGGCCTGAAGGCCGCCGCTGCCCTGGGGGTGAAGCGCCTTACCATCAAGGGCGATTCGTAGCTCCTCGTCAATTTCTCCAACAAGGTGTACGAGCCAAGAGATGAACACATGGAGGCCTACCTCGCGGAGGTCCGCAGGATGGAGAAACAGTTCTGGGGGCTGGAGCTGCAGCACGTGCCCCGCTGCACCAATCAAGAGGCCGACGACATCGCCAAACGAGCCTCCAGGAGGTTACCCCAGGAGCCGGGCGTCTTTGAGGAACGGCTCTTCAAGCCTTCGGCCCTGCCACAGTTATCAAGTACAGCGCAGCCTCGGGAGGAGCTCCCTCAGCCACCTGCCTCGGGAGCCCCAGCCTGTGGCCCGGCCTCAGGAGCACGCCTGCTCCTGACGATGGAACCTCAAGGAGGGTGCTGGATCACGGAGCTCAAGAGTTACTTAACGCAAGGAACCTTGCCGGAGAAGGAGGAGGAGGCAGAGCGTGTGGCGCGGCAAGCCACAGCATACGACATCATGGATGGAGAGCTCTACCGGAAACGACCGAACGATGTGTCCCTGCACTGCATCACCAGGAACAGGGAAGGAACTGCTATGATATACATGGTGGAGATTGTGGGCACCATTCGCCGCCACGGGCCTCGCCGGCAATGCTCCGCAGTGGTTTTATTGGCCCATCGCGCCAATGACGCTGTTGAACTCGTGAAGGCTTGCAGGCTTGCCAATTCCATGCCAAGCAGATCCACCAGCCCAGGAGGTCTCGCAAACCATCCCCTCACTTGGCCATTCGCGTCTAGGGCTATACATCCTGGGCCCTTTTCCTCGGGCGCCAGGGGCTATCGCTACCTTACGCCGCCAGGACAAATTCACCAAGTGGGCCGAAGTCGAGGCCGTCCGCACCATCCCCGCTGGTTCTGCGGTCAAATTCATCAAGGGCATCGTGAGCCGGTTCGGGGTGCCGAACCGCATCATCACAGACAACAGTTCGCAGTTCACCAGTAACCTTTTCAAAACGTACTGTGCTAACCTTGGGACGCAGATATGCTACGCTTTGGTGGCGCACCCCCGAAGCAATGGACAGGCTGAGCGCGCAAACGCAGAGGTCCTGAGAAGCCTCAAGACCAGGACGTTCAAGAAGAAACTGGAGGCCTGCGGCAGAGGCTGGTATGACGAGCTCCCGTCCGTGTTATGGTCCATCGGCACAACCGCGACCAAGCCGACTGGGGAGACCCCCTTCTTCCTTGTCTACAGAGCCGAAGCGGTCCTCCCTCACGAGGTCAAGTTGCCGATCCGCAAGGGTCCCGGGCGCTCATGAAACGCTGCAGGACGCCATGCGGGGAACGGACCTCGTGTTGGGGGAGGAGCGTCGTAAAGAAGCTGCGCTGCGAGCGGCAAGGTACCAGCAGGCACTCTGGCAATACCACCGCCGCAACATCCGCCCCTGTAACTCTCGAGGTAGGGGACTCGTGTCTCGACGGGTCCTCTGTGGAGGGGCTGCATAAGCTCTCTCCCATGTGGGAGGGCCCGCTCAAGGTTGTTCATGTTTCAGCCCTGCCCAGGCGCTTGGAGACTCAAGAGGGAGTACCTATACAGAACGCGTGGAACATCCAGCACCTCCGGAGGTTCTATCCCTAAAAAGGCCCAGAGCCTGTGAAGAAGGCGAATGCCTGTGAAGCTCACCACTTTTTGGAAAAGGCCCAGAGCCTGTGAAGAAGGCGAATGCCTGTGAAGCTCACCTCTTTTTGGAAAAGGCCCATAGCCTGTGAAGAAGGCGAATGCCTGTGAAGCTCACCTCTTTTTGGAAAAGGCCCAGAGCCTGTGAAGCTCACCTCTTTTTGGAAAAGGCCCAGAGCCTGTGAAGAAGGCGAACGCCTATGAAGCTCATCCTTTTTGGAAAGGGCCCAGAGCTCAGGAAGAAGGCGAACACTGTGAAGCTGCTGCTCGAAAGGGCCCGGAGCCCGTGAAGAGGGCCAACGCCTGTGAAGCTTGCTTCCCAGAAGAAAGTCCCGGAGCCTGTGAAGAAGGCCAACGCCTGTGAAGCTCGCCGCCCGTGACACTCTCACGTAATAATGAGTTGGGGCTGTACACGCCCCGAGTCTCAGAGTGCCGGCCTCAGGCCTCGGGCTCCTCCCACGCCCAGTGGCAGCACTTAGCTCCGCGCTGGTGAGAAGACGTCGAAGACTAGACTAGGTGCCGGACGCGGGTTTTTGATATGCTTTCTGTAGTTGACTAGTTATTATCATTTGGAGTATTTATCAAAACTGTCGCCATCTTTTAGTCCGTGGTTCTTCGCCTTTTCGCCTCTCCCGCCTCGGTTTTCTTATGTGGGGCTCATGAGGCGTAAGCCTCGGAGCCCTCGCAGCTGCCCTACACCTATCGCCAAGTTTTCACGGCCCTGGTCCACAGCCGAGCACCTCCCGACCATGCCTCATGGGCATAACGCCAACACGGGCTCGGATCGGTCGCCTCGCGCCACGACCGGAGTTCACTTGCGAATGGGCGTACAATAGAAAGGAACAGTATCAGGATAACAAAAGCAGTACAATAATTAACGGCGTTAACCCGAACGCGCCCCCACGGGGCCCCACATTGTTGTCTTTTTGCGCAGGAGAAAAGGAAGGAAAGGAACAAAAGCAGGCGAAGCACGCCTCGTGCCGGCCCTCTTGGAAGACCCGAGCCGCCTCCGGAGCTCAGGCGGACTCCCTCTCGCGCTTCACCGTGGCACGGCGACGAACAGACCCGCTGCCACCCTCCAAGCAGGCGCGACGGCGTGGGGGCTGGCCGCGGCCGCTGCTGGAAGAATCACCACCCGAGGAAGAGATGGTGAAGCTTGACGAGTCATGGGCGTCGCCAGCCCCCCGCGCGCTGCCCTCTCCATCCACGCCGGGCTGACTCGGCCGCGTCGCCGCCTTCGTGGCAGCACCCCATGCGGCACCATCTTCCCCAACACCCTGACTTAGAGGGTGGCGCCGCCGTCATTTGAAGTGCAGCGAGCACCGTGGCGTAAGACCACGCTGAGCGAAGCTTCTGCCACCATGAAGTCAGAATAGGTTCCCTGTCGCAGAAACCTCCAGAGAAGCCCACGAAGCCCGGCTGCTGCAGCCATCCTGTCACATCCCTAGTTCTAGTATGCACTGAGCTAGCTAGTCATGTGTTGCATAATGTTTAAATTCTTTTGAATTTGAAATGGGGATTGTTTCAAACCCTAGCATCAAAGGAAATCAATAGGTTCAACCAAGATATTTTTAGTGAACCCAAAGTGGCTTTCAAAATGTTCATCATTTTTGGAAAATGCCGAAACAAGAACTGAGATGATGCACATTTTTCCATGACATTTTGGATCTTTGAACTAATACATATTGTATTTGAGTTGGAGCAAATATATGTTATAAATATATTTAATGCTTCAATAATTATGTTATTTTGTGAGGGGCTCTAGAATATTCCTCTCAGTCCCTGCAAAACTTATCAGAAGAAACAAAAATGATTTAGTGCTTGAACTAAATCAAAACAGATTGAAATGAATAGAAAACAGAAACTAAATTAAAAAGGGCAGAAACCTCACCTTGTCTCCCTGTAGCCTGGCCAGCTCCTCCAGCAGGCCCAACCCACCTGGCAGCCCAGCCACCTGGCCGGCCCACCGAGGGCAGGGGCGTCTTCTTCCTCCTACCAGAAGGCAGAGGAGAAGCTAGCCACGGCGCATGCATGCCACGCCGGCTGCTACCGCTCGGCTGTCCTCGCCGCCTGGGACGACTCGCGATGCCACGACGCCTCGAACCCCTCGCGCCTCCCTAGTTCCTCCCTTCTTCGCTCTCTCTCCTCTCGCTCCCGAATGCCCTGCCGCCGGGGCCCACCGCCAGATAGCCACCGCCTCCCTATGCCCTAGACATGCCCTGTGATCCGTGAAGACTCCCTCGCCCTCTCCATCGAGTCACGCAACGTCGGGTGCCCGGGAACGCCGCCACCACCGTCATCTTCAAATCCGATCTCCGAGATCGCCGGCAATGCCCCGACGTCGTCCGACCTTCCTCGAGCCCACTGAGACGCTGCGGTTGCAACCGCCGTGAGCTCGCTGCACGATCCTCCCCCCCGCCGGCTTGTACTCTAACTCCATTCCCCACTTCCGCCAAACTTGTTGCTGCCGCGAATGTCGCGCTGCCGTTACGGTGGGCTAACGCTGTATGAGCACCTAGTCGAAGTTCCTGCTGTCCCGTAGCTCTACCTGCTTTTGCTCGCTTCTAAATCGAAGCTGCAGCCTCGCGCCTGCTGGTTCGAACTCCGCGCCACCGCTGAAGCCCATTCCGTGAGCTCCGCCACCCCATGCCCAACCGTGTGCTTCTCGATGCGGTGAGCAAGGGCTCTCGGTGCCTCCGCCGCTTTTAGCCACCGGAGGAGAAACTCCCAGCGCCGCTGCTTTGCTTGTTGCCGCTGCATCAAGCCACCGTGGCGCTGACTGCTTTGACAGGGGTTTGACCACCCCGTAGTTCCGACGTGGGCCCTGTGCCACTAATGAACCAGGATTATAATTAGCTTAAATTAGTTAAACTAATGACCTCGACACGGGACCCACAGGTTAGAGTTGACCTGGACCGTGCGTTTTGACCTCGATAACGCCACCTCGACGCCATGTCGACGCAATAATTATTTACCGAATTATTCTTATACAGGAAATTCTAGAAAATAATGCAAACTTTGAAAAATCATAGAAATTCAACCGTAACTCCAAATGAGATAAATTATATATGAAAAATGATCAGAAAAATCCAATCTATCCATCTGTACTTGTTTCATGCATGTTAGAACAATTTATGACTACTGTTTAGGACAAATGGATTGAATGGCATTTAAATAACCACATGTGGAGTTTAAATTTGAATCTTAGGTTCAAACCAACTTCATTTAACTTGTTGCTAGTTGCATTAGGCCAATCAAAAGCATATTGCCATGTCACATTCATGCATCATAATGTTGCATTGCATTGATTGTGTTCTTTCTTGTTTGCCGGTGTTTGTCCCCTCTCAGTAGACGACGTACCGATGATGAGATCGATGACACTGATGAAGAGCTATAATATCTTCTGAAGTGCCAGGCAAGCAAAACCCCCTTGTTCATTCCGATACAATCCCACTCTCTCGCTCCTGCTCTCTTTTACTGCATTAGAACAACAACGATTCAACTGTTACATGCTGCGGTAGTTGAACCCCTTCCTCTGCATGACCTGTCATTGCCACAGTAAATAGATGAAACCCACTAGCATGAGTAGGAGTTGTTTGAGCCCTGATGTGCCTACTCATTCATGCTTGTTTGTCATGCCTGCTATTGCTTAGAGTTGAGTCGGGTCTGATTCATCGCGAATGAATTGGAATGTGGTGAACATGTCCTACTGTTGAGAGCTAAGTGTGTGAACACGATTTGGTAAAGGTAGCGGTGAGAGGCCATGTAGGAGTACATGGTGGGTTGTCTCATTGCAGCCGTCCTCAGGAACTGAGTTCTGTGTTTGTGATTCATGAACAGTTACTACCACACATTGGGTTCCGTAACTCGCCCTCTCGCTTATTAATCAACTCGATCTCTGGCCGTGAGTTGCAACTAGTTTCGTGTTTGTAGGTAGTGTTAGTAGTCTACCAAGTGGCACCTGCATGTGGGCTTGGGACAGACTAGGCACAAGGGGTCTGTGTACCAAGTGGCACCCGTTGGTGGGCTTGGGAACCTCACACATTGTTTGGGGCCGTGAGCGACACCCCGGCCGGATCTCCTTGCGGATGGAACCCGAATAGGCGATAAACCTTGATGAGAGACTTGTGTGGTTAGTCGGTCGTGGCCGACTCCCTCGCCTGCTTCCACTTGAAGGTTGCCGAGGTACATGACGGTGTGTAGGCGATAAGTGGCGAGAGCGTGTGAAGAAGTACACCCCGCAGGGTTATCATTATCTATTCAATAGCCGGATTCCTCGGATATGGAAACTTGGACCCTTGCATAGTTCATAGAGAAGTGAAAGTGGATACTCTAAAACTCGCAAGATAGCGTGAGTGCTATGGATGGCGCTCTCGTAGGTAGACGGAGCGGATCCATAGTGGTGTATTGGTATGGTGAATATGTGGACTCGTAGCGCCACCTCAAAAGAGTTACTTGCAGCCGTAGTTCAGATAGCCACCAATTCAAAGCTGGCTTGCTTGCAGTCAAACTCCACCACCCCTTTGTTGATAATGATGCATATGTAGTTAGTTCTGATGTAAGTCTTGCTGAGTACAATTGTACTCACGTTTGTCTATTTTATGTTCTTGCAGAGAGACTTCAGTCTCGCTAGTAGTTCCGCGTGGACATCGACGTTTAGCTTGTTACTTCAGCTACGATCTTGTGCCCTCGGCAGGATCTGGTAGATAGTCAGGCTTCTCAGCCCTTTTTCATTTGTAGATGTCTGTACTCAGACATGTTAAGCTTCAGCGTGTGCTTTGTTTGGTATTCTCTGAATGTTGGGTCATGAGACCCATGTTTGTAATATCTCGCTCCTCGGAGCCTATTGAATAAATACTTTGAGTCGTAGAGTCTTGTTGTGATGCCATGTTGTATTTGCACATATCGAGCATATTGTGTGTATGATTGAAATGCTTGGTATGTGTGGGATCCAACAATCTAGTTGTTTATCCTTGGCAGCCTCTCTTATGGGGAAAGGTAGTCTAGTGCTACCATGAGCCATAGTAGTCCGCTACAGCCCGGTTCACCGAAGTCCTGCTAGCCCAAAGACTACTGCTCAGACGCTTGATCGGCCGAAGTTTCACTTGCTCTCGTGTCTCGTCCTTTGGGAAATGTCACGGTGACATCCGAGTCCTGCTTAGCCATCTACACCCGGGTTCCCTGAGTCCTGTTAGCCCAAAGGTTACAGCCCGGATTCACACGCTGCAACCGACATGCTCGGGTTGATTCATGTATGCCTGTCCTCATGGGTTAGTGCCGCTTTGGGTTCACGATCAGCCATGTCGGCCTGGGTTCTTCGTCATATGGATGCTAGCAACACTATCATATACGTGAGCCAAAAGGCTAAACGGTCCCGGCCATGGTAAGGCGACACTGTGGGTTTACCGTGCGTGAGGCCGCAAGGTGATATGAGGTGTTACCAGCTAGGTCGATGTGACTTGGAATCGGGTTTCGACAGCTTTGGTATCGAGCCTGATCGCTCAGAGGATTACCAAGCCAAACCGGGTCGAAGTTGTGTCTAGAAATGCTTTAGTTATGTAAGGGAATTGATTGTGGAAGGGAACGTAAGACTCTTTTTACTCCTTATACCTCATGGCCTTCTGATCTGAGTCATCCTCTTCTCTTCTACGGGGATTAAGAACGAGGCTTCTCATCTATCTATCAGGATGGCGTGTTACTAACCCATGGACTTTTAAGATTGTTGGTTTCAAGCCTCAGTTCAGTTCCTACTATTTCTATATGTTAACTGTTGATCTCGGAACCTTGATATGATGTTGTTGAGTGGCTATGCCACCATTTTGCATGATGTCTCAAATCATTTTGAGCATTTACAGCCGTTATGCTGTCCGAGTCATCCCAGGTTTCTAATTAGTCTGATGCATTTGCAAAATCCCTTCTTTCCACCCCATTATTCCTTTGGGTCAGGATAAGCACACTAATCGGTAAGTTGAGGTAATTTGTTGCCTCTGCATATATGTTGGAACTATTATTATGACCTAGGTGTTTTAGGAAGTCACCAAGTAATTTGGCAATGCTTTTGTATCCCCAGTGTGATGATTCTGGCCATTATTCTTGAAAGCATCCCGTGATGTTATTAGTCAGTAGGCATTCCATTCCTGGGTTCTTGAACCCGAGATTCACCCTACCTACCTCATGTTGATAGTGTTTGCTAGTTCCTTTAGGATATTAGTAACCTTGCGACAGTCCTCGAGGTCCGTGGTATTTCCTTCTGCCAAATACCATGAACCATTAAGGCAGAAGTTATTTAAACCAAAAGATCACAATCAGAGTACTCTTGAGGAGTTCTCCATTCATAATTGTGATTCTACCAGTTCTACCTTTCTGCATGGGTTATCTGGAAGAAACCTGTTGAACTTGGTTCGACATATTAATCTATGCATCCACAACTCAGAAAGATATATGTCCTCTTGAGTTGTCCCTCTTCACTTGTATTCTGACCCCCGTCTATCAATTGATAGTCAAGGGTATGCGTGCATTCGTTTATCGATGCCTATTACTCTTGTGGTCCGGCTGCCATTCTATCCGAATGACTTGGAGGAACAAACTCCAGACCTCATCCATATCTAGGATTGGGTCAAAGCAGTTGTATTCCATGATCAAAATGCCAATCCAGCTTTTGATTCTGTTCCACCTCAAGTATTGACCTCTTTATGTCAGATTGTCATGAGAATTGCACCATTTCTCATGAATTCTTGACGAGTGATACTTCTTGCTATCATTATTCATTCCTCGGTCCCGTGTTGTTGTAACCGGAATGCCGACAAGTGAACTGTGATGTGTGAAATTCATAGTCCTAGCAACCTCGTTGCTTGGCAGTTAATGGACAATATTCTCATTCTTAGCGTGTTGGTTATTAAATCATCATCCTAAGATTGATCGTGCTACCTAGTCCTTATTTCTGGTGCACTCTTCGATCAATGAGTTAGGATTGTGTCAATCCCTCACTCTTTTGATCATATCGTCTTGCCCTGAAAAGCAAGATTGTTCTCGAGCTTTGTAACATATGGTGGTTCGTGACTTTCCAAATATCTTCTTGGAAGTGTTACCAGGTTGTCACCTGACCGCTATGTTGAGTTCGTGATCATATTGGTTTTCCTCTAAACCACCCATTCTCCAAGACTCTGTGTTGGATATCCCTGAACTAGTTGGTAGAGCTAGACAACAACTTGGAGAGTTGGAAGATAAAGCTTTGCTTAACTTAGTTCATCTCTAAGGGATATCTTCTGTGCGTGTGTGTGTTGAAGAAAGATGATATCTCCATTGATTGGTCCACGTGATCAGCTATTGAATCTATTGTCTTGTTCAAACCTTGATTTGAGTGTGGGCTATCATCAAATCAAGATAGAACCAGCGATATTCATAATGTTGTCTTACTCGTGGTTGACCCCTTGAGCATACACCATTACATCTTTTGGTCTGACCAATACTATCACCGTGTTCACATGATGGCGGAAGTCCAGTGATATGGAAATTTCGATGAGTTGTTGTTGAGCCCATCAGCAGCATTTTTGTCTCCCCCATGATTCATGTTGAACATCAACCTAGTGTTGGAAACTTTGTAAGCAATGCCTTCGTGTTCCGTTGATGAAGATTATGCTTGGATGAAAGAAGTGACTTTCTCCAAGTTCACGTGCATTAGGTGTAAGTTGCCGCCATGAATTTGAGCAAGGTTTGTTTTGTTTCCCTTGGAATCATCCCAAGTTAGTCATGCATACGTGCGAAGTATTCTATGGTTTGGTAGATTAATTACCTCCACTCCATATGTGTTCCTAGCACACCAAGCCACTGATTGATTTGTTCAAGGTGAAGAAGTTCCTTCTTAAGAATCATGACTTATGCAAGGGCTTCAATATCCTCGATGGTGATTCCCAACCAGAACTCGGTAGTATTTTTATTATAAGATACTATGTGGTCATTCTTGTCTTGGACAACGTGCTCACATGTATGTAGCCGAACCAGCTCATGTTTTGGAGCTTGCTATCGTAGCTCATCTCCTGAGAGTCTCGCAACGTTACCTCGTCGGTTTGTGTTGCAAACTTTCTTCGCCAGACATGTTGTCTAAAATATCCCGTTACCAACCAGATCTGAATCTCAGGCAGATATGATGGTTGGGTCATTCCCAGTATTTGCATTTTGTTTCTAGCTTGCATCGTATTTGTGCCATTTCACTATGGGCTGCCTTCTTAGTAACTCTTGTTCAGGATCTTCCTCAAAAGTGGCCCTACCTTGGGTCCCATCCATCTCCGATGATAAGCAAAAATCATCCATTGCGTTGTCTTCAACAAGGTAGTCCACATCATCCATTCTGGTATGAGTATGCCATCCTTTCGAATTCATTCACACGATCGTTTGTTATTGCCTTAGGCTGGTATAAATAATTTCAATGATCTTTGTATCAAAAGTAATTCTTTTGCCACCTAAAGGAATAGTTCTTCGAGTCATCTTCCCTGAGGTGCCCCGTTATGGATTCATGGCAATTTCCTTGCTACTTTGAAACCCTCGTCAAATTGTTTCTTCTGTCGCTCCTGTTGCATGCCTTGCCTCTCAGCTCCAGAGATGTTTCTATGTCTCATTCCGTGTGAGCTGATCTTGTGACCATTAAGATGATCCTAAATTGTTCGAACCTCAAGAAGATCGATTCTTCTAAAATTCCCCCTTTCTTCTCGTTGTCATGTTGGATGTAGTTCCCAAGAAAAGACGTCGAGACAAAGATGATGATCATGTCAACGTTCTTATGAAGTGCAACCTGGATCGTGAAGATTGTATTAGCTTGTGGCCCTCTGTCTTCTTACCTCATGTCTTGAATCTCGGGACGAGATTCTTGTTAGGTGGGGGTGAGTTGTCACATCCCTAGTTCTAGTATGCACTGAGCAAGCTAGTCATGTGTTGCATCATGTTTAAATTCTTTTGAATTTGAAATGGGGATTGTTTCAAACCCTAGCATCAAAGGAAATCAATAGGTTCAACCAAGATATTTTTAGTGAACCCAAAGTGGCTTTCAAAATGTTCATCATTTTGGAAAATGCTGAAACAAAGAACCAGAGATGATGCACATTTTTCCATGACATTTTGGATCTTTGAACTAATACATATTGTATTTGAGTTGGAGCAAATATATGTTATAAATATATTTAATGCTTCAATAATTCTGTTATTTTGTAAGGGGCTCTAGAATATTCCTTTTAGTCCCTGCAAAACTTATCAGAAGAAACAAAAATGATTTAGTGCTTGAACTAAATCAAAAAAGATTGAAATGAATAGAAAATAGACACTAAATTAAAAAGGGCAGAAACCTCACCTGGCCTCCCTGTAGCCTGGCCAGCTCCTCCAGCAGGCCCAGCCCACTGGCAGCCCAGCCACCTCGCCGCCCACCGAGGGTGGGCGCTTTCTTCCTCCCGCCAAGGCGAGGAGAAGTTAGCCATGGCGCCGGCGGGCGCACACGCCGGCTGCTGCCTTCCCGGCTGTCCTCGCCGCTCGGGCGACTCTCGCGACGCCACGACGCCTCGAACCCTCGCGCCTCCCTAGCTCCTCCCCTTCTCTCGCTCTCTCCTCTCGCCCCGAAGGCCCCGTCGCCGCCGCCCACCGCCGTGATAGCCACCAGCCTCCCTATGCCCTAGACACGCCTCGTGATCCGCGAAGACTCCCACGCCCTTCCATCGAAGTCACGCAACGCCGGGTGCCCGAACGCCGCCACCACCGTCGCTTTTCAACCGACCTCCGAGATCGCGGCAATGCCCGACGCCGTCCGACATTCCCCGAGCCCACTGAGACGCCTGCTGCAACCGCTCTGAGCTCACGGAACGATCCCCCTCCCCCCTGCTTGCGCTTGTACTCTAGCTCCGTTCCCCACTTCCGCCGAAACTTGCCGCCGCCGCCAATGTCGCCGTCGTCGTTCACGGTGGGCTAACGCCACAGATGAGCACCGGTCGAGTTCCCGCTGTCCCGTAGCCTCTACCAAAGGCTTTTCATTCGCTCTAAATCAAGCTGCAGCCCCGCCGCCTGCTGGCCCGAACTCCGGCGCCGCCGCTGAAGCTCCATTCCGTGAGCTCCGCCACCCCATGCCCAGCCGTGTGCTTCTCGATGCGGTGAGCAAGGGCTCCTCGTGCCCTCCGCCGACTTTTAACCACCGGAGGTGCAACCCGAAGCGCCGCTGCTTGCCGTCGCCCGCTGTCAAGCCGTGTCGTTGACTGCTTTGACCTGGGTTTGACCACCCCGGTCGCTCGACGTGGGCCCTGTGCCACTAATGAACCAGGATTAGAATTAACTTAAATTAGTTAAACTAATGACCGACACGAGACCCACAGGTTAGAGTTGACCTGGACCGTGTTTTGACCTGATAACGCCACCGACGTCATGTCGACGTTAATAATTATTTACTAGAATTATTCTTATACAGGAAATTCCAGAAAATAATGCAAACTTTGAAAAATCATAAAATTCAACCAGAATCTCCAAATGAGATAAATTATATATGAAAAATGATCAGAAAAATCCAATCTATCCATCTGTACTTGTTTCATGCATGTTAGAACAATTTATGACTACTGTTTAGGACAAATGGAATGAATGGCATTTAAATAACCACATGTGGAGTTTAAATTTGAATCTTAGGTTGAAAGCAACTTCATTTACCTTGTTGATAGTTGTATTAGGCCAATCAAAAGCATGTTGCCATGTCACATTCATGCATCATAATGTTGCATTGCATTGATTGTGTTCTTTCTTGTTTGACGGTGTTTGTCCCCTCTTAGTAGACGACGTACCGACGATGAGATCGATGACACCAATGAAGGGCTATAATATCTTCAGAAGTGCCAGGCAAGCAAAACCCCCTTGTTCATTCCGATACAATCCCACTCTCTCGCTCCTGCTCTCTTTTACTGCATTAGAACAACAACGATTCAACTGTTACATGCTGCGGTAGTTGAACCCCTTCCTCTGCATGACCTGTCATTGCCACAGTAAATAGATGAAACCCACTAGCATGAGTAGGAGTTGTTTGAGCCATGATGTGCATACTCATTCATGCTTGTTTGTCATGCCTGCTATTACTTAGAGTTGAGTCGGGTCTGATTCATCGGGAATGAATTGGAATGTGGTGAATATGTCCTACTGTTGAGAGCTAAGTGTGTGAACACGATTTGGTAAAGGTAGCGGTGACAGGCCATGTAGGAGTACATGGTGGGTTGTCTCATTGCAGCCGTCCTCAGGAACTGAGTTCTGTGTTTGTGATCCATGAACAGTTACTACCACACATTGGGTTCCGGTAACTCGGCCCCTCTCGGCTTATTAATCAACTCGATCTTTGTCCAGGAGTTCCAACTAGTTTCTGGTGTTTGTAGGTAGTGTTAGTAGTCTACCAAGTGGCACCCGTGCATGTGGGCTTGGGATGACTAGGCACAAGGGGTCGGTGTACCAAGTGGCACCGGTTGGTGGGCTTGGGAACCCCACACATCGCTTAGGGCCGTGAGCGACACCCCGGCCGGATCTCCTTGCGGATGGAACCCGAATAGGCGATAAACCTGGACGAGAGACTTGTGTGGTTAGTCAGGTCGTGGCCGACTCCCTCGCCCGGCTTCAGCTTGCAGGGTGCCGAGGTAGATGACGTGTACAGGGCGATAAGTGGCGAGAGCGTGTGTGAAGAAGTACACCCCTGCAGGGTTATCATTATCTATTCGGATAGCCGGATTCCTCGGATATGGAAACTTGGACCCCTTGCATAGTTCATAGAGAAGTGAAAGTGGATACTCTAAAACTCGCAAGATAAGCGTGAGTGCTATGGATGGCGTTCTCGTAGGTAGACGGGAGCGGATCCATAGTGTATTGGTATGGTGAATATGTGGACTCGTGTGCGCCACCTCAAAAGAGTTACTTGCAGCCGTAGTTCAGGATAGCCACCGAGTCAAAGCTGGCTTGCTGCAGTCAAACTCCACCACCCCTTTGTTGATAATGATGCATATGTAGTTAGTTCTGATGTAAGTCTTGTTGAGTACAATTGTACTCACGTTTGTCTATTTTATGTTCTTGCAGAGAGACTTCAGTCTCGCTAGTAGTTTCGCGTGGACTTCGACGTTTAGCTTGTTACCTCAGCTACGATCTTGTGCCCTCGGCAGGATCTGGTAGATAGTCAGGCTTCTCAACCCTTTTTCATTTGTAGATGTCTGTACTCAGACATGTTAAGCTTCCGCGTGTGCTTTTTTTGGTATGCTCTGAATGTTGGGTCATGAGACCATTGTTTGTAATATCTCGCTCCTCGGAGCCTATTGAATAAATACTTTGAGTCGTAGAGTCTTGTTGTGATGCCATGTTGTATTTGCACATATCGAGCATATTGTGTGTATGATTGAAATGCTTGGTATGTGTGGGATCCGACAATCTAGTTGTTTATCCTTGGCAGCCTCTCTTATGGGGAAATGTAGTCTATTGCTTCCATGAGCCATAGTAGTCCGCTACAGCCCGGTTCACCGGAGTCCTGCTAGCCCAACACTACTGCTCAGACGCTTGACTGGCGGCATGTGTTTCACTTCATTCCTCGTGTTCCGTTCCTTCGGGAAATGTCACGCGGTGACATCCGAGTCCTGCCTAGCCTGCTACAGCCGGGTTCCCGGAGTCCTGCTAGCCCAGTGCTACAGTACCGATTCACACGTCTGACCGACATGCTCGGTTGATTCATGTATGCCTGTCCCCATGGGTTAGTGCCGCTTTGGGTTCACGACTAGCCATGTCGGCCTGGGTTCTCTGTCATATGGATGCTAGCGACACTATCATATACGTGAGCCAAAAGGCGCAAACGGTCCCGGGCCATGGTAAGGCGACACCCGTGGGTTTACCATGCGTGACGTCGCAAAGTGATATGAGGTGTTACCGGCTAGGTCGATGTGACTTGGAATCGGGGTCTTGACACATCCGCCTGGAGCCAGAGGCCACCCAGGGCGCCAGCTGGGAGCTCACCCAGGAGGAAGCGCGGGAGCTGAAGCCGGACGCCGGACGGCTCCTCCGCCCACACCATGAACTCCGGCAGCGCTTCAGCAGCGTGGAGGCGCGGCCTCGGGGGACGCGTGGCCGGGGCACGCCCTCCGACCATGGCCAGCCGCTCGTCGCCATGCTGAGAGCCTCCACCGCGACCGCGGGGGACCGTCGTGGAGGCCACGAGATGCTTGCGAGGGCAGCCTCGACCAGGCTTGGGCGGAAGAGAGGAAGACTCGACCTGGCGGCCCTTCCCCTTCTCTGCGGCCGAGAACTTCCTTGCTGGAGCCATGGGGAAGAAGGAGAGACAAGAAGGGATAGGCTGGAAGGGCGCATGACGTTCCTTACTTATAGCCAGCGAAGGCCAACCGTCGCCCTCCACGATCACAGGTAATCATGACCCGCTTTGCATGCAGGGACTTGTCGAATCCGTGCGGTTACCAAGGCGTCATGGCGAAGCGATGCCGCCCACGTCCAATCAACCGCCACGCGGCGCCCAAGGCCGCAGGCTGTTAGGGGCCCGCGACGCTCGCGACTTGCCCTTTGCCTCTCTGCGCGGCCAAGTTCGGCACGCCAGGCCAGGGGCTATGTCGGCTTCCGGGAACGGGGTCCCCTGACTTGCTCGCTCGCGGCCTGCGGCGTGGCTCAAAGGAGGCCCAGACAAGCCCATCTTCATCAGCAAGAAGCTCAAGACCTCGCGAGGGCCAAGCCTGCTGGGCGGACGACAAGGTGCTTCTCGTGCACGGCCTCGTCAGTTGTCTCATGAGGAGGCGGAGAGTTCAAGGCAGGGTACTCGCGAGGTTCCCATGACGCAAGCCATGACGCACTAAGGGCGCCAGCCGGGCGCCAGCCCGCAAAGGTCCTCCTTTCCTCTTTGGTGCCAAGGGAGCAAGCGCAGGCGAGAGTATCAAGCAAAGGCATCCGTTTCGGTGCAACGAGACCAAGACCAGCCTAACGGCTGGAAGGGAGTCATCGTGGAGCCCAAGCAAAGCGCCATCACCGAGCCTTTGGCAAGCTATTCACCAACTTTAGTCAGGATAAGTGTACCCGCTGTTCCCCTTCAAAATGGCCAATTGTTGGCGCCCTTCCTGCTCAATATTTGGGAAGAGGCCCAGGGCCTTTGCCTATAAATAGGACTAGCCACCCCCAGGGTAGAGGCATCTCGAGGAGAGCAAGACAGTAGCATCACACAGAGAGAGAAGAGCGACCGAACCCCACCTAGCAGTTCATCGCACCCGCCAAGAACAGACCCTCGCGAGGCTCTTCTTCCTTGTATTGTTCCTCATAATCCCAAGAGGCAATCCAGCACACCACACACTGGAGTAGGGTATTACACCACAATGGTGGCCTGAACCAGTATAAATCTTGTGTCTCTTGTGCTGTTCTGTTTAGTAGTTTAGGTCCCAGTGGTTCGGCGAAGTACGAGACGGTAGGGGGTTCAATCTCCGCGCGCACCCAAGTGTTCGAACCTCAAGGGTCCGCCGGAACCCGAAATCCGACAGGCTCCATCCTTGGATTTGGCGGCGTGCGGCCCGTTGCCAGGCGCAGGAACATCGCCGCCTCCCAAACTCCGGCTGCTGGGACGGTGTTGGTGTTCACGAATAGCGCCCCGGGTCCTTTCTGCAACCGGTCCGCTGCTCACCCGCTTGCGGGCGGGATGCCCGGCCTCCGACGGGCCAACGCCACCGTTGTCTTCTTCTTGGGCGCCATGATGATGAAGAAGCGTCGAACAAACTGCTAAAGCCGATTCTCACAACTGCGCACCCCCTACCTGGCGCGCCAAAGATGTCGGTGGGAAACGACACCTATGGGATCACAAGAATCCCTACTGCGGTTGCGGGGCGAGGGGGTCGTGTGAAGAGCGGATCAAACAGGCAGCACACGGTTCGTTTATCCAGGTTCGGTCGCGAGGATGCGAAACCCTACTCCTGCTTTGGTGGATTGTATATTTGTGTTCTTGAGCTAGCTATGGGGCGGAGGAGCTCCAAAGTTGAATCCTCCTCCTGGTCGCCTCGGGCCTCCTTTTATAGGAAAGGGCTGCCACACAGGCACACAGGAGGTGGAAAGGGTACAAGAATGCGAGTTTATCCTCGATTACATGACAAGGCGCATTTAATGCGACCTGCTTAGGTGTCCTTGCTTTATCGGGGACGGGGGAGAGCCCCGTCCCGTCCGTCGCCGCTCCCTCTGGTGTTGACACGCGCCCTGGCCAGCGGTGCTTGTGGTGCCATGTAGGCAGGCACGAAGCTGAGGTGGCGCAGTGGTGGGTCTCCACGAAGATCTGCACGCCGCCACGCAGGTGCCAGCCCAACTGGTTGGGTCGGTAGATGCATGCGAACGGCGGTGAAGGTGGCCCCATGGGTGTCCTTGGCAAGGGCCTTGTCGGGGCCCCGGCAAGGGTCTTGCCGTGGCGCTTGCTGTCATCCCCGGCAAGGCTCTTGCCGGGGGCCTTGTGGTCTTCCTTGGCTGGGATCCCGCCAAGGATCATCATCTTCTTAAGTGGGTATCTGGTCTTGAATGTCTTCACAAAGATCTGCATGCCACCATGGGGATGTCTCCCGAATCCTTGCCCCATGGGGGCAATGGACTCAAGGGTGACCTCGCTCCGTAGGTGTGGGGCGAGCTGCCACGACAAGGATCTTGCCGGGCTAACTAAAGCTGCCCCCCGGCAAGGATCTTACCGGGGGGGTCTGCTTTGCTCCCCCTGCTCTTTGTGGTCTTGGTCTTGGCGTCGTTCTGCTCCTCTTCGGCTTCGGCCTTACCTTGGTTTCACCTCCCTTGCCGTGCTCGGTGCGGCGGCGCCCGTGGCTCATATTGCCCGTGCACAGTCATAGGGGTACAAAATGTGTACCCCTCTTTTTGTACACCGACACCCATGTGGAAGAAGAAATCTATATTTTGGGACCTGCCCTATTGGAAAGACCTAGAGGTCCGCTCCGCAATCGACGTGATGCACATGACGAAGAATCTCTGTGTGACCCTGCTTGGCTTCTTGGGCGTGTATGGGAAGACAAAAGATACACCTGAGGCACGGGAGGACCATCAACGTATGCACGGAAAAGACGACATACATCGTGGTCATGTAAGTTACGCCTTACCAAAGAAGAGAAGGAAATCTTCTTTGAATGCCTGCTAAGTATTAAGGTAACGTCCCGCTTCGTCGAATATAAAGGAATAATAAACATGGCAGAGAAAAGTTCCGAACCTAAAGTCTCATGATGCCACGTGATTATGACGCAATCGCTTCCGGTTGCATTGAGGGGCTTTATCGAAAATGTTCGATTAGCCATTGTGAAGCTATGTGCATTTCTCAATGCAATCTCTCGTAAGGTAATCGATCCAGAAATCATACCAAGGTTAGAGAATGATTTGGTGCAATGTCTTGTCGGTTTGAGTTGGTGTTCCCACCATCCTTCTTCAACATCATGACGCACGCCCTAGTTCACCTATGCGAAGAGATTAACGTTTTGGGTCCCGTGATTTCTACACAATATGTTCCCTTTGAGAGGTTCATGGAGTCTTAAATAAATATGTTCATAACCGCATAGGCCGAAGGAAGCATCTCCAAGGGCCATGAAAATGAGGAGGTCATTGAGTTTTGTATTGACTTTATTCCTGACCTTAAGCCGATTGGTGTTCCTGAATCGCATGCATAAGGGCAGACTGGATGGAAAAGGACGCTAGGAGGGGAACACATAATATGTATGGACGGACATTCTCCGATCAAGCACACTACACAGCTTCTACAGAATTCCGCCTTTGGTGGCTCCGTGATATGGATGAACACAAGAATTTGCTACGCCCAAACACCCGGAGCGGTCTGATGACTGGATTACACGTGAACAAACCATGAGTTTCACCAGCTGGTTGCAGACACGTACCATGCATGACGCCTCTATTGAAGATGACCTGTACTTGCTGTCCTAGTTACCATCTTCGAATATAATGACTTTCAAAGGGTACGAGATAAATGGTAATACATTTTACACGATCGCCCAAGATAAGAAGAGCACCAACCAAAACAGTGGTGTCCGCTTTGATGCAGAAACCAAGACAGGAAAGGAAACATATTATGGTTATATACAGGACATATGGGAACTTTGACTATCGACGTGGTGTGAAGATCCCTTTGTTTCGGTGCAAATGGGTCAATATGACACGAGGCGGGGTAACGGAAGACCCGCAGTACGGAATGACAACAGTGGATCTCAACAATCTTGCGTATGCAGACGAACCATTCGTCCTAGCCAATGATGTGACACAGGTTTTCTATGTGAAGGACATGTCAACCAAGCCGAGAAAAAGAAAATATAAGGAAGCGAATACATCGTACGTTGAGCCAAAGCGGCACATAGTTCTTTCTGGGAAGAGAAACATCATGGGAGTGGATGACAAGACAGACATGTCAAAAGATTATGAAAAGTTTGATGAAATTGCTCCATTCAAAGTGAATATTGACCCGAGCATCCCGTTAAATGATGATGATTTTCCATGGTTACGGCACAAAGGGACACACGCGAAAAAAAAGTTTCACACCCAAAGATCTGGGATGTGACCGGCTTCACTATCATCACTTTCTTCTGTGTTTGACACCCAGGAGGGAATCTTTGTAGTAGTTAGGGTAATTATGTGTTTTGGCATTTGAAACGCGAAGAAATTTTATGTGCAAACAAATTCTTTCATGCCTTAACTGATTTTTAAAGTTAAGTTATTCACAAACTAGTGATTCACACTAATTTCAAATAATTCAAAATTTAAACTATTCAAATTTGAAAACTACAGCACTAATGTAAAGTTTGTAATTTTTGTACCTAAAGCAAAAATATTCACAAAGAAACTCTAAATACACAAAAACAACTCAAAAAATAAAGCAAACAAATAAATAAAAAGCTCACCATCGGGCCAGAGCGGCCTGCATACGACTAGAAACCCAACCTGTTGTTGGGCCAGGATGCAGGCCCGCAAAGGCCCAGTAGGCCCACGGGGCAGCACAGCACAAGTAGGCCCAGAAGGCCTGCATTTGAGAGGAGCTCAAAGGAGCAGCCACGGCTGGGTTTATAAACCAGTGCGGCTGCCCTTCGCTAGGCGAGGTGGGACTAAACTTTGCGCCCGTCAGTAAGACACTCTCTTTAGTACCGGTTCGTGGCACCAACCGGTACTAGTAGGCTTTAGTACCGTTGGTTCTACTAACCGTACTAAAGGGGTGCTTCCGCCGCTGCCTGGCCAAAATAGGTTTTAGTACCGTTGGTGGCTCCAACCGTACTAAAGGTCCATCCTATACAACACTTCAAAATTTCAGTTTCTCATATGCTTTTTCTCCTCCGCCTGCCGCCGCCGCGCGCTTCGCCTCCATATCCTCTCATCGCCGCTTCGCCCTCGCTGCCGCCGCTTCGCCCCTCGCCGCCGCCGCTTCTGCCCCCGTCAACGCCACCTCTGCTGCCGCCGCCAACGCTGCCGCCACCTGCTGCCCTCGCCCCTTCGTCACCGCTGCTCCGTCCCTGCCCGTCCCACGTCGTCCCTGCCCCGTCATCGCCGCCCGTCCCGTGCCCCCGTCATCGCCGCCCGCCCCTGTCCCTGCTGCCGCTTATCCTCACATCGCCGCCGCTGTCCCTGTTGTTGCCGCCCCGTCGCCTCTCGCCTCGCCGGTGAGCACACAAACAAACACACACACACACACATTTTTTTAGTTTTTTAGTCATAGAAATAGTTATAAAAAAGTTAAACATTTTTCTTTTTTTAGTTATAGAAATAGTTAGTTATATAGCATATTGTTAGAAATGTTATAGAAATGTTAGAATTGTTATAAATTTTTCTGTTTTTTAGTTATAGAAGTAGTTATAAAAAAGTTAGAATTGTTAGAAATTTTTCTGTTATTTAGTTATAGAAATAGTTATAAAAAGTTAGAAAATTTTCATTTTTTTAGTTATAGAAATATTAGAAATGTTATACAAATGTTAGTTATATATATAGAAATGTTATAATTTTTTTTCTGTTTTTAGTGATAGAAATATTAGAAATGTTATAGAAATGTTAGTTATATAGCATTGTTAGAAATGTTATAGAAATGTTAGTTATATAGAAATGTTAGAAATTTTAGTTATCAAAATCCAATCATTAAAAAATGTTACTTTTTGCGGGCATATAGCTAGTATTTGTTCTCGACGATGCCCGGCCCGCATCCTCGCCGTCGACCCGTCCACGATGACGTCCGGCTGACCCATGTCCGAGACTGTGCTCAGCCGGGCTCGCACTGGGAGGTGCTGCCTGGAGGGGCGCGCCGCTTGATGAGGAACCCGACCCCGGGTTCCTTCATCGACCCTGATCTCGTTTGGTGGCGTTCGCGTGGGCCAGTTTCAGTGTGGAGCGAGCCGGCCCCGCCGGAGGTGGTATGCCGCCGTGTCAAGGAGGAGGACGAGCACGTCCATCGCTACATGGTTGCGTTAGAGGGCGGCAGGTTCTCCAATACTTGGCAGTTTCTTCAGGGATCTCACTTCAGCTATGATCCTGTGAGGGTTCCTTCTCTTAGGGTGTCCACCGCCCGCGCCGCAGGAACCACGAGTGTCCTAGATTCTTCTGTAGTATTCGATCTTTATTAATTAGCTACCTAACTAGCCAGTGATGTATTCGATATATAATATTCGATACGATGTATTCGAGATTATATATTATTCAAGACGATGTATTCGAGATTATATCTATTATTCGAGACGATGTAATTTGAATACTAAATTGTTTTATGTTTCTTTTGGATTAGTTAAATAAAATCTATGGCGGACAATACCGGCAGAGAGGGAGAACATGCCATGTTCGATATGATACGCCATCCTGGCGGGCCAGATGATGATCAGAATGAAGAAGATTATAACGGCTCCGAATTTGTAAACAACACTGGGGAGGGTGATATGATATTCGATCGCGACGGCCGAATTGATGAAGTCATGAACTATGATTATGATGATGACGAAGAAAATGTTGATCTTGAAACAACAAAGACCGGCGAGGTATATATATTTATATAAGCAGTCATCTGGTGATCATCACATGTTTTAAATGACTTCAAGATATGTTAACGAATCGATCTTTCTTCTTATAGCCATCCGGATCGAGCAAATCTTCAGGCAACAGGACGAAACGGGGCCCGAACAAAAAGTTGAAGGAGGCCGTAAAGTACAATATCGAGGCAATCAGACCTAGTGGCGAACCATTAGCACCTAAGAAGATTGTGGACAAGTTCGTTCGTCAGTGCGGAGTTCTTGTGAAGGACCAACTCCCGATCTCCCTTCAAGAATGGAGACAGCCAGCAAAGCCACGTCCAGATGTTACTTTTGTCGACAACAGACAAAAAGGTCTGCTTTGGGATACTCTCACGGAACATTTCACCTACCAGATCATTTCACAGAAGCAGTGTCAGGACCCTGATTCCAAGTCACATCGATCTAGCCGGTAACACCTCATATCCCTTTGCGGCCTCACGCACGGTATTCCCACGGGTGTCGCTTACCATGGCCCGGACCGTTTGTGCCTTTTGGCTCACGATATGATAGTGTCGCTAGCATCCATATGATGAGAACCGGGCCGACATGGCTAGTCGTGAACCCAAAGCGGCACTAACCCATGGGGACAGGCATACATGAATCACATCGAGCATGTCGGTCATCAACGTGTGAATCCGGGCTGTAGAACCGGGCTAACAGGACTACGGTATCCCGGGCTGTAGCAGGCTAGGCAGGACTCCGAATATCACCGCGTGACATTTCCCAAGGATGACATAGGAACTAAGTGAAACACATGCCGCCAGTCAAGTGTCCAAAGCAGTAGTGCTGGGCTAGCAGGACTCGTGAACCGGCAGTAGCGGACTACTATCGCCAGAAGCACTAGACTACATTTCCCCATATGAGAGGCTACCAAGGATAAACAACTAGCTTGTCGGATCCCACACATACCAAGCATTTCAAACATACACACAATATGCTCAATATGTGTAAATACAACATGGCATCACAACATAACTCTACGACTCAAATATTTATTCATTAGGCTCCGAGGAGCGAGATACTACAAACATGGGTCTCATGACCCAACACTCGAGCATACAAGTCAAAGCACAAGCGAAGATTAACATGTCCGAGTACGACATCTACAAATGAAAAAGGCCGAGAAGCCCGACTATCTACCAGATCTCGCCGAGGGCACAAGATCGTAGCTGAGGTAACAAGCTAAACGTCAAGCCCAAGCGGAACTAATAGCGATCATCGACGCCTCTCGCAAAACATAAAATAAGCAAACGTGAGTAGAAACGTACTCAGCAAGACTTACATCGAACTAACTACATATGCATCATTATCAACTAAGGGGTGGTGGAGTTTGACCGCAGCAAGCCAGCTTTGACTCGGTGGCTATCCCGAACTACGATCGCAAGTAACTCTTTTGAGGTGGGCACACGAGTCCACATATTCACCATATCAATACACCACTATGGATCCGCCCCGCCTCGCCACGAGAACGCCATCCATAGCACTCACGCTTATCTTGGCGATTTTAGAGTATCCAACTTCACTTGTCTATGAACTGTTATAGGCAACCCAGGAGTCCTTTTCCGCGGACACGGCTATTCGAATAAATCATATTAACCCTGCAGGGTGTACTTCTTCACACACGCTCACCACTTATCGCCGTTATACGACATGTACTGCAACCTTCAAGCGGAAGCCCAGCGAGGGTGTCGGCCACGACCTACCTAAACATTCAAGTCTCTAGTCCAGGTTTATCCCCTATTCGGTTCCATCCGCAGGAGTCCGCCGAGGTTTCCGCTAACGCCCCGAACGATGTGTGCAGGGTTCCGAGACACCAAACGGGCGAATCGGTACACCGGCCACAGTATCTACCGCAACATAGCCCACCCCTAGGGTCAGCGCCACGCACGGCCCCCAACACATATCCTACAAACACCGAAACTAGTTGCAACTCCCGGACAGAGAACAAGGATGGTTAAGAAGTCGAGAGGGCACTTAAGCATTCCAATGCGTGGTAGTAACTGGTCATGGATCACAAACACGTAACTCAGTTCCCGAGGACGGCTGCAATGAGACAACCCACCATGTACTCCTACATGGCCTCTCACCGCTATTTTACCAAATCGTGTTCACACACTTAGCTCACACACAGTAGGACATGTTCACACAACCATTCCAATTCATTCCCGATGAATCAGACCTGACTCAACTCTAAGCAGTAGCAAGCATGACAAACAAGCATGAATGAGTAGGCACAACAGGGCTCAATCAACTCCTACTCATGCTAGTGGGTTTCATCTAATTACTGTGGAATGACAGGTCATGCAGAGGATAAAGGGGTTCAGCTACCGCAGCAAGTAACATATGAGTCATTGTTGTCCTAATGCAGTAAAATAGAGCAGGAGCGAGAGAGTGGGATTATATCGGAATGAACAAGGGGGTTTTGCTTGCCTGGCACTTATGAAGATAATATAGTTCTTCATCGGTGTCATCGAACTCATCGTCGAAACCACGTCTATCGAGAGGGAACAAACATCGGCAACATAGAAGGAAACACAATCAATGCAATGCACAATATGATGCATGCTCATGACATGGCAATATGCTTGTGATTTGAGCTAATGCAACTAAAACCAGGTTAAATGAAGTTGGTTTGAATCAAAGATTCAAATTCAAACTCCACATGTAGTTATTTAAATGACATTCATTTCATTTGTCCTATACAGTAGCCATAAGTTGTTCTAACATGCATGAAATACTGATGGATAGATTGGATTTTTCTGATCATTTTTCATATATAATTTATCTCATTTGGAGTTACAGTTGAATTTATATGAATTTTAGAAGTTTTTGCTATTTTCTGAATTTCCTGTATAAGAATAATTCCAATAATTGATTTATTGCGCCAAGATGACGCCAATAGGTCAATCTGCGCTGACCTGTGTCAAACTCGACGCTGGACCCACTAGTCGCTGGTTGTGGGTGTTAATTAGAGCCTAAACTAATTGTTGCCACGCCGGCTAAACAGGGTTTCACCGCGGCGACCACGGCGACGGGACCTCGCTGAATTGTTTCGGGGACGGCGCTTACGCAAGCGCCGGCTGGATGCGCTTAAAGGTACCAAAGGAAAGCCCATCCTTGCGCAAGATCCAGGGAGCCCGCGGAAGGCTGCGGGTGGCTGGAATTCCTGCCGCCACGAGGTTTGGCGACGGCAAGGCTCGTGAGGTGCGGCGGAGGTGCTGAATCGCCTTCCGCGCCCAAACGAAGCGGGCGGAGGGCACCTGGAGCTGGAGCTCGCCCGCATCCAACGCAGCAAGCAGCAGCGGCTAGGGCGGCCGGAACTCGTCGAGAACGAGCTCGGGGCGGCAGCCGGCGATCGGGCGCAAGTGGCGCGGCGGCTACGGTGCACAGAGAAGAAAACAGAGAGGGGAAGGACGGGCAGAGGCTCACGGCGATCTTCTTGGAGTGGACGGCGAGCTCAGGGAGGCCTGAGGCACTCGGGGCGTCGGGGGGGATCTCCGGCGACGGCGGTCGGGGACGAGCTCGGTGAGGGCAGAGGGGCGCACCCGGCGTCGAGTGGCGGAGCGAGGAGGTTGAGGACGTCGAGGCGGAGCTCAGGGGCACATCTAGGGGCGTAGGGGAGGCCGGTGGCTATGCGAACGGTGGACGGCGGCGACGGGGCCGCTCGGGTGCGTGCCAGTGACAGAGCAGAGGAGGTGAGAGGCCACGAGTGAGGGAGAGAGAGGTCAGGGGGGGTGCGTGGCTACGTTGGAGTCGTCCAGGCGTCGGCGGCAAGCAGGAGCTGGCGAGGCGCGTGCTTTCATGAGCGGGCGGCCACGCTGGCCTCGCCCTCCGGCAAGAGGAGAACGATGACTGGCCACTGGGCCAGTCGGGCCGGTTGGGCTGTCACAGAGCTGGGCCGGTTGGGCTGTCACAGGTAAGTGGCCAGGTACTATCTCTCTCTCTCTCTCTATTTTTCTTTTTCTATTCTGTTTTTCTTTGTTCTGATTTAGTTTAGGAACTAAATTATTTTAGATAATTATGGAAATTATTTTGGTGGTTAACCGAATTATTTCAGGCTCCACAAATAACTTCAGAATATTTGGACCATTTAAAATATATATAGCATTTAAACGGCTCCAATTCAAATACTTTTGTGTTAATTCAAAAATCCAAAGATGACCTAAAAATATGTCCACCATTGTTGGCAGAGGTTTTCACCTTTATCAAAAATCATGAACATTTTCAAAGGCATTTTGGATTCATTAAAAAATGATCTTTATTTGAACCTAGTTGAATTATTTCTGATGCTAGGGTTTGATCAATCCCCATCTCAATTTAAATAGAATTTAAACATGATGCAACACTCTAATGCAAGCACTAAGCATTACCAGAACTAGGGATGTGACAACTCACCCCCACTAAAAAAGAATCTCGTCTCGAGATTCAAGACGTGAGGTAAGAAGACATAGGGGCACAAGACCAACACAATCTTTACGATCTAGGTTGCACCTCATAAGGTTGTTGATTTGTTGCAAACGTTGATCTTTACATCCTTGCTTTTGAGATCTTCATCCATGCGATGACGACGGAAAGAAACTCTACTAGGATTGATCTTCTCGAAGATCGAGCTATACCAAATCAACTCACGGAATGAGATGTTGAAACATCTGGAGTTGAGACACAAAACACATCGAGAGGGATGGAAGAACAAACAACGAGGTTTGATTAGTGGGCAACAATTCTACGCTTAGAGAGATGGTGAATTGATGGATGGTGTCAAGGTGGCGAGGAAATATTTGCCAGGATTCCATAACGGGGCACCTTGGGAAAAATGACTGGTGGAATTATTACCTTAAGCAGCAAAAAGAATTACTTTTGATTTAGAAATCATTGAGACTCTTTATACCAGCCTAAGGCAATCACAATCGATCGTGAAGGAGTTCGAAAGAATGACATACTCGGACTAGAATGGATGATGTGGACTACCTTGTTGAAGACAACGCAATGGATGATTTGCTTATCATCAGAAATGGATGGGACCCATGGTAAGTCCACTTTTGAAGATGATCTTGGACAACAACTGCTGAGAAGGGCAGCCCATGGAAAATTGGCACAATGGCGGTGCAAGCTGGGAACAAAATGCAATCTGTTGGGAATGTTCCAACCATCATATCTGCTCGAGATTCGAACCGATTGGTAATAGGATACCCGCATCAAAGATGTCCGAAAAGGAAAGGGTGCAACACAAATCAACGAAATGACGCTGCGAGATTCTCGGGATATGGACTTGGTAGCAAGCTCCAAAACATGAGCGGTTCTGCTATAAACATGTGAACACGCTGTCCCAGACAAGCATGGCCACGTAGTAGTCTTATAATAAAATACTACCGAAGTTCGATTAAGAACCATCATTGCGGATAACGAAGTCCTTACATAAGTCTGGATTAGCTCTTAGGAAGGAACTTCTTCTCCTTGAACAAATCAATCAGTGGCTTGGGGTGCTAGGAATTGCATATGGAATGAAGCTGATCAGTCTATCAGACCATAGAATACTTTGCACAGGCATGAATGACTTGGGATGATTCCAGAGGAAGCAAAACAAACCTTTCTCGAATTCATGGCGGCAACTTACACCTAAAGCACATGAATTCGAGGAAGTCACTTCTTCCATCCAAGCATAGGCTTCATGAACGGAACACGAAGGGATTGCTTCCAAAGTTTTCAACACTAGGTTGATGTTCAACATGAATCATGGGGGAGACAAAATGCTGCTGATGGGCTCAACAACAACTCATCGGAATTTCCATATCACTGGAATTCCACCATCATGTGAACACGGTGATAGTATTGGTCAGACCAAAAGATGTAATGGTGTATGCTCGAGGGATCAACCACGAGTAAGACAACATTACGAATATCGTTGGTTCTGATTTGACTTGACAATAGCCCATACTGAAGTCAAAGTTTTGACAAGGCGATAGATCCAACAACTGATCACGGGGATCAATCGATGAAGATATCATCTTTCTTCAACACACACACACGCACTCAAGGATATCCCTTAGTGAAGAGCCAAGTCGGCCAAGCTTTTATCTTCCAACTCTCCAAGTTGTTGTTTAGCTTAACCAACTAGCTCAAGGGTAACCAACACAGATTCTTGGAGAAGGGGTGGTTTAGAGGAAAACCAAAATGATCACGAACTCAACATAGCGGTCAGGTGACAACCTGGTAACACTTTCGAGAAGATTTTCGTAACATCACGATCCACCGATACGTTATTAAGCTCGAGAACAATCTTGCTTTTCAGGGCAAGACGATATGATCAAATAAGCAAGGGATTGAATAATCCTAACTCATTGATCGAAGGGTGCACCAGAAATAAGGACTAGGTAGCACGATCAATCTTAGTATGATGATTTAATAACCAACACGCTAAGAATGAGAATATTGTCCAATAACTACCAAGCAACGAGGTTGCTAGGAGTATCGATTTCACACATCACAATTCACTTGTCGGCATTCCGGTTGCATCAACACGGGACCGAGGAATGAATAATGATAGCGGGAGGTATCACTACATCAAGAATTCATAAGAGAAGGTGCAATTCTCATGACGTTCCTAACATAAAGTTGGTAATACTTCAGGGTAGAACAGAACGAAAGCTGAAATGGGCATTTTGATCTGCGGAATACAACTGCTTTGACCCAATACTAGAAATGGATGAGGTACTGGAGTTTGTTTCTCCTAGTCATTCCGGAATAGAATGGCTTGACGGACCACAAGAAAAATGGGCATCGATGAGGACGAGAGCACGACTACTCCTGACTACCAACTGATAGACGGGGATCGGAATACAGCTGCAATGGAAACAACTCAAAGGATCATATATCTTTCTGAGTTGGATGCATAGATTAGTATGTCGAACCAAGTTCAACATGTTTCTTCTGGATAACCCATGCAGAGAGGTAGGACTGGCAGAGTCACAATTATGAATGGAGAACTCCTCAAGAGTACTCTGATTGTGATCTTTTGGTTCAAAAGAACTTCTGCCATAACTAGTTCATAGTATTTGGAAGAAGGAAATACCACGGACCTCGAGGATCGCCGAAGGTTACTAATATCCTAAAGGAACTAGCAAATACTAACAACATGAGGTAGGGTGAATCTCGGGTTCAAGAACCCAGGAATAGAATGCCTACTAACTAATAACATCATGGGATGCTTTCAAGAATAATGGCCAGAATCATCACACTAGGAATATAAAGCATGGCGAGATTACTAGATGATCCTCTAAGGCACCTATGGTCATAATAATAGCTCCAACATCTACGCCGAGGCAACAAAGTACCTCAACTCACCGATTAGTGTGCTTAATATGGCCCAGATGAACATTAGAAAAGGAGAGAAGGGATTTGCAAATGCATCAGACTATTTAGAGACCTGGGATGACTCGGACAACATAACGGCTGTAAATGCTCAAAATGATTTGAGACATCCTGCAAAAATGGTGTCATAACCACTCAACATCACAATATCAAGGTTCCGAGGTCAACAATTAACATACAGAAATAGTAGGAACTGAACTGGGGCTTAATCCAACAATCTTAAAGGTCTAAGGTTAGTAACACGTCATCCTGATGGATAGATGAGAAGCCTAGTTCTTAAACCCCGTAGAAGAGAAGAGGATGACTCAGATCAGAAGGCCATGAGGTATAAGAAGTAAAAAGAGCCTTACGCTCCTTCCACAATCAATTCCCTTACATAACTAAAGCATTTCTAGACACAACCCGACCAGTTTGGCTTGGTAATCCCTGACAGCAGTCGCTCGATACCAACGCTGTCAGACCCCGATTCCAAGTCACATCGATCTAGCCGGTAACACCTCATATCACTTTGTGGCCTCACGCACGGTATTCCCACGGTGTCGCTTACCATGGCCGGGACCGTTGGCGCCTTTTGGCTCATGTATATGATAGTTTCGCTAGCATCCATATGACAGAGAACCCGGGCCGACATGGCTAGTCGTGAACCCAAAGCGGCACTAACCCATGGGGACAGGCATACATGAATTACATCGAGCATGTCGGTCATCAACGTGTGAATCCGGGCTGTAGCACTGGGCTAACAGGACTCCGGTATCCCGGGCTGTAGCAGGCTAGGCAGGACTCCGAATATCACCGCATGACATTTCCCGGGATGACATAGGAACAAGTGAAACACATGCCGCCACCAAGTGTCCAAAGCAGAGTGCTGGGCTAGCAGGACTCCGTGAACTGGCTGTAGCGGACTACTATCGCTCGTGAAGCACTAGACTACATTTCCCATATGAGAGGCTGCCAAGGATAAACAACTAGATTGTCGGATCCCACACATACCAAGCATTTCAAACATACACACAATATACTCAATATGTGTAAATACAACATGGCATCACAACATAACTCTACGACTCAAATATTTATTCATTAGGCTCCGAGGAGCGAGATATTACAAACATGGGTCTCATGACCCAACACTCGTGAGCATACAAGTCAAAGCACAAGCGAAGCTTAACATGTCCGAGTACGACATCTACAAATGAAAAAGGCTGAGAAGCCCGACTATCTACCAGATCCGCCGAGGGCACAAGATCGTAGCTGAGGTAACAAGCTAAACGTCAAGCCCAAGCGAACTACTAGCGAGACCGACGCTCTCTCGCAAAACATAAAATAAGCAAACGTCAGTACAAACGTACTCAGCAAGACTTACATCATAACTAACTACATATGCATCATTATCAACAAAGGGGGTGGTGGAGTTTGACTGCAGCAAGCCAGGTTTGACTCGGTGGCTATCCCGAACTACGATCGCAAGTAACTATTTTGAGGTGGCGCACACGAGTCCACATATTCACCATATCAATACACCACTATGGATCCGCCCCGCCTCCCTCACGAGAACGCCATCCATAGCACTCACGCTTATCTTGCCACATCACAATTCACTTGTCGGCATTCGGTTGCATCAACACGGGACCGAGGAATGAATAATGATAGCGGGAGGTATCACTACATCAAGAATTCATAAGAGAAGGTGCAATTCTCATGACGTTCCTAACATAAAGTTGGTAATACTTGAGGTAGAAACGAACGAAAGCTGAAATGGGCATTTTGATCTCATGGAATACAACTGCTTTGACCCAATACTAGAAATGGATGAGTCTTTCGAGTTTGTTTCTCCTAGTCATTCCGGAATAGAATGGCTTGACGGACCACAAGAAAAATGGGCATCGATGAGGGCGAGAGCACGACTACTCGACTACCAAGCGATAGGCGGGATCGAATACTGGCTGCAATGGAAACAACTCAAAGGATCATATATCTTTACGAGTTGGATGCATAGATTAGTATGTCGAACCAAGTTCAACATGTTTCTTGGATAACCCATGCGAGAGAGGTAGGATGGCGAGTCACAATTATGAATGGAGAACTCCTCAAGAGTACTCGATTGTGATCTTTTGGTTCAAAAGAACTTCTGCCATAACTAGTTCATAGTATTTGGAAGAAGGAAATACCACGGACCTCGAGGACTGTCGCAAGGTTACTAATATCCTAAAGGAACTAGCAAATACTAACAACATGAGGTAGGGTGAATCTCGGGTTCAAGAACCCAGGAATAGAATGCCTACTAACTAATAACATCATGGGATGCTTTCAAGAATAATGGCCAGAATCATCACACTAGGAATATAAAGCATGGCGAGATTACTAGATGATCCTCTAAGGCACCTATGGTCATAATAATAGCTCCAACATCTACGCCGAGGCAACAAAGTACCTCAACTCACCGATTAGTGTGCTTAATATGGCCCGGATGAACATTAGAAAAGGAGAGAAGGATTTGCAAATGCATCGGACTATTTAGAGACACAGGATGACTCGGACAACATAACGGCTGTAAATGCTCAAAATGATTTGAGACATCCTGCAAAAATGGTGTCATAACCACTCAACATCACAATATCAAGGTTCCGAGGTCAACAATTAACATACGAAATAGTAGGAACTGAGCGGGGCTTAATCCAACAATCTTAAAGGTCTAAGGTTAGTAACACGTCATCGATGGATAGATGAGAAGCCTAGTTCTTAAACCCGTAGAAGAGAAGAGGATGACTCGGATCGAAGGCCATGAGGTATAAGAAGTAAAAAGAGCCTTACGTTCCTTCCACAATCAATTCCCTTACATAACTAAAGCATTTCTAGACACAACTTCGACCAGTTTGGCTTGGTAATCCCTGACAGTCGGGCTCTCGATACCAACGCTGTCGGGACCCGATTCCAAGTCACATCGATCTAGCCGGTAACACCTCATATCACTTTGTGGCCTCACGCACGGTATTCCACAGGTGTCGCCTTACCATGGCCGGGACCGTTTACGCCTTTTGGCTCATGTATATGATAGTTTCGCTAGCATCCATATGACAGAGAACCGGGCCGACATGGCTAGTCGTGAACCCAAAGCGGCACTAACCCATGGGGACAGGCATACATGAATTACATCGAGCATGTCGGTCATCAGCGTGTGAATCCGGGCTGTAGCTTTGGCTAACAGGACTCGGTATCCCGGGCTGTAGCAGGCTAAGCAGGACTCGAATATCACCGCATGACATTTCCCGAAGAACGGACATAAGGCAGAAGTGAAACACATGCCGCCGATCAAGTGTCCAGCAGTAGTCTTTGGGCTAGCGAGGACTCCGGTGAACCGGGCTGTAGCGGACTACTATCGCTCGGGAAGCACTAGACTACATTTCCCCATATGAGAGGCTGCCAAGGATAAACAACTAGATTGTCGGATCCACACATACCAAGCATTTCAAACATACACACAATATACTCAATATGTGTAAATACAACATGGCATCACAACATAACTCTCGACTCAAATATTTATTCATTAGGCCGAGGGCGAGATATTACAAACATGGGTCTCATGACCCAACACTCGAAACATACAAGTCAAAGCACAAGCGGAAGCTTAACATGTCCGAGTCTGAGACATCTACAAATGAAAAAGGCTGAGAAGCGACTATCTACCGAGATCTGCCGAGGGCACAAGATCGTAGCTGAGGTAACAAGCTAAGCGTCAAGCCCAAAGCGGAACTACTAAGCGAGACCAGCGTCTCTCGCAAAACATAAAATAAGCAAGCGTCGGTACAAGCGTACTCAGCAAGACTTACATCATAACTAACTACATATGCATCATTATCAACAAAGGGGTGGTGGAGTTTGGTTGCAGCAAGCCAGGTTTGACTCGGTGGCTATCTGAACTACATTGCAAGTAACTATTTTGAGGTGGCGCACACGAGTCCACATATTCACCATATCAATACACCACTATGGATCCGCTCCGTCTCCCTACGAGCGCCATCCATAGCACTCACGCTTATCTTGCGCATTTTAGAGTATCCACTTTCACTTGTCTATGAACTGTTATAGGCAACCCGAAGTCCTTTTCATGGACACGGCTATTGAATAGATCATATTAACCTGCAGGGTGTACTTCTTCACACATGCTCTCACCACTTATCGCCGTTTACACGACATGTACTCTGCAACCTTCAAGCGGAAGCCCAGCGAGGGTGTTGGCCACGACCTACCTAAACATTCAAGTCACTAGTCCAGGTTTAATGCCTATTCGGGTTCCATCCGCAGGGAGTCCGGCCGAGGTTTCCACTAACGGCCCCGAACGATGTGTGCAGGGTTCCGAGACACCAAGCAGGCGAATCGGTACAGGCCACGGTGTATCTACCATAACATAGCCACCCCTAGGGTCAGTGCTACATACGGCCCCCAACACATATCCTACAAACACCAGAAACTAGTTGCAACTCCTAGACAGAGAACAAGGATGGTTAAGAAGTCGAGAGGGCACTTAAGCATTCAATGCGTGGTACTAACTGGTCATGGATCACAAACACAGAACTCAGTTCACGAGGGCGGCTGCAATGAGACAACCCACCATGTACTCCTACATGGCCTCTCACCGCTACCTTTACCAAATCGTGTTCACACACTTAGCTCACACCAAGATGGGACATGTTCACACAACCATTCCAATTCATTCCCGATGAATCAGACCGGACTCAACTCTAAGCGTAGCAGGCATGACAAACAAGCATGAATGAGTAGGCACAACAGGGCTCAATCAACTCCTACTCATGCTAGTGGGTTTCATCTAATTCTTGTGGAATGACAGGTCATCACGAGAGGATAAAGGGGTTCAGCTACGCAGCAAGTAACACATGAGTCGTTGTTGTCCTAATGCGGTAAAATAGAGCAGGAGCGAGAGAGTGGGATTATATCGGAATGAACAAGGGGGTTTTGCTTGCCTGGCACTTCTGAAGATAATATAGTTCTTCATCGGTGTCATCGAACTCATCGTCGAAACCACGTCTATCGAGAGGGAACAAACACCGGCAACACAGAAGGAAACACAATCAATGCAATGCACAATATGATGCATGCTCATGACATGGCAATATGCTTGTGATTTGAGCTAATGCAACTAAAACCAGGTTAAATGAAGTTGGTTTGAATCAAAGATTCAAATTCAAACTCCACATGTAATTATTTAAATGACATTCATTTCATTTGTCCTATACAGTAGTCATAAGTTGTTCTAACATTCATGAAAATGGTACAAATGGATAGATAGGATTTTTCTGATCATTTTTCATATATAATTTATCTCATTTGGAGTTACGGTTGAATTTATATGAATTTTAGAAGTTTTTGCTATTTTCTGGAATTTCCTGTATAAGAATAATTCCAATAATTGATTTATTGCGTCAGCATGACGTCAACAGGTCAACTGTGCTGACCTAGGTCAAACCTGGCGCTGGGACCCACTAGTCAGTGGTTGTGGGTGTTAATTAGAGCCTAAACTAATTGTTGCCACGTCAGCTAAACAGGGTTTCGCCATGCGGCCACCAGCGACAGCGGGACCTCGCCGAATTGCTCGGGGCGGCGCTACTGAGCGTCGGCTGGATGCACTAAAGGCACCAAAGGAAAGCCCATCCTTGCGCGCATCGAGGGAGCCAGCGGAAGGCTGCGGGTGGCGGAATCCCTGCGGCGGCGAGGTTTGGCGGCGGCAAGGCTCGGTGAGTCGGCGGAGGTGCTGGAATCGCCCTTCCGGCGCCAAACAAGCGGCGGAGGGCACCAGCGAGAGCTGGAGCTCGCCGCATCCACGCGCAGCAAGCAGCGGCTAGGGCGGCCGAACTCGCCGGGAACGAGCTCGGGCGGCGGCCGTGATCGAGGCGCAAGTGGCACAGCGGCTACGGTGCCTGAGAAGAAAACAGAGAGGGGAGGGCAGGCGAGGCTCTGGCGATCTTCTTGGAGTGGGACGGCGAGCTCGGGGAGGCTGAGGCACTCGGGGCATCGGGGATCTCCGGCGGCGGTCGGGGCGAGCTTGGTGAGGGGAGGCGCGCCCAGCGTCGAGTGGCGGATCGAGGAGGTTGAGGGCGTCGGCGGAGCTCGAGGGGCACGTCTAGGGGCGAGGGGAGGCCGGTAGCTATGCGAGCGGTGGGCCCGGCGGCGCAGGGCCGCTGAGTGCGTGCAGTGTGAGCGAGCGAGGAGAGGCCACGAGTGAGGAGAGAGAGGTCGAGGTGCGTGGCTACGTTGGGCGCCCAAAGGCGTCGGCGGCAGTGAGCTGGCGGCGGCGTGCTTTCATGGCGGCGCCGGCAGCAGCTGCGTCCTCTGGCAAGAGGAGAACGATGGTAGCCCTTTGGGCGGTCGGGCGTTGGGCTATCACAGAGCTGGGCCGGTTGGGCTGTCACAGGTAAGTGGCCAGGTACTATCTCTCTCTCTCTCTCTCTCTCTCTCTATTTTTCTTTTTCTATTCTGTTTTTCTTTGTTCTGATTTAGTTTTGGACCTAAATCATTTTAGATAATTCTGGAAATTATTTTGGTGGTTAACCGAATTATTTCAGGCTCCACAAATAACTTCAGAATATTTGGACCATTTAAAATATATATAGCATTTAAACGGCTCCAATTCAAATACTTTTGTGTTAATTCAAAAATCCAAAGATGACCTAAAAATATGTCCACCATTGTTGGCAGAGGTTTTCACCTTTATCAAAAATCATGAACATTTTCAAAGGCATTTTGGATTCATTAAAAAATGAGTTTTATTTGAACCTAGTTGAATTATTTCTGATGCTAGGGTTTGATCAATCCCCATTTCAATTTAAATAGAATTTAAAAATGATGCAACACTCTAATGCAAGCACTAAGCATTACCAGAACTAGGGATGTGACAAGCAGATGTGCAGAAAGTCAAGGACGCTGCTCTTAGGAAGATGGCAGTTGCATTCAAGAACCACAAGAATCGTGAATGGGACAAGTACGTCAAGGGAGGAAGGAAGACTCCAGTATTCGAGGGAACACTAGAGAACCAAAGTGCTCATTGGGACGATTTCGTGAAATTCAAGGATTCAAAATTAGCTAAGGAACGGTCGAGAATAAACAAGAAGGATGCCGAAAAAAGGATAAGTTCCATAAGTGGGGCGGTGGCTATCTTGGTGGCAATGCCTAAGTGGGATAAGTCGAGAAAGAGATGGAGGATGCAGGTGTCACTCCGGTTACTAAGAGCTAGCCCCAGTGCGAGGACTTGGTTCTATGTGCATGGGGGAGTTGGACCGAAGGCGAGGCAAAGTTTGACGAAGGCATGTCGAAGCGGAGCCGACGATGCGCTACTTGTTGCAATAGAAGAGGCTCGATCGGGGGTGTTCCAGCCCAACAGAGAGAACGACGAGCTTACGCGTGCCCTGGGAAATCTTGAACACCCGGGAAGAACATGAGGCAAGGGCGCTATTCCGTGGTATGATGTCACAGCCCTAGAATTGCTTGACATTAGTTACATTAAGGCATTCATGTCATCATGTTAATTTTCTCAGAAAGTTGAAATGGGGATTGTTGAAACCCTAGCACCAATTGAATTCCAATAGGTTCAAATAAAATCATTTTCAATAATCCCAAAATGCCCTGTGAAAATGTTCATGATTAATGGATAAAGGTGAAAGCCTCTTCCAAAAATGATGAACATATCTTATAGGTCATTCCTGGATTTTTGAATTAAATCTTAAACCATTTGACTTTGGGCATTTAAACACTATAAATAATTTAAATGCTCAAATAATGTTGGAAGTATTTGTGGGCCATAGAAGTAATTCAGAAAGTGCCTGTGAATATTTTCAGGATTTATAAAATTGATTTGGTTTTTAAAACTGGATCAAAAACAAACTGCATAATAGGAAAACAGAAAACAATTAAAGGAAAGAACAGAGGCTCACCTGGGCATTACAGCTCACTTGCAGCCCACGGCCCAGCCCCCTCATTTGGGACGGCCCAGCCCACCGGTGGGCGGTCAAATCTCTAACCTCTGCCCGATGGCGAGGCGTGTCGGCTGTAGCGCTTGCGCCCGCGCCGCCACCTCCCACCTGCCTGCTTCACCCCGACGCCTGGGCGCCTCCCGGCGCCACGCGACCCCAGCTCTCCCTCACTCTCTCCCGGCCCTTTCCCCTTCTCTGCTCTCTCTCCCTCACGCGACCGAGAGCCGCCGTCGCCACCGCTTCGCCCAGCCACGGCCTGAGCCCTCCCTCGCCTAGCCGAGCGTGTCCATGGCCTCCGCCGTTCCGCCCTCGTCCTCCTCGTCATCTCACGCGACAGAGAAGAGCCCCGGGCGCCGTCCTCGGCGTCTTCTTCCTCCTCGGGCCACCGAGATCGCAGCGACCTCCCGTCGTCACCAGCCCTCCCGAGCACGCCGAGGCCACCTTCGCACTCCTCGTGAGCTCCTCTTCTCTTCCCTCCTCCGTGCATTCGATTCCGTTCCCTAGCTAGCTGCCCCACCGAACCCGAACTCCGGCCGCCGCCAAAGCTCGGCCTTGGCGAGATTCAGCCACCCCGCACCTCCCGCTAGTCCCCTTAGATGCTTGAGCCCAGGCGTCACGTAGCACCCCTCCGCCTCGTTTTTGGTCACGGAGGAGGAAACCGCTCCCCTCCGCCGTCTCTGGCTCCACCGCGACGAGCCAGCTGGTCAACTCCGCGAGTTGACCGGGTTTAGCCTAGTTGACTTCCCGGAGTCAGCGACATGCGGGCCCGCCTGCTAACCACTCTAGTTAGGTTTAAACTAACTTAACTAACCTTGAGTTAGTACTAATTAACTAGGTTAGCTTAGTTAGTCAGCGACGTGTGGCCCCACACGTCAGGTTTGACCAGGCGCCAGTTGACCCGGCGGCGTCATCTTGACGTCGGTGACATGATAATACCCCTTTTCTAGATTTAATTTAATTCAGTAAATTTCAGAAAATACTCTAAACTTCTAAAAATCATATAAATTCAACCGTAACTCGGATGGAAATAATTTACATATGAAAAATGATCAGAAAAATATGAAGAATCTGTTTATGCCATGATCATGCATGTTTGAACAAGTTAACATCACTGAATAGGAGGAATCATGATTAGGGTAAATTATGAAATAGCATTTGGGGTTGGAGTTCAACCTTGTTTGAATTCCACTTCAACTAACTTGGAGTATTGTTGCATTAGGTAAATCCAGTACATTAATATGACATGTCATTCATGTGAATGTGCATTGCATTGATTGTGTTCTCTCTTGTTTGTCGGTGTTTGTTCCCTCCGGTGAGCGATGTACCGCGATGATGCTATTCGATGACACCGATGAAGAACTATTATCTTGAAGTGCTGCAAGCAAAACCCCTTGTTCATTCCGATATAATCCCACTCTCTCGCTCCTGCTCTATTTTACTGCATTAGGACAACAACGACTCATGTGTTACTTGCTGCGGTAGCTGAACCCTTGATCCTTTGCATGACTGTCATTCCACGAAGAATTAGATGAAACCCACTAGCATGAGTAGGAATTGTTTGAGCCATGTTGTGCCTACTCATTTATGCTTGTTTGTCATGCCTGCTCTTGCTTAGAGTTGAGTCGGGTCTGATTCATCGGGAATGAATTGGAATTGTTATGAACATGTCCTACTGTGTGTGAGCTAAGTGTGTGAACACGATTTGGTAAAGGTAGCGGTGAGAGGCCATGTAGGAGTACATGGTGGGTTGTCTCATTGCAGCCGTCCTCGAGAACTGAGTTACGTGTTTGTGATCCATGATACAGATTACTACCACGCATTGGGCCCGAAACCAATGGACCCTCTCGGCTTCTTGACCACCCTTGTCCTCGGTCAGGGAGTTGCAAGTAGTTTCGGTGTTTGTAGCATCTTTGGGGCCGACATAGCGCTGACCTTAGGGGTGGGTTGTGTTGCGGTAGGCACCAAATGGCCCGGTGTACCGAAAGTGCCCGTTTGGTATCTGGGAACCCTGCACACATCGTTCGGGGCAACCTCGGCGGACTCCTGCGGATGGAACCCGAATAGGCGATAAACCTGGACTAGGGATTTGAGTGTTTAGGTAGGCCGTGGCCGACACCCACGTTGGGCTTCCGCTTGAAGGTTGCGAGTACATGTCGTGTAAACGGCGGTAAGTGGTGAGCGCGTGTGAAGAAGTACACCCTGCAGGGTTAAATATGATCTATTGAATAGCCGTGTCCACGGAAAAGGACTTCTGGGTTGCCTATATCGGTTCATAGACAAGTGAAAGTGGATACTCTAAAATGCGCAAGATAAGCGTGAGTGCTATGGATGGCGTTCTCGTAGGGAGGCGGAGGCGGGTCCATAGTGGCGTATTGATATGGTGAATATGTGGACTCGTGCGCCACCTCAAAAGAGTTACTTGCGATCGTAGTTCGGGATAGCCACCGAGTCAAAGCTGGCTTGCTGCGGTCAAACTCCACCACCCCTTTGGATAATGATGCATATGTAGTTAGATCGATGTAAGTCTTGCTGAGTACAATTGTACTCACGTTTGCTTATTTTATGTTTTGCGAGAGGCGTCGGTCTCGCTAGTAGTTCCACGTGGACTTGACGTTTAGCTTGTTACCTCAGCTACGATCTTGTGCCTCGGCGGGATCTGGTAGATAGTCGGGCTTCTCAGCCTTTTCCATTTGTAGTTATGCGTACCCGGACATGTTTAGCTTCCGCTTGTGCTTTGACTTGTATGCTCGAGTGTTGGGTCATGAGACCCATGTTTGTAATATCTCGCTCTTGAGCCTAATGAATAATATATTGAGTCGTAGAGTTATGTTGTGATGCCATGTTGTATCTACGCATATTGAGCATAATGTGTGTATGTTTGAAATGCTTGGTATGTGTGGGATCCGACAAACTAGTTGTTTATCCTTGGCAGCCTCTCATATGGGGAAATGTAGTCTCGTGATTACGGCGATAGTAGTCCGCTTCTGCCCGGTTCACGAGTCCTGCTAGCCCAGACTACTGCTTGGACACTTGGTGGCGGCATGTGTTTCACGCCGTTCCTATATACGTCCCTTCGGGAAATGTCACGCGGTGTTATTGAGTCCTGCCTAGCCTGCTACAGCCGGGATACCGGAGTCCTGTTAGCCCAGTGCTACAGCCCGAATACATACGTTGATGACCGACATGCTCGATGTGATTCATGTATGCCTGTCCCCATGGGTTAGCGCCGCTTTGGGTTCACGACTAGCCATGTCGGCCGGGTTCTTTGTCATATGGATGCTAGCGACTCTATCATATCGTGAGCCAAAAGCATAAGCGGTCCGGGCCATGGTAAGGCGACACCCGTGGGAAGACCGTGCGTGAGGCCGCAAAGTGATATGATGTGTTACATGCTGGATCGGTGTGACTTAGGATCGGGGTCCTGACAGCGTTGGTACCAGAGCTTGACTGCCTGTAGGATTACCAAGCCAAACTGGTCGAAGTTGAGTCTAGAAATGCTTTAGCTATGTAAGGGAATTGATTGTGGAAGGGAACGTAAGGCTCTTTTACTCCTTATACCTCATGGCCTTCTGATCTGAGTCATCCTCTTCTCTTCTACGGGGTTTAAGAACTAGGCTTCTCATCTATCTATTAGGATGTCGTGTTACTAATCCATAGACTTATAAGATTGTTGGTTTTAATCCCCAGTTTAGATCCTACTATTTCTGTATGATAACTGTTGATCTCAGAATCTTGTTATGATGTTGTTGAGTGGTTATGCCACCATTTTCTGCAGGATGTCTCAAATCATTTTGAGCATTTACAGCCGTTATCTTTGTCCGAGTCATCCTGTGTCTCTAAATAGTCGATGCATTTGCAAATCCCTTCCTCCGTTCTGATGTCCTTTTGGGCTAGATTAAGCACACTAACCGATCGATTCGAGGTACTCTGTTGCCTCGACATATATGTTGGAACTATTATTACGACCCTAGATGCTTAGGAGGTCACCTAGCAATTTAGCAATGTTTTGTATCCCAAGTGTGATGATTACGCCATCATTTTGAAAGCATCCCGTGATGCCATTTAGTAGTAGGTATTCTACTCACGGGTTGTCGAACCCGAGATTCATCCTACTTCATGTTGTTAGTATTTATTAGTGCCTTTACGATATTAGTAACCTTGCGATAGTCCTCGAAGTCCGTGGTATTCTCCTTCTTCCAAATACCATGAACCGCTTATGGCAGAAGTTCTTTTGAGCCAAAAGATCACAATAAGAGTGCTCTTGAGGAGTTCTCCATTCATAATTGTGAATCTGCCAATTCTACCTTTCTGCATGGGTTATCCGGAAGTAACGTTGAGCTTGCTCGACATACTAATCTGTGCATCCACAACTCAGAAAATTATATGTTCCTCTGAGTTGCTCTCTTAGATGCCTTCTGACCTTCATCTATCAATTGATAGCCAAGGGTATGTGTGCATTTGTGTTCATCGATGCATTTTATCCTTGTGGTCCGTCAAGCCATTCTATTCCGGAATGACCAGGAGAAACAAACTCCAGTACCTCATCCATTTCTAGGATTGGGTCAAAGTAGTTGTATCCCGCAGATCAAACGCCAATTCAGCTTTTGATTATGTTCTACCCTGAAGTATTGTCATCTTATGTCAAGAATGTCATGGGAATTGCACAACCTCCTAGGAATTCTTGATGCAGTGATACCTCTCACTATCATCATTCATTCCTCGGTCTTCGTGTTGTTGCAACCAGAATGCCGACAAGTGAATTGTGAGGTGTGAAATCGATACTCCGAGCAACTTATTGCTTGGCAGCTAATGGACATTATCCTCATTCTTGGTGTGTTGGTTATTAAACCATCATCCTAAGATTGATTGTGCTACCTAGTCCCTATTTCTGGTGCACACTTCGATTGATGAGTTAGGATTGTGTCAAGTCCTCACTCATTTGATCATATCGTCTTGCCCTCAAAAGCAAGATTGTTCTCGAGCTTAGTAACATACCGGTGGTTCGTGACTTTCCAAATATCTTCTTGGAAGTGTTACCGGGTTGTTCCCTGACTGTTATGTTGAGCCCGTGATCAAGTTGGTTTCTTGTGAACCACCCCTTCTCCAAGAATCTGTGTTGAATACCCCTGAGCTAGTCGGTTAAGCTAGACAACAACTTGGAGAGTTGGAAGATAAAAGCTTGCCTAACTTAGTTCGTTCCAAAGGGATATTCTTGTGTAGTGTGTGTTGAAGAAAGATGATACCTTCATCGATTGGTCCTCGTGATCGATTCTTTGGATCTATTGTCCTACCAATTCTTTGACTTGAGTATGGGCCATTGTCAAGTCAAATCAGAACCAACGATATTCGTAATGTTGTCTTACTCGTGTTTGATCCTTGAGCATACACCATTACATTTTGGTCGACCAATACTATCACGTGTTCACATGATGGTGGAAGTCGATGATATGGAAATTCCGATGAGTTGCTGTTGAGCCCATCAGTAGCATTTTGTCTCCCCCATGAGTCATGTTGAACATCAACCTAGTGTTGGAAACTTGTGTGAGCATTTCTTCGTGTTTCGTTCATGAAGCATATGTTTGGATGAAAGTAGTGACTTCCTCTAGTTCATGTGCATCTGATGTAAGTTGCCGCCATGAACTTGAGAAAGGTTTGTTTTGCCTCCTGTGGAATCATCCCAAGTCCGTCATGCATGTGCAAAGTATTCTATGGTTTGATAGACTGATCATCTTCATTCCATATGTATCCCTAACACACCAAGCCACTGATTGATTTATCCAAGGAAAAGGAGCTCTCTCATAAGAGCTAATCATGACTTATGTTAAGACTTCGATACCCTCGATGATGGTTTTCCCACCCGAACTCGGTAGTGTTTCATTATAAGACTACCATGTGGTCATGCTTGTCTAGGACAACATGTTCACAGGTTTGTAGCAGAACCAACTCATGTCTTGGAGCTTGCTATCGTAGTTCATATCCCGAGAATCTCGCGACGCCATCTCGTCGAATTGTGTTGCAACCCTTCCTTTTCAGACATGATGAGTCTGAAATATCCTAACACCAACCAGATCTGAATCTCAGGCAGATATGATGGTTGGAACATTCGAACAGTTGCATTTCGTTCCCAGCTTGCACCGTCTTTGTGCCATTGCACTATGGGCTGCCTTCGTAGTAATTTCTGTTCAAGATCATCTTCAAAAGTGGACTTACCCTAGGCCCCCTCCACCTCCGATGATAAGCAAAAATCATCCATTGCGTTGTCTTCAACAAGGTAGTCCACATCATCCATTCTAGTCCGGGTGTATCACTCCTTTGCATTCCACCACATGATCGCTTGTGATTGCCTTAGACTGGTATGGAGAGTCTCAATGATCTCTAATTCAAAAGTAATTCTTTTTGCCACTTAAGGGAATAGTTTTTGCGTCACCTTTCTCGAGGTGCCCCGTTACGGGATCATGGTAAATATTTCCTCGCCACCTTGACACCCTTCACCATCTCCCTAAGCGTGGGATTGCTGCCACCAATCAAACCCCGTTGTTGTTCTTCCATCCCCCTCGATGTATTTTGTGTCTCAACTCGAGATGTGTCACCGTCTCAGTCCGTGAGTTGATCATGTTTACCCGATCTTCATGGAGGTCGAATCATGTAGGGTTTTCCCCTTCTTTCTGTTGTCGTGTCGAGTGAAGACCTCGAAAGCAAGGACGTCAAGACTAAGATGATGGAATGAATCAACAATTTCGAGGAGGGCAAATGGGTCATGAAGATTGTAATAGTTTGTGACCTCCCTTTTCCTCCTACCTCCGTCTTGAATCTCGGGCGAGATTCTTGTTTAGTGGGGGTGAGTTGTCACAGCCCTAGAATTGCTTGACATTAGTTACATTAAGGCATTCATGTCATCATGTTAATTTTCTCAGAAAGTTGAAATGGGGATTGTTGAAACCCTAGCACCAATTGAATTCCAATAGGTTCAAATAAAATCATTTTCAATAATCCCAAAATGCCCTGTGAAAATGTTCATGATTAATGGATAAAGGTGAAAGCCTCTTCCAAAAATGATGAACATATCTTATAGGTCATTCCTGGATTTTTGAATTAAATCTTAAACCATTTGACTTTGGGCATTTAAACACTATAAATAATTTAAATGCTCAAATAATGTTGGAAATATTTGTGGGCCATAGAAGTAATTCAGAAAGTGCACTGTGAATATTTTCAGGATTTATAAAATTGATTTGGTTTTAAAACTGGATCAAAAACAAGCTGCATAATAGGAAAACAGAAAACAATTAAAGGAAAGAACAGAGGCTCACCTGGGCATTACCTGGCTCACTTGCAGCCCACCTGGCCCAGCCCCTCCCGCTGGGACGGCCCAGCCCACCGGTGGGCGGTAAATCTCTAACCTCTGCCAAGATGGCGAGGCGTGTCGCGCAGCACCGCCCGCCGCGCCACCTCCACCCCTGCCTGCTTCACCCGGCGCCTGGGCGCCTCCCCGGCGCCACGCGACCCCTGGCTCTCCTCACTCTCTCCGACCCCTTTCCCTTCCTCTGCTCTCTCTCTCCCTCACGCGACCGAGAGCCGCCCGTCGCCACCGCTTCGCCGCAGCCACGGCCACAGCCCTCCCTCGCCTAGCCGGCGTGTCCATGGCCTCCGCCGTTCCGCCCTCGTCCTCCTCGTCATCTCACGTGACAGAAGAGCCCGGGCGCCGTCCTCGGCGTCTTCTTCCTCCTCGGGCCACCGAGATCGCGGCGACCTCCCGTCGTCACCAGCCCCTCCCGAGCACGCCGAGGCCACCTTCGCCTCCTCGTGAGCTCCTCTTCTCTTCCCTCACTCCGTGCATTCGATTCCGTTCCTAGCTAGCTGCCCCACCGAACCCGAACTCCGGCCGCCGCCAAAGCTCGGCCTTGGCGAGATTCCGCCACCCCGCACCTCCCGCTAGTCCCCTTAGATGCTTGTGAGCCAGGCGTCACGTAGCACCCCTCCGCCTCGTTTTGGTCACGGAGGAGGAAACCCGCTCCCCTCCGCCGTCTCTGGCTCCACCGGCGACGAGCAGCGGGTCAACTCCGCGAGTTGACCCGGGTTTGGCCTAGTTGACTTCCACAGAGTCAGCGACATGCGGGCCCGCCTGATAACCACTCTAGTTAGGTTTAAACTAACTTAACTAACCTTGAGTTAGTACTAATTAACTAGGTTAGCTTAGTTAGTCACTCGACGTGTGGCCCCACACGTCGAGTTTGACCCAGGCGCCCAGTTGACCCCACCGACGTCGGTGACGCAGTAATACCCCTTTTCTAGATTTAATTTAATTCAGTAAATTTCAGAAAATACTCTAAACTTCTAAAAATCATATAAATTCAACCGTAACTCGGATGGAAATAATTTATATATGAAAAATGATCAGAAAAATATGAAGAATCTGTTTATGCCATGATCATGCATGTTTGAACAAGTTAACATCACTGAATAGGAGGAATCATGATTAGGGTAAATTATGAAATAGCATTTGGGGTTGGAGTTCAACCTTGTTTGAATTCCACTTCAACTAACTTGGAGCATTGTTGCATTAGGTAAATCCAGTACATTAATATGACATGTCATTCATGTGAATGTGCATTGCATTGATTGTGTTCTCTCTTGTTTGTCGGTGTTTGTTCCTCCGGTGAGCGATGTCCGAAATGACGACTATTCGATGACACCGATGAAGAACTATTATCTTGAAGTGCCGTGCAAGCAAAACCCCTTGTTCATTCGATATAATCCCACTCTCTCGCTCCTGCTCTATTTTACTGCATTAGGACAACAACGACTCATGTGTTACTTGCTGCGGTAGCTGAACCCTTGATCCTTTGCATGACTGTCATTCCACAATAATTAGATGAAACCCACTAGCATGAGTAGGAATTGTTTGAGCCATGTTGTGCCTACTCATTTATGCTTGTTTGTCATGCCTGCTATTGCTTAGAGTTGAGTCGGGTCGATTCATCGGGAATGAATTGGAATTGTTATGAACATGTCCTCTGTGTGTGAGCTAAGTGTGTGAACACGATTTGGTAAAGGTAGCGGTGAGAGGCCATGTAGGAGTACATGGTGGGTTGTCTCATTGCAGCCGTCCTCGAGAACTGAGTTACGTGTTTGTGATCCATGATCTGATTACTACCACGCATTGGGCCGAAACCAATGGACCCTCTCGGCTTCTTGACCACCCTTGTCCTCGGTCAAGGGAGTTGCAAGTAGTTTACGGTGTTTGTAGCATCTTTGGGGGGCACGCAACGCTGACCTTAGGGGTGGGTTGTGTTGCGGTAGGCACCGTGGTTGGTGTACCGAGTGCCCGTTTGGTATCTCGGGAACCCTGCACACATCGTTCGGGGCTGTATGGGAAACCTCGGCGGACTCCTGCGGATGGAACCGAATAGGCGATAAACCTGGACTAGGGATTTGAGTGTTTAGGTAGGCCGTGGCCGACACCCACGTTGGGCTTCCGCTTGAAGGTTGCGAGTACATGTCGTGTAAACGCGGTAAGTGGTGAGCGTGTGTGAAGAAGTACACCCTGCAGGGTTAAATATGATCTATTCGAATAGCCGTGTCCACGGAAAAGGACTTCTGGGTTGCCTATATCAGTTCATAGACAAGTGAAAGTGGATACTCTAAAATGCGCAAGATAAGCGTGAGTGCTATGGATGGCGTTCTCGTAGGGAGACGGGAGCGGGTCCATAGTAGCGTATTGATATGGTGAATATGTGGACTCGTGTGCGCCACCTCAAAAGAGTTACTTGCAGTCGTAGTTCAGGATAGCCACCGAGTCAAAGCTGGCTTGCTGCAGTCAAACTCCACCACCCCCTTTGGATAATGATGCATATGTAGTTAGATCTGATGTAAGTCTTGCTGAGTACAATTGTACTCACGTTTGCTTATTTTATGTTTTGCAGAGAGACGTCAGTCTCGCTAGTAGTTCCACGTGGACTTCGACGTTTAGCTTGTTACCTCAGCTACGATCTTGTGCCTCGGCAGGATCTCGGTAGATAGTCGGGCTTCTCAGCCTTTTCCATTTGTAGTTATCGTACCCGGACATGTTTAGCTTCGCTTGTGCTTTGACTTGTATGCTTTCGAGTGTTGGGTCATGAGACCCATGTTTGTAATATCTCGCTCTTGAGCCTAATGAATAATATATTGAGTCGTAGAGTTATGTTGTGATGCCATGTTGTATCTCGCATATTGAGCATAATGTGTGTATGTTTGAAATGCTTGGTATGTGTGGGATCCGACAAACTAGTTGTTTATCCTTGGCAGCCTCTCATATGGGGAAATGTAGTCTCGTGATTACGGCGATAGTAGTCCGCTACAGCCGGTTCACGAGTCCTGCTAGCCCAAAGACTACTGCTTGGACACTTGGTGGCGGCATGTGTTTCGCCGTTCCTATATACATCCCTCGGGAAATGTCACGCGGTGTTATTGAGTCCTGCCTAGCCTGCTACAGCCGGGATACCGAGTCCTGTTAGCCAGTGCTACAGCCCGAATACATCGTTGATGACCGACATGCTCGATGTGATTCATGTATGCCTGTCCCCATGGGTTAAGCGCCGCTTTGGGTTCACGACTAGCCATGTCGGCCCGGGTTCTTTGTCATATGGATGCTAGCGACTCTATCATATCGTGAGCCAAAAGGCATAAGCGGTCCCGGGCCATGGTAAGGCGACACCGTGGGAATACCGTGCGTGAGGCCGCAAAGTGATATGATGTGTTACATGCTGGATCGGTGTGACTTAGGATCGGGGTCCTGACATATGAGGGGTTTTCGGACTGGAGTGCTGACTACAGAACCCGTGCGAGAAAGAAGATTGCGGAGGAGAAGAAGAGGAAGATGGAGGAGGAGCAGAGGAAGCGGGACTATGAACGCCTTCAAGGCCTAGAAGCAAGTCACGCGGACTTGGCAGTCAAATTCCAGCGGCAGCAGGAGCAGATCGACTCACTTAGGTAGCAAAGGGGGTCTCAGCAGCTGCAGCAGCTAGCGGATGATCCAGCATTGGATAGCATCGCCCCATCCATGCCGAGAAGCAGCGTGGGTTCCGCCCCGGGCGACGCAATGCTGGATAGATACCCTGTGGATGACATCACGGAGAACACTAACTGCGAGCTACACTTCAAAATGAAGAACTTATCCATGAAGGTAGCGGACGCCGTTGCTTTTTCAAATCCCCCGAGGCAACCTTCCATTGCAACCCGATTCCAGCGGGCTATGCTCGTGTCTTGGTTGATGAGGTGGTGGACCCATATTCGGGGCTACAGCTTGACATTCCTGGAGGTGACGACGAGCACACACTGGGAGAGGCCATACATCGTGTCATCCTATGGAGAAAGGGTTGCATCATCTTTCGAAGGCCACCGACACCGCGTCACCCGACTCCTCGTCGAAGTCCGCCACCGAGTCAGCAGACTCCCGCTCCTCCAAGTCCACCAACGCGTGAGGCCACTCCTCCTCCTCCAAGTCGGGCAAAGTGTCAGGCCACTACTCCTCCAAGTCCGACACAGCGTCAGACGTGCACTCCTCCTCCAAGTCTGGCACAACTTCAAGCCACTCCTCCTCCAAGCCCGGCACAGCTTCAGGCCACTCCTCCTCGTCCAACTCAGCCACGTCAGACATCTCCGCCGCCTAAGCAATCGCAGAAGAGACACCCCACAGCTATGGTGCGTAGCGGTACCAGTCGAGGTAGTACAGGAAGTTCAGACGGAGGCAAGCGATATAAATATGGTCCAAGCCTCGCGCCTCTTCAGCAGAGGCCTTATGAAAATTCCGAGGAGGAAAATGCAGCCATATCGAAGGCCGAGGTGGAAGCCCATTTTGCACCGAAACCGCCACCGCCGCCAAGGGAGAAAGTGCCTGAGGAAACGATTGACCACTTCATTCGTATGGCTCAACCACCAGCTCAAGCCTGTTGACACAGACTATGGCGCCACATCGGAAGTTAAATCGAGCACGTCTCTGAGAGGAGGCGAGCTCGAGCTCGAGGAAACAACAAGCAGCTGTCAAAAAATGCGGGAAAACCGTTCCCCAGCTGGTAGAACAGGCGGCGCAATCGATCCCCTCGCTTGTTGTGCCAACAACACGTGAGAGTACGCGCACCCAATATTATTGTGGGCAAAAAGTTTACGTTCCTGAGGTGCGCAATGTGGTAATAACCGAGGAGCATATAATGCAGGCTGAAATTGTCAATATCACTGTTGGACAACTCCTCGAGATCGAGCCCATGCCTGTGCTTACAGAGGAGGAAATAAAACAGAAATATGTCCGGGGCGAACCTTTGGTCAAGCCAGACGAGGTCAAGAAGCTCCCAACGAGAATTTATGAATTGCATCAATGGTACATGGACATTACCAAGAGTTCCAATCGAGAGTCCCTCATGGTGGAAGTCAAGAAGGATCATTACTACCATCAGAAAGCTGTGGCCGTTGAGTATAATGAACTGTTTCAGTTATACAATCAAGACGCACTCGACAAATCTATCATCAGTTGCTATTGTCTGTAAGTGATTTCTTTCTGTAGTTTAAGTCTCAAGCTAGCTATAGTGATCCTTTTGATCAATCATTACCTGTAATTATCCTCACTATATTCTTTTCTATGGTATTATGTAGGATGAAGATGTATGAAATGAAAAAAGGTGGACGCTATGGCATTGGGTTCATTGACCCAAACACCGTTAATGAGTACACATGGAAAATAGATGCATATCATGCAAAGCATGTAAAGGACAGCATGCTAGAGTTCTTGAAGCGCCTCAAATACCATGAAGATATACTACTTCCTTACAACTTCCAGTGAGTCACACTGTCTTGTACTACAAATTCTCTGTTTTTGCCTACTATCTAGCTACATGTTTTTGCTTACATATGCCCTCTTAATTAAGACATGCAAATGTGTGTGCATGCAGATTTCACTGGATCTTGTGTATCATTAAAGTTGACGCCGGAACAGTTGAAATACTCGACTCACTACTCAAAATAAATTCTGACTATAACAACTTGTTTGGGATAGTCAACAAGTAATTTCAATCAATATTAACTATATATCTCGGCCTATTTACTTCGTCATTTCCTGATATGATCTATTTAATAACCCCTTTATTCATTTTCTTTGTCGGCGGGCAGGGCTTGGGCAAGGTTCATCAGCGTCACTCCAGGCGAATGGAAACAAAAGCTGAAATGGTTTCGACTCAAGGTAAGTAATTAAGTAGTACTAGCTAGCTAGCTAGCTAGCTGCCATCTCTTTAATTGTCATGCTTGATTAATTATTATCTGATCAAAATCCATTCTCGTAAAGGCCCTTCAGCAGGCGCAGGGGACTGATCTGTGTGCATACTGCGTTTGCGAGAACATTCGCATGATGGCGTTCGAAAAGAGCAGATCTCAAAGACAGGAATGGGTACATTTGTCACAACACTATTCACAATTTTTACACCATTATCGATATCTAGTCACACAACTAATACACATGCATATTGATCTCCTTCTTTACAGTTCACATAGGTGCGGGACAAGCTCCTAGAAACGGAGCGCATACAAGCACTTCAAGAGGAAATATGCGGATTTTTGCTCGACCAGGTCATAGATCCGAATGGAGAATACTATTACCCGCTACCGCCCCCATGAACCACTTCCAATTGTCATATCGTTCTCCGAAGGCACCAATTAGGCTAATGCCACTGGCTCCGAAGGCAACATTGTAGGAGAAATTGTATATAGCTATCTAATTGTATATATATATATACATGTGTGTATGTCTGAATTAATTAATATGGTGGTTTGTGAGACATTTGATGATATATATATGATCGGTTCTACTAGAAATTCTATATATATATATATATATATATATATATATATATATATATATATATATATATATATATATATATATATATATATATATATATGCATAACGTGTACAATGTGTAGTATCGTAAAATACCAGCAAACGAAAAAGAATTAAATGGAAAACACAAAATTAAATGAAAAAGAAATCATAAGCCCAAAAGCCCCCAACATTTTAATACCGGTTGGTGTTACCAACCGGCACTAAAGGGCTCCCTGCCCCCGGAGCTGGCTCGTGCCACGTGGTTGGCCTTTAGCACCGGTTCGTGCTGAACCGGTACTAAAGGGGGGGCCTTTAGTGACCACACTTTAGTGCCGGTTGTGGAACCGGCACTAAAGGGCCTTACGAACCTGTGCTATTGCCCGGTTCTACACTAGTGATTGGGGGCAAGTAGCTAAGGTGATTTTGAAAGTCAGCCTAGTAGTTGAGTGAAGACCTTGTTCTGAGGAATCTCATAATCCAAGGAGGATAAGGCTTCAACTCAAATGGAGAGAGTGCAACATTTGCCAGAGTCCTCATGAAGAAATCGTGATAGTTGACAGGAATGCCATGCATGATATTGAACAATAGATTCTTCATGATGCCAACGACTTCTTCATCATTCGAGTCGTGGCCTTTGATTGGACTCGAAGTCTTCATCAGAATGCGATAGACTGTTCTTGGCACATACAGTAATTCCTTCACGAGGAATTTGGTCCTTGGGGATTGACTGGGCTTCAGAGGCTTCATTAGTACTTGCATGTAATGGGCAGTGAGTTTAGGCTCATGGTACAGGCAACGAGAGACTTCAAGGGGAGGACTGATTGGGAGGGCATGAAGTAATTCAGAGGCCGGTGCTCTGTAGTGAGTATTTTCGGTCATCCAGTCCAAAACCCAAGAGTTCACATCATCAACATCTCCTGTGATGTGCAGCATTGCGTAGAACTGAAGAATAAGTTCTTCATTCCAATCAACAATGTCAGTGCAAAAGTTGAGCAGTCCTGCATCATGAACCACACCAAGGACTGGTGTGAAGCAAGGTAGTGATTCCATGTCCACGTGAGGAATATGCTCATGGTCGAAGACTTTGTCTTTGTTGAAAAGAAGTGAAGAATAGAAATTGTCCTGGATGGCAGTCCAGAAATGCTTTCTTCTAAGACGAGCAGAGGCATATGGGTTATAGTCGGTGAAGAACACATGCTCGCCGAATAAGTCATCAGCCTTAAATTTCTGATTCTTTGAGAAGGTATCCCTTGGCTTGTGCTGAGGAGTATCAGTCAATTGCATCACCACCTCAGGAATCGCAATCTCAGGATCCACAGGCTGAGGAATTTCAGGTTCTTCTTCAGTGGCAGCCTGGGTCTTCAATTCTTCATTAACAATTTCTTCAACACTAGTGGCTGGAATCTCTTCATGGTCAGACGGTGTGGGGTGCGGTTCTTCATATCCCATTTGAACTGTAGTCACTGGGGATTGAGGAATTTGTTGTAGAGGTGTGAACAGAGGAGAATTGGGGTGCTGACTTTCCCAAAAGTCATCATTCATCACTGGTGTAGTGCTTCCAATGTCCTCATCTTCTTCTTCACTCTTTTCTTCAACGCTGGCTTCTTCAGCAGTGAACTGAGGCATGGGCGATGAGACAACTGGAGTTGAAGGGATTGCGACCACTTAAATTTCTTCATCCAACTGCTCTGAAGAAGCAACAGAAGGAATATCTTCATCTGATCCGCTTGGGATCACATATTCTTCATCAAAAGGAACAAGGTCCTTTGATGGCATGGATGAGACAGGAACAACATCAATTGGATTTTCAAAAGAACTAGTCAGCGGCTTCATCTTCTTCGGAGCTGAAGAATCTGATGAAGTTGATGCCTTCCTTTTCTTCACGACTGCACGCTCTGCAGCCTTGGTCTTCTTCACATCTGATGCAGACGAAAGGATCGGAGTTGGGGTAGGTGCAGGAGGAGCGGAGGAAATTGGTTCAATTACTTGAGCACTGGCCGATGTAGTTGCCTCGACTTCTTGATTTCTTGAGCGCAACACTAGTGGTTGCCACAGCAATTTCTTCGGTGGCTGGAATGCAGTCTTCACCACGGTACTCTGAGTTTCTTCAAGAGCCTGATTTTCATCAGCGGTGCTGGCATGCTCTTCAGTATGCTGAGCAGATGCCTCAGCCTGAGGATTTTCTTGTTGTGTTGGGGCTGCAACATTGGAAGTGAACTTCTTAGTTATCTTCACAAATTTGAATTTGGCTCCAAGCCAGTCAGCATAGTAGCGATCAAATTCATCACTCAATTGCTTGATCTCCGCTTGCAAAGCAACGAGTTCTTCAGGTGAAAGCTTCAGAACGTTTTTCTTTAGAAAGCGCTCTTTCTTGTACTGCACTTTCTTCACTCTCCTGCCTTGTTCAAATTTCCATTTTTCCTCATCAATGAAGGCAGTCAAAACGTGACTTTGACCAGGAGTGAGGTTCATCTCCGACAAAGGTGTGTTGGGATCCTTGTGCCATAGATCGATGAAGTCTAAGATCAACTTCGGATCCAGTATCAATGGCACATTGCTGCCTTTGGCTCTAGCGGCCCTGAGCTGCCTGTCTTTGATGATTTCAGCAAGTTCCTCATCATCAGCTTCGTCATCTTCGGACGTTACTTGAAAAGCGACCTGCTTCTTATGACGACTTGGTCGAGAGCCTCGTCCAGCAGTGGCCTTTTTCTTTAGCAGCGAGGGGCCTGTTGAGGAATTTGGTGCAGCTGAGGAACTAGCAGAAGCTCCGGAGGCAATAGAGATGCCTGTTGTCCTTTGGCATGTGGCGAGATGCACAGGTGCTGAGGATTTTGACGAAGGAGCTGAGGACTTTGGAGGAGCTGGAGCAGCTTGAGGAATTGGGCGTGAGGGCTTTGAAGAATCTGGCCGTGAGGGCATTGCTGAGGAACTTGGCCGTGAGGGCATTGAGGGTGAAGCACTTGGCTTATGAGCAGGCCTCTTTGCATGGCCTTCTTTGGCTTGATTGCAGAGGCCTCAACAGTGGTAGCAGCAGCAGAGTCTTCATTAAATTTCCTCACTGCTTCCTTAGCCATCTTGGCTAGCTTGGCCTGGCACTTGGCCCATTCATCGGGATAATCCTCACCACGCTTGAGGCTGGTGGGATCTGCTTCTTGGCCAGGTGCCAATGGAGGTCTTGGGCATGGAGGGTTGACAGTGAATTTCTTCATTTACTTGGGAGTAACATATATGTACTCCCTCCATTCCCGTGCCCATCTCCTCTCTATCCTTTGTATGCGCACCTTGCGCCGATTTTTATCCTCCTTGCCAAATTTGGCCTCATCGGGAGTGCAATAATCCTTGTATATATCATCAGGGATCTCAAAAGCAATATTGACCTCAGGTCTCTTTCCTCCCTTTTGTGGCTTCTTATCGTCAGCCATTTTCTTCAGCCGAGGAATTTGAGCAATGGAATTCTCTGAAGAGGTGTGCAAGTTTTCTTCAAGCCTCTTGTTAAGTTGATGAGAACCTAGTGATTCAGCAGCGGACATGTGTACCTGTGAATAGAGTATAGTTGCGAGGAATTTTGGAGAGGTCATATGCGTTCTCAGAAGGTTTTGCAAAAAGAACAAGTGTGAGGAATTGGACCAGATGAGTTTTGAAGAATTTCACTAAGCGTTCTTTGTCTTAGGTTCCAGAGTTGTACAGATTGAAAATCCACACAATTGAGGAATCTTGAAGAAAAATGTTGCTTAGGGAAACAGATCAAGAACATATGTTTTGTGAGGTGTCTAGTATTTGAAGAATAAACACGTTTGAAGATTTTCTAGAAAACATTCAAATCAACAAAGGATGAAGAACACGATGAACTGGGAAGTGTAGATGTGAAGTTCGTCGGTTGAGATCTTCCACGCCCTAACTTGGCAGAGGAAGACAGCTACGGCGGCGGCGAAGTGAATAAATCCGCAGCCGGCACGAGTACGACGGCGACGAGGTCGAGGCAGTGAAGCTCTTCCTCACCGGCGACGATGGAAGTAGCGGCGGCGCTAGGGTTTTGAGAGCTCGAGCGAGGGAGTGAGATCGAGCAGAGTAAAAATGGAGTGAGGAAGAGGATGGGGTATTTATAGTCGAACTGAAAAATTGTTCGCTCGAAGAAATAGGACGAACGTGCCTCTGACCCTTCTCATTCGCGTGACATGTGTCACCCACGTACTAAGAGCTGGCGATCGTGTGAGATCGTGAGTGAATAGATAAGGTATCGTGGAATGTGGAACGGTTTGAGCGGCAACGCCAAAAATTCAGATAAGATAAGTTTTAGAGTTCCGTTCGCAAATTCTTCAGCTGACAAGGACACAGTGAAGATTTTGAACGAGTGTCATATAGAATGCACATGAAGAATTTGTGAATAGACTGGGTTGAGTTTAGCATAGAGGGGGAAGGGTCCGATCACATTCACTTAGCAGAATAGGCAACTTGAAGAAATAGCAATAAGTGAATGCTGTAGAGGACATAAACTCATATATATATAGACAATGAAGAAAAACGACGGAAGAAGTGAAGATAATGCAAAGTTGCAGAAAATTAAACAACTGAGGAATTTCAAAAATGAGGAAAAACTCAAATCGAAGATTTTCAACTTTTGGTGATGGCGCGACCCACCGTATAAGAATGAAGATTTCAGAAACCGCGTACAATTGTCGTAGGGCTCTGAGAATCAAATTCTTCGTTAATTTGTTCACAGTTAGAGTGTTAGTCTTCATTGATTGAAGAAAAACGTTTCTTCATGTGTTGCACATCTAAGTCATCAATTTTGCATAAGTGTTAGGATGAGTGTCCTTTTCAAAGAACATTCGAAGATTCTAAGATATTTAGCTCACACCGCAACTTGCTAAATCTTTTCTCATCCAAGGGCTTTGTGAAGATATCGGCTAGTTGTTCTTTAGTCTTCACATGCTCAATAGAAATGTTGCCCTTCAACACATGATCACGAAGAAAATGATGATGAATCTGAATGTGCTTTGTCTTTGAGTGTTGAACTGGGTTATGAGGAATCTTGATGGCATTCTCGTTGTCACAGTAGAGAGGCACATTCTTCACGTTGATGCCGTAGTCCTTGAGAGTTTGCTTCATCCATAGCAATTGAGCACAACAAGAACTAGCAGCAATGTACTCAGCTTCAGCAATAGACAGTGATACGCAGTTCTATTTCTTTGAGGACCAACAGACCAAAGATCGTTCGAGGAAATGGTATGTGCCTGATGTTGACTTGCGGTCCACACGATCACCAGCGTAGTCAGAGTCTGAATATCCAATGAGATCAAAAGCCGAGCCCTTGGGATACCATAATCCAAGTGTTGGTGTGTGAGCTAGATATCGAAGAATATGCTTCACAGCCTTATGGTGTGATTCCTTCGGTGTAGCTTGAAATCGGGCACACATGCAAACACTAAGCATAATGTCTGGCCTAGATGCACATAAGTACAATAAAGAACAAATCATGGAGCGGTATACCTTTTGATCGAAGTCAATACCATTTTCATCAGTGCATAGAAGGCCATTTGTGGGCATAGGAATTTTGACCCCTTTGCAATTTCGCATGCCGAATTTCCTCAATATGTCCTTGAGGTATTTCTCCTGAGATATCAATATGCCATTGCGCTGTTGACGAATTTGAAGACCTAAGAAGAATTTCAATTCTCCCATCATAGACATCTCATATTCCTCCCTCATCATATAACCAAATTCGTCAGTGTAACGTTGGTCAGTACAACCAAAGATAATATCATCAACATATATTTGGCACACAAATAATTCACCATCATAATATTTAGTGAAAAGAGTAGGGTCAAGTGAACCGGGTTTGAAGCCTTTCTTCATGCGGAATTCCTTCAAAGTATCATACCACGCCTAAGGGGCCTGCTTGAGGCCATAGAGGGCCTTATTGAGTCTGAAGACTTTGTCAGGATGCATTGGATCTTCAAAACTTGGGGGTTGAGCAACATATACTTCGTCCTCAAGCTTACCATTGAGGAATGCACTTTTCACATCCATTTGATATAAAGTGATATCATGATGATTAGCATAAGCAAGTAATATGTGAATAGCCTCAAGTCTAGCAACGGGTGCAAAAGTTTCATCTAAATCAATTCCTTCAACCTGTGTGTAGCCTTGAGCTACAAGCCATGCCTTATTCCTCACCACAAGGCCATTTTCATCTTGCTTGTTGCGGTAGATCCACTTTGTGCCAATGATATTATGCTTGCGAGGATCTGGACGTTTGACCAGTTCCCAGACGTTGTTGAGCTCGAATTGATGTAATTCTTCTTGCATAGTTTGACTCCACTCAGGCTCCAGAAATGCTTCATCTACCTTAGTGGGCTCTGTGATAGAGACGAAAGCAAAGTGCCCACAAAAGTTAGACAAATGTGAAGCTTTTGAGCGTGTGAGAGGACCTGGAATGTTGATGTCGCTGATGATTTTCTAAATCTGCACTTCGTTTACAACGCGAGGGTGAGCTGGTTGTCGTCGAGGAATTTGATCAGCATTTTCTTCAGGTGCTTCAGCATGATGTTCTTCATGTTCTGGAATGATTTCTTCAGCTGATTCTTCGGTAGGAATGACATCCTCAGTAGCTTTGAACTGGATAGTTTCCTCAGGTGACTGTTCATCTAACACAGAAGGTAGGTGCTCTCTTTGCGAGCCATTAGTTTCATCAAACCGCACATCTACAGTTTCAACAACTTTGTGGTGAACGTTCTTGAAGACTCTATAGGTGTTCGAGTCCTTTCTGTAACCAAGCATAAAACCTTCATGTGCTTTTGGTGCAAATTTAGAATTGTGGTGAGGATCTCTAATCCAACATTTAGCACCGAAGACTTTGAAATAACTCAGATTGGGTTTCTTGTCAGTGAGGAGTTCATATGTAGTCTTCTTGAAGAATTTGTGAAGATATACCCTGTTGATGATGTGGCACGCAGTATCAATTGCCTCAAGCCAGAAGCGATGAGGCGTCTTGTACTCATCAAGCATCTCATCCTCACGAAATCCTTTAGCTTTTCCTTCGCTCATTTTCTCCTTTATAGAGGAAATCTCCTTGTCAGTCTTCTGAGCCTCTCTGATTTTATCCATCAAAGTTGATTGAATCTCTAATGCTGCTACATAGCCTCTCGGAACTATTTCCAAACATAGCTCACGAAGATTCTCGGCTAACTCCTTTGGTATTCCTCCCGTCATTAGTGTATTGACATGGCTCTTATGGCTCAATGCGTCAGCTACTACATTAGCCTTTCCGGGATGATAATGCAATCTCATATCATGATCCTTGATGAGCTCCAACCATCTCCTTTGTCTGAGGTTCAACTCCTTCTGTGTGCAAATGTACTTCAAACTCTTGTGATCCGTGTACACCTCACAATGGTTTCCAATGAGGAAATGTCTCCAGGTTTTCAATGCATGCACTACGGCTGCTAACTCCAAATCATGTGTGGCATAATTCAATTCGTGAGGCTTCAGTTGCCGTGAAGCATACGAAACAACTCTTTCCTCCTGCATAAGCACTGCTCCAAGTCCTCGACGTGAAGCGTAGCAATATACCTCATAATCCTTGGTCTGATCTGGCAGAATCAACACTAGTGAGGTAACCAAACGTTTCTTCAACTCCTGGAAACTAGCCTCACACTCCTCGGTCCATATAAACTTGGTATCATTTTTCAACAATTCCGTCATAGGTTTTGCAATCTTGGAGAAGTTCTCAATAAATCTCCGGTAGTATCCTGCGAGTCCAAGAAAACTCCGGATCTCTCCAACTGTTGTTGGTGCTTCCCAATTGGTCGTAGTGATAACCTTTTTGGGGTCAACTGCTATTCCTTCTCCGGATATAACGTGTCCGAGGAATCCTACTTCCTTCAACCAAAACTCACATTTGCTGAACTTGGCATATAATTGATGTTATCTGAGCTTCTCTAGTACCAATCGCAAATGCTCTTTATGCCTTTCTTCATTCATCGAGTAAACCAGAATATCTTCAATGAACACCATGACGAACTTATCCAGAAACACCATAAACACTTTGTTCATCATGTTCATAAAATAGGCAGGTGCGTTAGTCAGTCCAAATGACATAACAGTAATACTCATACAGTCCATATCTGGTGGTGAATGTTGTCTTAGGTATGTCATGCTCTCGAATCTTCAACTGATGGTACCCTGATCGCAAATCGATCTTGGAAAACACTTTAGCTCCTTGCAATCGATCAAATAGATCATTGATCATTGGTAGAGAGTACTTGTTCTTGATTGTTACCTCGTTCAATCCACGATAATCAACAACCATCCTTAACGATCCATCCTTCTTTTCTACTAGAAGTACTGGTGATCCCCAAGGCGAAGAACTTGGGCGAATGTAACCTTTATCCAGTAACTCCTTAATCTGCTTCTTAATCTCCACCAAATCCTTTGCGAGCATCCTGTATGGTCTCTTCGATATTGGCCCTATGCCTGGCAAAAGCTCAATCAAAAACTCAATATCTCTATCCGGTGGCATCCCTGGCAACTCCTCTGGAAATACATCAGGGAAATCCTTTACCACTGGTACTTCCTCCTGCACAACTCCTGGTAAGGAATTTACTTGTGTCCTGTTTGGCGCATGCAGGGATACATACTTGATCCTTCTTCCTTCTGGCGTTGTGAGCAAAATTGTCTTACTGGCACAATTGATGTTTCCTCCATACATCGACAGCCAATCCATACTGAGAATTACATCCAAACCTTGGGATTCCAGAATAATTAAATCCGTTGGGAAAACATGCCTTCCTATACTTAATGGCACTTGAAAGCATCCTTGGCTGGCCATGTATTCCGCTCCTGGTGAGCTTACTAGTATAGGTGTTTTAAGAACCCTAGTGGGTAGGCTATACTTTTCCACAAATCCCCTTGATATGTATGAATGCGATGCACCAATATCAAAAAGAATGAGTGCAGTAAATGACTTAACCAAAAACTTACCGATTACTGCATCAGGCTGAGCTTCAACCTCCTCCACATTAATGTGGTTCACTTGTCCCCTGTTGAAAGGGTTTGGCTTCTTTCCTGAGCTTCTATTGCCATTCTGGCCTTCAGAACATTCATTGGCATAATGTCCGGTCTTGGAACACTTGAAACAGGTGACTTGGCTCAGGTCTCTCTTAGCTGGGGTTGATGGAGTGGTACAGTTCTGGCCGTTGCTTCCTCCATTCCCATTACCATTCTTGGAGCAATTATGATTGTGCGAGCTACCTCCTCCATGGGTATGCTGAAAATGAACTCCCGGTTTAGGGGTAAGACGGGGCTTCTGCTGAGCTCCAGAATTATACTTCCCCTGTCCATACTTCCTCTTGCGGTTTTCAATCTGCTGCTACTTTCCCTCAATCATAAGAGCAGGATCTACCAACTCCTGGTAGTTGTTGAAGCTTGCTACCATCAACTGCATACTCAGCTCGTCATTCAGTCCTTCCAGAAACTACTCCTACTTAGCTGCATCCATGGCAACGTCATCTGGGGCATAACGTGCTAGTTTACTAAAGTCATCCACATACTGGCCAACTGTCCGTCCTCCTTGGCGCAAGTGGCGAAACTCACGCTTCTTCATGGCCATAGCTCCTGCTGAAACATGGGCGATCGGAAAGCTTGTTTGGCCGATCCCATGTGGCGGTGTCTCTGAGGTAAGTGGCTGTAAAATTATCCCACCATGCTGTCACGGGTCCTTCAAGCTGATGCGCGGCAAACTTCACTTTCCCCCATCTGTACATCCTGCAGTGTCAACTCCCTCCCTGTCTTGCGGAGCCAATCAACTGCTACTATCGGCTCGGTGCTACTGGAAAACACTGGTGGATTCAGCCTAAGAAAACGGGTTAAGTGATCAACAGGTGGTGGCGGCGATGGGTTGTTATTGTTGTTGTTGTGGTTGTTGTTGTTGTTCTGGCTCTGGACTAACAACTGCATCAAAGCATTCTGCTGCTGGATCAACTGAGTGAGCTCCGGTGGGAAAGCAAATCCATTGTCACGTCTCGGAGGCATCTGAGGGTTTAGAAAAGATGAGAATTAAGAATAGAATGAAGTCTAAAGAGAAAACACTACCCAAATGCACATGAGACAAATGCACACAAAATCACTTCATTCAGTCAAACAAGGGCATACAATCGGTCTAGAACTATCGCAAAAGTGCGTGGACTATACTATATACATGGTGGAACACTACTACTGTTATGGTAGTCTACTAGAAAAACTGCTCCAATGAAGACTCCATGATATCTGCTCTAGCTTCGTCTTTGAAATCATCATCACTAGGATCGGTATCAGTGTCGTTGATGATGATGTAGTTATCTGGACAGGTGCAATCTTCATCTTCTCCTCCGGGTGCTGAATTCCCCATGAGTTCTTCAATCTTCTCCTTAAGATCGCCGTTTTGTCTCACTAGAGCTACTATCTCATCCATGTAGTCCTTGCGAGTGGCCTTCAGTTCTCCTTCTATCTCAATAATCTTGGCTTTTGCTTTCTTCAACTCCATCATGTCTGCGCACATCTGGTTCTCCTAGCGTCGAATGTGCTGGTTTAACTCCTAGATGAAAGATGCAATGGATCTATCTTTCTTGGTGCTAACTATCTCCCATTGTTCATCTCGGCGTCCGCAAATCTGGTAGATAGTATCCTTGAGGTATTCTTGACTTCTCCGTCTCATGGTTATGTGAGCTGCCATGCTCTTTCCCAGACACCAGGTTGGTGCATTGAAAACACACTCTATGGGCTCCGTGACTGGTGCTAACGTCCTTCCTGGAACTAAAGCTTGAATCTTCCAACGCTCCTCTTCGGGTAAAGTGGCGTTGTAGGTCCCGGTGAAGCTTGGTATTCCAATGTTCGGTACTTAGTGACTTCCTTGGATGTCGTCCAAAGGTGTATCTTCATCCATTTGGATGAACTTGATCCTCGCTTAGTCATCCTAAAAGAGTAGAAAAGATGAGGAGTCGAAATGAGAAGAGAGTAGTGATCTAGGGCTTTAGCTTAGTGGTCGTGTCCTACGGTTAGCGTGTGCTCGATACCATCTCGAGCGACCAGACCTCAAAGCGAGTCGACCTCGTGCTCGGTGTCATCCACGGATCGATGTCTTGACACCACACAGTACTTTGAAGGATTTATAACAGAGTAGCAATCACACACTTATTACATCGAATGTCTCAAAGAGAACTAATTACAATAAATATGGCTTAAGGCCATCTAATAACGATAACAGCGGAAGGCTTGGAAGATAAGCGAGTCCATTAACTCCAACGACATCACTGAGTATAGAACCACGACCTAAAAGGCACCTTACTCGTCGTCTAAAAAGTCTGCAACATGAAATGTTGCAGCCCGAAACGAGTCAGCACATGGAATATGCTGGCAATGTAACACATAGAGAGTAATGAAAGATTAAGCCTATACTACATGCATATATGGCTGGTGGAAAGCTCTATGGTTACAGTTTTGCGTAAAGCCAATTTTTCCCTACTGCAAAGCAATAAATTTATTTAACTATCATGGTGGTTGTTTAAACATTGAGAATGGTTGACAGCATCCTCAATCCCATTAAAATAATCATCATTAAAAACCCAACAACATTAATTTAGAGTAACATGATGAGATTCACATGATATCCAAGTACTAGATACTCAAAACATCCATAACCGGGGACACGGCTAACCATGATTAGTTTGTACACTCTGCGGAGGTTTGCGCACTTTTCCCCACAAGACTCGATTGCCTCCGTTGGATTTCTCGCACTACATGGTGTTTGAGAAACGGATGACCGAGACACGGTCTTTTAGAAGCGCTAGCACCTTACGATGGATAGACCGGTACACCTACTTTCCCCTACATCTACTTGTCTACCCTGTAAGAGTTCGCACGACTTAATCAACTATGCCAGAGCGCATAATGGCTTGTGGCTGCACACGGAAGTTTCTAGTATGAATAATCTCATGATCCCTTTGAGCCTGGGTGGCGGTCCATAAAAAAAACAGGCAATCCTGGAATACCCAGGTACCTCAATCCACCCAGATTTGTGTTTAAGTTGGCACCTTAGATAAACCATTAATTAAACAAACTCACATCTGTCATGGATATAACTCACCCAAGCCACGTCTACTAGCATAGCATGACATAATAAGCAAACGCAGAAGTAACTCCCAAAGGTTGATAATAAAACATGTATTAGGTACTACCTCAGCTACTTCCCATCCCACAATTTAATTAGATCCTAATCATGTAGTGTTTGAGGATTGATCTAATGCAATAAAACTAGGTAGTAAAAGAGGTATGATCAAAGTGTTACTTGCCTTGCTGATGATCCGCGAAACCTAGAGATTCAAGTAACGGTAGCGCACTCAAGGTATTCTATCATGAGACAAACAAGCATACAATAAGTACTCACTTAATGCACAGGTAAAACTCAAAAATGAGATCTAACCAGAAAGTTCAACTTAAGAACTCCGGTTTGCAAAAAGAATCAAATGAACGAAGCAATGAAAGTCAAACGGCGAAAGAAAACAACTTCGTTCTACTAATCTGGACCTAAGTCAAATTTAACAGAAGCAAAAACTTGTTTAGGTTGGTTAAACGGATAGAGGGTTTCGAAACTAAACTCCAGGCGCTTGAATCGCCTGATTCTGATAAACGAGCGAAAAGTTATACTAAAACGAAAATCGGATCAGAAATCGCGATCAGAAAATAACCAAGGAAAATCCGAGAAAAAGAAAAACGACGAACGGATTAACGAACGAACGTTCGTTATCCCGATCTAAACAGTGAACGCATTCGTTAAAACGATCGAACGAGTGAACGCTCGCTATTTAACCTAAACCGAAAAATAAAACCGATCTTAAAAAACCGAAACTAAAAAAAGTAAACCGACGAAAACCGATCGGTTTTGAAAAAACTGACCGCACGGAAAATGAGGCGGCGGCGAACATCGGTGGTGGGTCACGGTGGCGGCGGCGTAATGGCGCGCTGCAGTCGGCGCGTGGCGGCGGCGGCTAGGGTTAGGGTTTTCGGGCGGCGGCATTGGTGGGCTGGCTCGGCCCGGGGCGGCGCTATTTAAAGCCCCCCGAAAGCGGAGTCTGGCGATTCTGCCCGAGTCGATTCGTTTTTATATATTATCGCGCAGAATAAAAATAAAAAGAAATACTAAACTGACTCCAAAAATCCCAAAATAAATTTTCTCGGACTTGTAAAATCAAGCCCGACAAAGTGAACATTTATTTGGGGCCTAAATGCAATTTTGAAAAACGCATATTTTTCCTAAATTCAAATGAAAATATCGAAAAACTCTGAAATAAATCTTATTTGATTTTGTTATTAAATCCTCAATATTTCTTTATTTTAGGAAAGTCATTTTATTCCCTCTCTCATATTTTCATAATAGAGATAATTGACGATAAAATAAATAAAATCAAATGATCCTATTCTCAAAATTTGAGAAATCTCAAATATGAAAATAAAGAAATCCCCAACTCTCTCCGTGGGTCCTTGAGTTGCTTAGGATTTTCTAGGATCGAAACCAAAAGCAAATAAAATATGATATGCAATGATGATCTAATGTATAACATTCCAAATTGAAAATTTGGGATGTTACATTCTTCATAGGGGAACCGTTCCTGCAGTTAGTGTCAACATATCTAGCAAATACTTCACCATTCTAATTTTTGAACAGTTTATAATTAGAGTCAAAAGACTCATCAGTAGAATGAGGAGATTCACATATAAAGCCGGATAAAGTAGATGGATCTACTGAAGGTCCCTTTGCAGCAACTCATGAGGTTTTGGGGTATTGCTCAGGCTTCCAATATGTTCCATCAGCATCGATTTTCCTCTCAAAGGAAATACCCTCCTTTCTAGGGTTCCTGTTGAGGATCTGCTTATTAAACACATCACAAAGAGTCTGATGCCCTTTGAGGCTTTTGTACATGCCTGACATATACAATTCCTTCAGCCCTGCATCATCAGTGATACTAGCAATGTCCTCAGATGAGGAATAAGTGACAGCAGAGACAGGTGAAGAATTTGTAGCAGAAGAAGCATTTGAACATTGATACGTCTCCAACGTATCTATAATTTTTGATTGCTCCATGCTATATTATCTACTGTTTTGGACATTATTGGGCTTTATTATTCACTTTTATATTATTTTTGGGACTAACCTATTAACCGGAGGCCCAGCCCAGAATTGCTGTTTTTTGCCTATTCAGAGTTTCGCAGAAAAGGAATATCAAACGGAGTCCAAACGGAATGAAACCTTCGGGAACGTGATTTTTAGGAAGATTATGATCCAGGAGACTTGGACCCTACGTCAAGAAACAAAGGAGGAGGCCACGAGGTAGGGGGCACGCCCACCCCCCCCCCCCTAGGGCGCGCCCTCCACCCTCGTGGGCCCCCTGTTGCTCCACCGATGTATTGCTTCCTCCTATATATACCTAAGTACCCCCAAACGATCAGATACGGAGCAAAAACCTAATTCCACCGCCGCAACCTTCTGTACCCACGAGATCCCATCTTGGGGCCAGTTCTGGAGCTTCGCCGGAGGGGGCATCCATCACGGAGGGCTTCTACATCATCACCATAGCCTCTCCGATGAAGTGTGAGTAGTTTACCTCAGACCTTCGGGTCCATAGTTAGTAGCTAGATGGCTTCTTCTCTCTTTTTGGATCCCAATACAATGTTCTCCCCCTCTCTCGTGGAGATCTATTTGATGTAATCTTCTTTTTATGGTGTGTTTGTTGAGACCGATGCATTGTGGGTTTATGATCAAGATTATCTATGAACAATATTTGAATCTTCTCTGAATTATTTTATGTATGATTGGTTATATTTGCAAGTCTCTTTGAATTATCAGTTCGGTTTGGCCTACTAGCTAGATTGATCTTTCTTGCAATGGGAGAAGTGCTTAGCTTTGCGTTCAATCTTGCGGTGTCCTTTCCCAGTGACAGTAGGGGCAGCAAGGCACGTATTGTACTGTTGCCATCGAGGATAACAAGATGGGGTTTTTATCATATTGCATGAATTTATCCCTCTACATCATGTCATCTTGCTTAAGGCGTTACTCTGTTTTCATGAACTTAATAATCTAGATGCATGCTGGATAGCGGTCGATGAGTGGAGTAATAGTAGTAGATGCAGGCATGAGTCGGTCTACTTGTCTCGGACGTGATGCCTATATACATGATCATACCTAAATATTCTCATAGCTATGCTCAATTCATCGGCTTGCTCAACAAGAATTCGTTCACCCAGTAAAATAATTATGCTCTTGAGAGAAGCCACTAGTGAAACCTATGGCCCCCGGGTCTATCTTCATAATATTAATCTTCCAACACTTAGTTATTTCCTTTGCTTTTTACTTTGCTTTTATTTTACTTTGCATCTTTCTGACAAAAATACCAAAAGTATTATCCTATCATATCTATCAGATCTCACTCTCGTAAGTGACCGTGAAGGGATTGACAACCCCTTATCGTGTTGGTTGCGAGGATTTATTTGTTTTGTGTAGGTACAAGGGACTCGCGCGTAGCCTCCTACTGGATTGATACCTTGGTTCTCAAAAACTGAGGGAAATACTTATGCTACTTTGCTGCATCAGCCTTTCCTCTTCAAGGGAAAACCAACGCAGTGCTCAAGAGGAAGCAAACATTCAGGTGAAGAATTAGCAGATTCACGTTCAATGCACTTCAAACATGGAGGAACAAATTCTTCCTGAGTAGCGTTGATTTGTTGAGCAAGTAATGAATTGCGCTCCTTCTAAAGATCTTCATAACTCACCCTTAGCTTCTCAAGATCTTGCTTTCTTTGAAGAAATTCAAAGGAAAGCTTCTCATGATCAGATAAGAGAGTGTTATGATGACTTTGAAGGGTGTCGAACTTAGACTGAAGTCTCTGAAGACTTTCAGCCAAAGCTTTCGACTGATCCATTTCTTCACCCAACATATCATCGCTCTTATTTAGCATGTATTGAACTTTTTCCAAAGCTCTTTGTTGTTTAGTGGCAAGGGAAGCAAGTTTGACATAACTGGGTCCAAATTCATCACCAGATTCATCTCACTGGACTCGGATAGGTAGCATTCAGTTACCTTAGCACCTTTTGCCATAAGGCATCACTAGTAGAAAAAGGGCCTATAGTCCCGGTTGGTGAGGGCCTTTAGTCCCGGTTCATGAACCGGGACTAAAGGGTCGGTACTAATACGACCCTTTAGTCCCGGTTCAATCGTAACCGGGACAGATGGGCCTCCATGTGGCCTGTCCACGAGCCCGAGCAGAGGGCCTTTGGTCCCGGTTGGTGGCACCAACCGGGACCAATAGGCATCCACGCGTCAGCATTTCTATGGCTGTGGTTTTTGTTTTTTTTTTGAAAAGGGGGTGGGGGTTGGGGGGTTAATTTAGGTGTTTCATATATTGTGCTATAGCTAGCTAATTAATAGAGAAAAGTGTCCTCTCTTTTGTCCATGCTTGGTCGATGCTACGTACTATACATACGTATAGAGAGGACTAGCTAGACACACTAGCTAGCTAGTAATTAAGCAAACAGAAGATCGTCATGAACATATATATGCATACAGAGAGAAGTGATATCGACCACCTCTCCTTCTCCGAGAGATTGGTCGAACAACAAGTTCTCGTATATCTATCCGACACTACCGGCTACATATATACAATAATTATCTTTTACAAATATATAATCTCCTAACATACGGACGCGTGGTCCACATAGTATTCTCCGTCTTCAGCAATCACGTGGTCAAGAAAGAATGCCGCCAATTCCTCTTGAATTGCTCGCATGCGATCCGGTGCTAGGAGTTCATCCCGCTTCCGAAATATCTAATTTTAAGAAGCGGGCAATATATATATATATATATATATATATATATATATATATATATATATATATATATATATATATATATATATATGAATGAATGAAACTCAACACAAATGATGGTAATAAAATAAAATTGTGAATATTTTTATATACGCACTTCATATTGTTTGTCGGAGTAGCCCCGCTCACAGGTCGTGTGGCGGATGGGCTCGCAAATGTAGTATCCACAGAAATCATTCCCTTGTTCCTGCCACAACCACTTTACAAGAAATAGAGGTCAATCAAACTGATAATTAGCAAGCATGCTAAATGGTATTGATGAAACTAGCGCTTGAATCACTAGGAGATCGTGGAATATGCTACTATATAGTACTTACTTTGGTGTCTAAATTGCAGCTTCTTCGGTAGTCCGGAGCTTTTTGGTGAATTTTCTCCAAGCCCTGCCATATAAAGAAAACAATTACTTGATATCAGAAATGAACAAAGTTGCTGATATGGTGGATAATGATCGATTTAACTTACTTCTCGAGCATTTCGGTCATGTCCGTGATACTCCTTGGGATCTTTTCGCTTGGAATCTAAGACAGTTACTACTCCCTTCTCAAGCTTAATCTCTAGGAGAATATAGTGGTAGCTGCGCACACATGCATAACTCATCAATATTACATTACTATAACCTGGACTAATAAGGAAACCGAATATGCCACAAGACAGTAACACTCACTTGAAGTTGTAAGGAAAGAGTATTATATCTTTGTGTTCATTTATTACCAACGATTGTAGCAAGTTGGCCTTGGTATTTTCTTTACGAAATTCAACCTCAGATTTATCTATGAGATATGTGTTAATGAACCCAATATCACCCACTTGTCTTTTCTTCAATCCGGCGATCTTCAATCTGCATAATATAGTGAGGATAATTATAAATACATGCAATGAAAGGGCTGAGTTATATAGAGACTTAATGATGAAGTAGTACTACTTACAGACTAGCAGGGTGGCCGTTGCTTTATCGAGGGCCAATTGATTGAAAACTGATAGAACTCCTCAAATGGAATAGGCAGCAGTTCAATTCCAAGGAGGTCATGCTCCTTTCTAACTCTCACATACAAAGTACTCCTCCCTCGGACTCTTTGCAGGTTTTCATGTACCAATCATGCAATCTTCGCATCATCGTTGATAGAGAACTTTCATCTTTGACGAGAGGCTTCCCGTACTCGTATCTTTGTATCTGCACCTCCAAGAAATCATAATGTACATCATCGGGCAGGTAATCTGCAGGATTGCCATAACCGGGCACCATCCTCGGATCGACGATGTCGCTAGCAGGCACCTTGAGCGTGGGGCACGATTGCTTTGCTTGTTCGCCGAGCTGGGCAATTTGTTTCCCAGCTCGTCGTTCTTTCATCCTTTGATCACTTACAGTACTTCCCGACCTCTCCGCTTCGGCAAATGCCTTTCCAATAATGCGCTCATAGTTGCCTTTCGGCGGAGACTTGGGTGGTTTTGTCAGGGCAGCCAGAGTGCGCTTCCCTTTCACCGGATCTACCTTCTCCTCCGAAGGTGGATGTCCCTTTGCTTTCAACCCTTGAAACCAGTCATCCACTTGATCTGCGCGATCTTCGCGTTTTCCTCCTCGCTCCTCTCATACGGTAACTTCTCCGAGTCTTGAGAGAAGGACGAATCATATCTCCTCCGCCTTTGGCTGTCTTGCTAGACGCCGGCAGAGCAGATGGAGCGGATGTCTTCTTTCCTTGCTTACGAGGCGGAGGAGAAGGACTACGGGCTACTGGAGCAGCCGGAGCGGGCGGCGGGTCTCTTCCGACCTTGCCGACGAGGCAGAGAAGGAGGAGGCTGGCTGCTCGGGCGCGCCGGTGCAAAGCGGAGAAGGAGGCGGAGTGCCGCCACGCGCGGAGAAGGAGCCGACCGAGTGCCCTGATCATCACTCGCGGGAGGAGGAGGCGGTGGAGGAGGCGGAGTGCCCCGACTCACGGGAGGAGGAGGAGGAGGCAGAGGCGCCCAGTTCGGAAGGTTGATGAGATCCTTCCGCCGTGAGGCATGGAGTCTTGAGCGAGAACCCAGCCGATACTCCCTTAACCGGTAGGGTGGTCAAGCCGGAGGTCCTCAAATCCTCCGTTATTTCATCGACCATCACCTTAGCATATCATACGGAATCGGCTGGCAAAGTGAAAAGTTGAGTCGGGTTTAGTAGGATAAACAGAGCCAACAGCCGCCTTGACCTTCAAATTGCTCCATTGCGCCATAAGGTGGCAATTTTCAGCATCCGTGATAGCATCCACGGATAGTGGCGAGGAGCCGTCAAGGCATGTTTCTCTGGCTGAAGCAGCTCGGTGGAAGCCATGCTACTTCTCGCCGAGATGGCGGGGTAACCGGGGAAGCTTGGCGGTCGCTTGCTGCGATCTGCTGCTTCTCGTTCCTCTTCTCGTTCCTCTAGCCCCATTACACTTTCGTGCAGCGCTTTGCATTTGGCTCTGCTCTGTTTCTTCCTCCTCTCATGGGTTTTGTAACCCCTGCGTCCGAAATCCAGCCTTCCGCGAAATGGAGCTGGCGTGCCTCGTGTCCGTCCTGTGGTGCTCAGGATTCGAGGGCCATTGTGAGCTCGTCCTTCTCCTGTCTGGAAAGAACTTCCCTTGCTGCGCTGCTTCGATATATTGCTGAAGCCTCTTGACTGGTATGTCCAATTGTTCGTCCGTCCAAATGCACTTCCCTGTTATAGGGTCCAAGGATCCGCCGGCCCCAAAGAACCAAGTCCGGCAATGGTCTGGCCAGTTCATTGTCTCTGGTTCGATCCCTTTATCAAGCAGATCATTCTCAGCCTTGGCCCACTTAACGACACAACATACATATACATGGGAAAATAATGTTATCGGGGAGGGGGTATTGGTACCCCCCCCCCTCGTGTCAAAGTTTCTTCTTTCTCCTCTATTCCTTTCTTTCTTCTTCTCCTCTTCTTTTTCTTCTTATCCCTCGAGAAAGGAAAATAAGGAAAAGGAAGAAAAGAGGAAGAAGGAAGAAGGAAGAAGAAGAAGAAAAAAAAGAAGAAAAAAAAGAGGAGAAGAAGAAAAGAATAGAGGAGAAGAAGAAAAAATAGATTTTTTCTAGTTTTCTTCTTCTCCTCTATTTCTTCTTCTTCTCTCTCTTCTTCTTTTTCTTCTTCTTATTTATTTCTCCTCTTCTTCCTCTCCCTCTTCTTCTCCTTTCTTCCTCTTCTTATTTCCTTTTCCTCTCATTCTTTTCTTCTTCTTCCTTCTTAAAAATACATGAAGTAGTATTGCCTAATTCACTATTCATATGAATATACAAACATTTGCATATTTACAATAATTAATATCACCAAAAAATCTATGAACAGAAAAAAAATCCTAATTTTTCTAAAAACTATCTTTTGCATTGTTCACATACACATATACATTGTAGCCACATACACATATACATCACATATGAACAAAAAATTAAAACATAAAAAACAGAGCATAAAAATAAAAAAGAGCTTAAACATTATATATATATATGAAAAAATTAAAGAAATAAAAAAAAGGGCGGTGCTCTTGCACAAGGCAGGCGAGGCGGCCTTGGGCTGGACGGGCAGGCGGGCGGCAGGCGCGGCGACGAGGAGCGGGCGGCGACGGCGAGCCCGAGAGAGTGGGAGCTCGAGGCGACGGCGGGCGGCGAGGGCGCCAAGCGCAGGGCGGGACGGGGCGGGCAGGCGACGGCGAGCACGGGGGGCGCGGGCGACGGCGACGGCGAGCATGGGAAGCGGCGCGGGCGACGGCGACGGCGAAGCACGGGCAGCTGACGGGCGTCGTCGGGCGATCTCGGGCAGCTGGCGGCGTCGTCGTAGGCGGGGAACTGGCGATGAAATCTGAAAAACGCTAAGTCTTTGCTTATATAGAAAAGGCTTTGGTCGGTTCGTGGCACGAACGGGACTATCTCTTTAGTCGGTTGGTGCCACCAACGGGACCAAAGGCCAATTTTCAGCAGCCCAAAGGGCGGAAGCGGCGACCTTTGGTCGGTTGGTGGCACCAACGGGACTAAAAGAATCATTGGTCGGTTCGTGGCACCAACCGGGACCAATGCCCCCCTTTAGTCCCGGTTGGAGCCACCAACCGGGACCAAAGGCCTTGTGCTGCCCCGCGCCCAAAAGTTTAGTCCCACATCGCTAGTTGAGAGAGCTCGAGAGTGGTTTATAAGCGCTGTTGCGCCCACCCTCTCGAGCTCCTCTCAATTGCAGGCTTTCGGGCCTAATCTGTCACTAGCTATGTGCCTGTGGGCCTACATGGCCTCCTGCGGGCCTGAATCCTGGCCCATGTAGGGTTTCTAGTCGTATTCAGGCCGTGGGTGTCCAGTAGGCGGCACTATGTTTTTCCAGTTTTTTGTTTTGTTTTCTGCATTATTATTTATTTTTTGTTGTTTTTTGCTTTATTTTTTAATTCTTTTTTCTTTTAGTTTTACAAAAATTATAAAATTTATGTTAGTGCCATTAGTTTTCAAATTTGAAAACTCTTTTTTTGTTTTCTTTGTTGCTTTATTTATTTTATTTTGTTTCTACTTACAACAAAATACTTATTGTTGCTATTTTTATTTTTTTTCAGTTTTTGTTCTACATTTTCTGCATTATTTATTTTTGTTGTTTTTGCTTTATTTTTAATTCTTTTTGCTTTTAGATTTAGAAAAATTATAAACTTTCTGTTAGTGCCATTAGTTTTCAAATTTGAAAACTCTTTTTTGTTTTCTTTGTTGCTTTATTTATTTTATTTTGTTTCTACTTACAACAAAATACTTATTGTTGCTACTTTTATTTTATTTTTCAGTTTTTGTTACATTTTTCGCATTATTTATTTTTGTTGTTTTTTTCTTTATTTTTAATTTTTTTGCTTTTAGTTTTAGAAAAATTATAAACTTTCTGTTAGTGCCATTAGTTTTCAAATTTGAAAACACTTTTTTGTTTTCTTTGTTGCTTTATTTATTTTATTTTGTTTCGCTTACAACAAAGCGGTGTGTAGAGGGACGGGCTTATAAACGGTGTGGCGCCCTTCGGTTGGCGAGGTTTTCAAATGAACTCTGAAAAAGTTGGCATACCATGTGCATGTACAAAACGGACAATGGTATCATCATAATAGTTGCGGGAGAAAGTCTTCACTTTTTCTTCGCTTGTGTCGTTTGCTTATTGCGCCGTAACCACGGATAATCTTCATCGTTTATCAGGATGCTTGGGTCAGCCTTGACTTTGAAGGGGGAATTTCATGAAACTTTTCATACTCTTGAGACATGTACATCTTGCCCTCCACTCCGGGATGTCCGTTTTTCTGAAAGAACTATGTGGCGCTTTGGCTCATTGTATGAAGTATTCGCTTCCTTATCTTTTCTTTTCCTCGATGCCGTAGACATGTCCTTCACATAGATAACCTGTGCCACATCATTGGCTAGGATGAGCGGTTCGTCGGTGTACCCAAGATTTTTCAGATCCCTTGTTGTCATTCCGTCTTGTGGGTCTACCTGCACCGCCTCTGACAGATTGACCCACTTGCACTTAAACAAAGGGACCTTAAAATCTACTCCATAGTCAAGTTCCCATATGTCTACTATGTAACAATAATATGTGTCATTTCCTTGTCGGTTGTCTGCATCAAAGCGGACACCGCTGTTTTGGTTGGTGCTCTTTTCATCTTGGTCAATCGTGTAAAATGTATTCCCATTTATCTCAGTATCCTTTCCAAATCATTACAGTCGAATATGGTCCCTCGGACAACAAGTACAGCTCATCACAAACAGTGTTGTCACCTCCGAGGCGTGTTTCCAACCAACTGCTGAAAGTCTTGATGTGTTCACATGTAATCCGATCGTCGACCGCTCCGGTGTTTGGGCGCAGATCGTTCTTGTGTTCATCGACATACGGGTCACCAAGGTAGAGTTCAGGAGAACTATGTAGTGTGCTTGAGACCAAGAATATCCGTCCCTGCATATTATTGAGTCCCTTCCAAGCGTGCCTTTTCGGTCAGTCTACCCTCATACCGCGATTTAGGGAGACCTATCTTCTTAAGGCCAGGAATGAAGTCAACACGAAACCCGATGACATCCTCTATTTGATGGCCCATGGAGATGCTTCCTTCGGCCTAGCGCGATTCTGAACATATTTCTTTAGGACTCCATGAACCTCTCAAAGGGGTACATATTGTGTAGAAATACGGGCCCCAGAATGACAATCTCGTCGACTAGATGAACTAGGGCGTGCGTCATGATATTGAAGAATGATGGTGGGAACACCAGCTCAAACCGACAAGACATTGCGCCACACCACTCCTTAGCGTTGGTACGATTTCTGGATCGATCACCTTACGAGATATTGCATTGAGGAATGCGATAGCTTCACAATGGCTAATCGGACGTTTTGGTAGAAGCCCCTCAATGCAACCGGAAGCGATTGCGTCATAATCACGTGGCGTCATGAGACTTTAGGTTCGGAACTTTTCTCCGCATATTTATTATTCCCTTTATATTCGATGAGAAGCCGATCGGGACCATCATTCTAAGCAGGCATTGAAAGAATATTTCTTTCTCTTCTTTCGAAGAGCGTGGTGGCGGGACCTTCATCTTCGCTTCGGAGGCATGCCCTCTTTTTTCGCAAGCGTTGCAGGTCCTCTCGTGCCTCGGTGTATCTTTTGTCTTCCCATACACGCCCAAGAAGCCTAGCAGGTTCACGCAAAAGGTTCTTCGTCATGTGCATCACGTCGATCAAGAGCGGACCTCTAGGTCTTTCCAGTAGGGTAGGTCCCAAAATATAGATTTCTTCTTCCACATGGGTGCGTGATTCTCAGCGTCATTGAGAACAGCTAGTCCGTCGGGACCCTTTCCAAAGATTACGTGTAAATCATTGACCATATACGTGATCACCGGTACGCATGGTGGCCTTCTTCCGGTGATCTGCCTCGCCTTTGAAATGCTTGCCTTTCTTTCGACATTGATGGTTGGTCGGAGAAATCGACGATGGCCCAGGTACACATTCTTCCTGCAGCTTCCCAGGTATATACTATCGGTGTCAAGTAAACAATGCGTGCATGAGTGGTATCCCTTGTTTATGCATCCGAAGGTTCTTGAGCGAGCCAATCGTTGATGGTCACGAACAAGCAACGCCTTTAGGTCAAATTCCTCCTTTTTGTGCTCATCCCATGTACGTACACCGTTTCCATTCCACAGCTGTAAAAGTTCTTCAACTAATGGCCTTAGGTACACATCAATGTCGTTGTCGGGTTGCTTAGGGCCTTGGATGAGAACGGCATCATAATGAACTTCCGCTTCATGCACATCCAAGGAGGAAGGTTATACATACATAGAGTCCGGGCCAGTGCTGTGATTGCTGCTCGCTCCCGAATGGATTAATGCCATCCGCGCTTAAAGCAAACCATACATTCCTTGGGTCCTTTGCAAACTCATCCCCAGTACTTTCTCTCGATTTTTCTCCACTACGACCCGTCGTGGTGCTCTCAACTTCCGTCTTTCTTACGGTCCTCATTGTGCCATCGCATCAACTTGGCATGCTCTCCGTTCTGAGCAGACGATTCAACCGTGGTATTATAGGAGCATACCACATCACCTTCGCAGAACCCTCTTCTGGGAGGCTCGCCGTCAACATCACTGTGGTCTTCTCGTCTCGATCTTATACCTCAATGCACCTCATACGGGCATGCGTTCAGATCCTGGTAGGCACCATGGTAGAGGATGCAGATCATTAGGGCATGCATGTATCTTCTCCACCTCCAATCCTAGAGGGCATCGACCTTCTTTGCTGCGTATGTCTTGTCGTGCAATTCGTTATCCTTTGGAAGCTTCTTCTTCAATATTTTGGTAGCTTCTCAAATCCTTTATCGAGCACAGCATTCTCGCCTTCCACCGCAGCAATTCGAGTACGGTACCGAGCTTTGTGTTGCCATCGTCGCAATTGGGGTACAACCCTTTTGTGATCCTCTAACATGCGATCGAACTTCAACTTCTCCTTTTGACTTTCCCATTGTGTCCTTGCATCAACAATGACCCGGCGGAGATCATCATCATCGGGCACATCGTCTGGTTCCTCTTGATCTTCAGCAGCTTCGCCCTTTGCAGCACCATCGTGCACATCGTCTGGTGCATCTTGATGTTCAGTAGCATCACCGTATTCAGGGGGCACATATAGTTGTCATCGTACTCTTCTTCCTCGCCGTCTTCCATCATAACCCCTATTTCTCCGTGCCTCGTCCAAACATTATAGTGTTGCATGAAACCCTTGTAAAGCGGTGGGTGTGAAGGATTTTCCGGTCGAGTAAGACTTCAGTATTCCCACATATAGGGCATGGACAACACATAAAACCATTGTGCTTGTTTGCCTCAGCCACTTCGAGAAAATCATGCACGCCTTAATGTACTCGGAGGTGTGTCATCCTTCGTACATCCATTGTCGGTTCATCTGCGTGCATTATATATAATTAAGTGTGTCAAAAATCATTACAGAACATCATGAATAGATAATTAAGTGACCAAATTAATAGAAGTTCATCATCACATAAAACCAAAGTACATACATAGTTCTCATCTAACAACATAAAGCTCTGCGAGCATCTAAATTAATTAAACCATACATTGAAACTATGTAAAACATTTCAATGCGAAAACAAATGCGATCATAATCGCAACCAAGGTAACAACTGATCCAACGGCATAATGATACCAAGCCTCGGTATGAATGGCATATTTTCTAATCTTTCTCATCTTCAAGCGCATTGCATCCATCTTGATCTTGTGATCATCGACGACATCTGCAACATGCAACTCCAATATCATCTTCTCCTCCTCAAGTTTTTTTATTTTTTCCTTCAAGAAATTGTTTACTTCTTCAACTAAATTTAACCTCTCAACAATAGGGTCGGTTGGAATTTCCGGTTCAACAACCTCCTAGGTAAATAAAATCTATGTCACGTTGGTCGGCATAATTTTCATAAACAATAAATGAACCAATAGTTATGAAAAGATAATATATACCACATCCAAATCATAGACAGGACGAGGGCCGACGGGGGCGGATACCAAAACCATCGCACTATATAAGATGCAATAATAAAAGTAAGAAAATAATACAAGTATCTATCTAAACAAACAAGTAATAATATTTTTCCTTTCAGAAAGAAGATAAGAACAAGAGGCTCACCACGGTGGTGCCGGCGATAAGATCGGCGCGGGTGATCGACGGCGATGAAGACAGGGACGGGGCGTGACGGACCCCTAAACCTAGATAAATATTGAGGAAAATGGAGCTTGGCGGTCAAGCTTGGAGAGGAGAAACCTTAAGTAGCGTGGCTGTGGCATTCCATCGAACACCTTGTGTGCATAGGAGGTGAGCTAGAGCACCACCAAGCCCTCTCCCCTCGGCCGAAAAAAGCAGAGCAAGTGTGCTCTGCTCTTGCGCTTGAGGGGCTATATATAAACAGCACTATTAGCCCGGTTGGTGGCATGAACCGGGACTAAAGGGAAGCATTTGGTCCCGGTTCATGCCACCAACCGGGACCAATAGTGGTGGGCCAGGAGCCAGGACCATTGGTCCCGGTTGGTCCCACCAACCGAGACCAAAAGGTCCGGACGAACCAGGACCAATGGCCCACGTGGCCCGGCCGGCCCCCTGGGCTCACGAACTGGGGAAAATAGCTCCATTGGTCCCGGTTCTGGATTGAACCGGGACTAATGGGCTGAACTGGCCTGGACGAAAGCCCTGTTTTCTACTAGTGCATGGTGTAGAAGATGATGATTCTGGTTAGAATGTCATCGATTTGAGAGACTCCTTGAAATCCTCAAACCAAGGATCATGACGGGTTCGATGACCTTCATAGGTCTCAGAGACGGTCCCAAATAAGCTTCGCATGATCGAGATGCATGATATTCCTGAACTGATTTTGAGACAGATAGGAGCAAATGACGTCCTTCGCCGTGAGGTTGAGAAGGGTGAACTTGCGAATGTCATCAGCTTCCGCCATCTTGCACTGATCGGTAAGACCAATTCCAGTGACAGTCCACAACTCGTTGTTCATCGTCATGAGGCGCTTCTTCATCATGGCCTTCCACATGGGGTAGTTGTGACCGTCAAAGATGGGGCATGAAACTGTCTTCATTCCTGCGGTCGACATAACTAAAACTCCAGGCGGTTAAACCAAAATCACACAGAACAAGGGAGTACCTTGCTCTAATACCAGTTGAAAGTGCGTTATATCGACTAGAGGGGGTGAATAGGCAATTTTTATGAATTCTTCACTGAGGAATTTTAGGGTGAGGAAATTCCTAAGCGAAGAACTACTTGCAGCGTAATAAGTACTCAGATGTAAACATAACAGAATATAAGCATGGTCATCATGATGAAGTGAAGACAAGCACAGAATACAGAAAGCGTAAACACAGGATAACACAAGATGAAGACAAATAGACTGAACAAATTGAACTGGGGAAATTGAGAAAGTCTTCAGTCAAAGTCTTCAAACAGATATGAACAGGCACACAACACAATAATGAGGAAATGAAAGAGTTGAGGAAATAGGACAAGTAAGCTTGGTGAAGACAATGATTTGGTAGACCAGTTCCAACTGTTGTGTCAGTTGTACGTCTGGTTGGAGAGGCTAGGTATTTAAACCTCAGGACACATAGTCCCAGACACACAGTCCTCACCGTATTCTCCTTGAGTTAAGGTCACATAGACCTCGACCAATCACTCGTGGTATGTCTTCAGGTGACTTGCAAACCTTCACAAACTCGGTCACTCGGCGATCCACAGTTTCCTCTTGGATGCTCTAGACCATGACGCCTAACTGTCTGGAAGAAGCACAGTCTTCAAAGGAAACAAGCGTCGGATCTATGCAAGATCAATCTCTTTAGTGATGCTCAATCACTTTGGGTTTGTAGGTGTTTGGGTTTGGGTTTTTCTCACTTGATGATTTTCGCTCAAAGTCCTCGGAGGATGGGATGCTCTCAAATGACAAGTGTCAGCTTCTTTCGGAGCAACCAAACAGCTAGTGGTTGTAGGGGGCGGCTAGTTATAGCCTAGGGAGAAGCCTGACGTGATAAGACATAAATGCCCTTCAATGATATGACCGTTAGGTGGGAAGATATTTTGGGACAGCTGGCGCATAGCACAACAATGGTAGGAAATTTGACTATCAAATTCCTCAGGGCTATCATGATCCTCACTTGTAGGCAATCCGCACTGGCGAATTCCTAACTCCTCAGTCAGAACAAATTCCTCAGAGAGCAGAAGAACTTCGTCTTTGTCACTAAAGAAATTGACTGAACTGTATGAGATTTCCAATGGCTTCACTCGAAAGGAATGGTAGGTGTAGGATTTTGAGTTGAGCATCACTTGGAATTTTTTTCCTTAGTATTTCCTCGACCCCCTTTAACAGTACGGTGTTTCCTATGACTCAAGAAAGAGAAAATGAAACAACGAAAACAAAAGTCTTCACACTTCATGTTCCTCGCATGAAATCCAAGTCTTCAGGGTCACACCAATTTCTTCACTTTCAAAGTCTTCAGAAAGTCTTCAGAAATCCAAATTTTTAGGGGTCGACTTTCTCTTTAAATATCAAACTCATCATAGACTTATAGAATTATGTACACTCATAAACACATTAGTCCCTTAACATATAAGTCTTCAATACACCAAAATCACTAAGGGGCACTAGATGCACTTACAAGAAAGGGCAATGCATGCTACCGAAGAGGCTAGCAATGATGGAAATGTGAGAGTGCGTATAATCCATGGAGTCAACATTAGTCATAAAGAACTCACATACTTATTGCAAAAATCTACAAGTCATCAAAAACCAAGCACTACACGCATGCTCCTTGGGGGATAGATTTGTAGGAAAATACCATCGCTCGTCCCCGACCACCACTCATAAGGATGACAATCAAAGAACACCTCATCTTTCAAATTTGTCTCACAACGTTTACCATACGTGCATGCTACGGGACTTGCAAACTTCAACACACGTATTTCTCAAATTCACAACTACTCAACTAGCACAACTCTAATATTACCATCTTCATATCTCAAAACAATCATCAAGTATCAAACTTCTCATAGTATTCAATGCACTTTTTATGAGTGTTTTTATTATACCAATCTTGGATGCCTATCATATTAGGAATAATTTTGTAGCCAAGGAAATCTACCATGTTGTTCTAAAGGACTCTCAAAATAATATAAGTGAAGCATGAGAGATAAATAATTTCTATAAAATAAAACTACCACCGTGCTCTAAAAGATATAAGTGAAGCGATAGAGCAAAATTATCTAGCTCAAAAGATATAAGTGAAGTACATAGAGTATTCTAATAAATTCCGATTCATGTGTGTCTCTTCAAAAGGTGTGTACAGAAAGGATTATTGTGGTAAACTAAAAATCAAAGACTCAAATCATACAAGACTCTCCAAGAAAAACACATATCATGTGGTGAATAAAAATATAGCCTCAAGTAAAGTTACCGATGGACGAAGACGAAAGAGGGGATGCCTTCCGGGGCATCCCCAAGCTTAGGCTTTTGGTTGTCCTTGAATTTTACCTTGGGGTGCCTTGGGCATCCCCAAGCTTAGGCTCTTTCCACTCCTTATTACATAATCCATCAAATCTTTACCCAAAACTTGAAAACTACACAACACAAAACTCAACAGAAAATCTTATGAGCTCCGTTAGTATGAGAAAACAAATCGCCACCAAAGGGTACTGTAATGAACTCATTATTTATTTATATTGGTGTTAAACCTACTGTATTACAACTTCTCTATGTTTCATACCCTCCGATACTAGCCATAGATTCATCAAAATAAGCAAACAACACACGAAAAACAGAATCTGTGAAAAACAGAACAGTCTATAGCAATCTGGATCAAACGTATAGTTATGTAACTCCAAAATTTTTGAAATAAATTGGTGGACGTGAGTAATTTATCTATTAGTCATCTTCAAAAAGAATCAACTAAATAGCGCTCTCCAGTAAAAAATGGCAGCTAATCTCGTGAGCGCTAAAGTTTCTGTTTTTTATAGCAAGATCATAAAGACTTCACCCAAGTCTTCCCAAAGGTTCTACTTGGCACAAACACTAATTAAAACATGAAAACACATATAAACAGAGGCTAGATGAATTATTTATTACTAAACAGAACCAAAAATCAAGAAAAATAAAATAAAATTGGGTTGGCTCCCAACAAGCGCTATTGTTTAACGCCCCTAGCTAGGCATAAAGGCAAGAATAGATCTAGGTATTATCATCTTTGGTATGCAATCCATAAGTGGCTATCATAATAGATTCATAAGTTAATTTAATTTTCTTTCCAGGAAAGTGTTCCATGCCTTTTTTTAACGGAAATCGGAATCTAATATTTCCTTCTTTCATATCAATAATTGCACCAATCGTTCTAAGGAAAGGTCTACCAAGAATAATAGGACATGTAGGATTGCAATCTATACCAAGAATAATGAAATCTACGGGCACATAATTCCTATTTGGAACAATAAGAACATCATTAATTCTTCCCATAGGTTTCTCCATGGTGGAATCCGCAAGATGCAAGTTTAAAGAACAATCATCAAATTCACGGAAACCTAACACATCACACAAAGTTTTTGGAATAGTGAAAACGCTAGCACCCAAATCACATAAAGCATAACATTCATGATATTTAATCTTAATTTTAATAGTAGGTTCCCACTCATCATAAAGTTTTCTAGGGATAGACACTTCCAATTCAAGCTTTTCTTCATAAGATTGCATTAAAACATCAACGATATGTTTGGTAAAAGCTTTATTTTTACTATAAGCATGAGGAGAATTTAACACGGATTGGAACAAGGAAATACAATATATTAAAGAACAATTATCATAATTAAATTCCTTTAAGTCCAAAATAGTGGGTTCATTGCTATGTATAGTTTTGACCTCTTCAATCCCACTATTACCATTTTTTGCATCAAGATCTAAAAACTCTGAATCATTTGGATGCCTTTTAACTAAAGTTGACTCATCTCCAGTCCCATAATTATCAAGATTCATATTGCAAAACAAAGATTTAATAGGAGACACATCAATCACTTTTAGATCTTCATCCCTGTTATCATGAAAACTAGATGAACACTCTTTTACAAAGCGATCTTTCTTAGCACGCATCCTAGTGGTTCTTTCTTTGCACTCATGAATGGAAATTCTCATGGCTTTGACAGACTCATTGATATCATGCTTAGGAGGAATAGATCTAAGTTTCAAAGAATCAACATCAAGAGAGATTCTTTTGGGATTCTTTTGGGAAATCATAAATTCTTTAACACTAGTCTCAAAATCAGAGGGCATCCTATTAAAATTTCCACAAGAGTTGTTGTAGGAATTACCATAATTATTAGAGGAATTACTAGGAAACGGCCTAGGATTAAAGTTTCCACTATAAGCGTTGTTACCAAAATTTATTGTTCCTACCAACAAAATTGACATCCATAGTTTCATTATTATTCTCAATCAAAGTAGACAAAGGCACATCATTAGGATCAATAGAAGCACTCTTATTAGCAAATAATTTCACAAGTTCATCAATCTTTCCACTCAAAACATTAATCTCTTCTATCGCATGAACCTTTTTACTAGTAGATATTTCGGTGTGCCATTGAGAATAATTAACCATAATATTATCTAGGAGTTTAGTAGCCTCTCCTAAATTGATTTCCATAAAATTGCCTCCCGCGGCTGAATCTAAAAGATTTCTAGAAGAAAGATTCAATCCGGCATATTTTTTTTGTATAATCATCCATAAATTCAAACCATGTGTAGGGCAATTACGTATCATTAATTTCATTCTCTCCCAAGATTTTGCAACATGCTCATGATCAAGTTGCTTAAAATTCATAATATCGTTTCTAAGAGAGATGATCTTAGCAGGAGGAAAATACTTAGAGATAAAAGCATCTTTGCACTTATTCCAAGAATCAATACTATTTTTAGGCAAAGACGAAAACCAAGTTTTAGCACGATCTCTAAGCGAAAACGAAAATAGCTTCAGTTTAACAACATCATTATCCTCGTCTTTATTCTTTTGCATATCACACAAATCAACGAAGTTGTTTAGAGGTGTAGCGACATCTTCACTAGGAAGGCCAGAGAATTGATCTTTCATGACAAGATTCAACAAAGTAGCATTAATTTCACAAGATTCAGCATCGGTAAGAGGAGTAATTGGAGTGCTAAGAAAATCATTATTGCTGGCATTGGAAAAGTCACACAATTTAGTATTGTCTTGAGCCATCGTGACAAACGATCCAACACACAAGCACACAAGAAGCAAGCGAAAACAGACGAACGGAAAGAGAGGGCGAATACAAAGGCAAAGATGAAGTGGGGGAGAGGAAAACGAGAGAAAAATGGAAAATAATGTAATCCGAGGGATAAGAGTTGTGATGGGTACTTGGTTTGTCTTGACTTGACTTGACTTGGCGTAGATCTCCCCGGCAACGGCGCCAGAAATCGTTCTTGCTACCTCTTGAGCTTGCGTTGGTTTTTCCCTTGAAGAGGAAAGGGTGATGCAGCACAGTAGCGTAAGTATTCCCCTCAGTTTTTGAGAACCAAGGAATCAATCCAGTAGGAGACTACACGCAAGTCGCCTCGTACCTACACAAACAAATAAGAACCTTGCAACCAACGCGATAAAGGGGTTGTCAATCCCTTCACGGCCACTTGCGAAAGTGAGATCTGATAGAGATAATAAGATAAATATTTTTGGTATTTTTATGATATAGATTGGAAAGTAAAGATTGCAAAATAAAAATAGATTGGAAACTTATATGATGGAATATAGACCCGGGGGCCATAGGTTTCACTAGTGGCTTCTCTCAAGATATAGCACAAGTATTACGGTGGGTGAACAAATTGCTGTCGATCAATTGATAGAAAACTGCATAATTATGAGAATATCTAGGCATGATCATGTATATAGGCATCACGTCTGCAACAAGTAGACCGAAACGATTCTGCATCTACTACTATTACTCCACACATCGACCGCTATCCAGCATGCATCTAGAGTATTAAGTTCATAAGAATAAAGTAACGCATTCGGCAAGATGACATGATGTAGAGGGATAAACTCAAGCAATATGATATAAACCCCATCTTTTTATCCTCGATGGCAACAATACAATATGTGCCTTGTTGCCCTAACATCCTTTGGGAAAGGACACCGGAAGATTGAACCCAAAGCTAAGCACTTCTCCCATTGCAAGAAAGATCAATCTAGTAGTCCAAACCAAACTGATAATTCAAAGAGACTTGCAAAGATAAAAAATCATACATAAAAGAATTCAGAGGAGATTCAAATATTCTTCATAGATAATCTTGATCATAAACCCACAATTCATCGGGTCTCGACAAACACACCGCAGAAAGAATTACATCGAATAGATCTCCAAGAAGATCAAGGAGAACTTTGTAGAGATCCAAAGAGAGAGAAGAAGCCATCTAGCTAATAACTATGGACCCGAAGGTCTATGATAAAGTACTCACACATCATCGGAGAGGCTATGGTGTTGATGTAGAAGCCCTCCGTGATCAATTCCCCCTCTAGCGGAGCGCCGGAAAAGGCCCCAAGATGGGATCTCACGGGTATAGAAGGTTGCGGCGGTGAAAATAGGGTTTCGTGATGCTCCTGGATGTTTTGGGGTATATGGGTATATATAGGAGGAAGAAGTAGGTCGGTGGAGCTACGAGGGGCCCACGAGGGTGGGAGGCATGCCTCCCTGCCTAGTGGCCTCCTCGCTTCTTTCCTGACGTCCACTCCAACTCCCCTGGATCACGTTTGTTCCAAAAATAACTCTCCCGAAGGTTTCATTCCGTTTGGATTCCTTTTGATATTAGTTTTCTGCGAAACACTGAAATAGGCAAAAAAACAGCAATTTGCACTGGGCCTTCGGTTAGTAGGTTAGTCCCAAAAATAATATAAAAGTGTATAATAAAGCCCATTAAACATCCAAAACAGATAATATAATAGCATGGAACAATCAAAAATTATAGATACATTGGAGACGTATCACCCGCCCGATCTACCTTCCGCACCTTGGAACCCCCAACTGCCAACTCACTACTTCACTGGAGCCGTTTCAGCGACTGGCTTGTCCACCGCTCCAGATCTCCTTGACCTCCATCATGGCCCACCGCACCGGATCTGCTTAACCGGCGCCCTCATCCACCAAAGTGTAGGCCCTTCACTGACTCCCTCGTCTGCCACATCTTTGGCCCTTCATACAAGCCCTCGTCCACCGCAACAGATCCGCCTCACATAAAGCACTGTACACCGTGCCCGACGACGCCTTCGTCCACTACACCGGGCCCACTCCACAGACGCCATATTCAACTCCACCGGCCCTGCTTTACTGAAGCCGCAGCCTCATCAGGTTATTTCGATTTGTACTCCTTTGATTTTTCTCTACTTTATCGTGGAACTATTCAGTTACCACAGATGAGCTTTCTTGTATGTCGACAGGCACCGCAACCGAAGCACCGGAGCCGCTTCAGCAACGGCGACAGTCGGCCCAAACTCCACCGCAACACGGGCACCATTGACGATCCTTAGCTATCAATATGACAATGATACCCATACGCCGCCGAGAATCAGGTCCTATTATCCAACAGCCGGCGCCTACGTTCACTTTCTTAGCATAAGCACCGCACCTTTGAATTTTTTCAGGGCATCATTCAATTTTTCATGAGACACGTTATTCTGCTTGCACCTGTAGGGCCATACTTCTGGCAGTGAACATGTTACATGTGCTAAATTATAACCCAGTGCACATATAGTTACAATGCTTTAGTTTTGTCCTAAGTATTACTGTACTTCCTAGATATCACTGCCTACTATTTTACTTCTTGCATGGTATATTTATGATAATGGTGTTGTTCTGATGCCACCTGTTGGTTCCGTAAAACTGCTTCATGTTCTTTATGCTTAATTACACATCAATAAACTAGCATGTGGTTCCGCTGCTTTTTGTTTGTTTTACCCTACATTTTCTGATGCTAGCTATTACATCACTGCTTCGAGCCTCTGTTCATTAATTTTTTGTGTGTTCTTGATCTTCCTAAGTTGCATGACTAATTTGATGCTTCTATTAATTATGGAGCTGCCAACCCCATCAAGCAAAATATTTGTTCTTTTGGGGCTGGCACCTCGAACAAGCATAAAAATAGAGTGAAGCACATATATTGTCGTGTAAGCACACACCCTTCTTTCATTAGTTTAGATGAACCATTGATGATCAATTCGAACAAGTGCATGCGATTAAAATTAATTTTACCTAAATAGAGGGTGCAGAATAAACTACAACAACTAGATTTGCAACCATGGGATGCTGACGATATCTTCAAAGAATATTGCAACAGCAGCGAGGCTTCAGAACAACATATGGTAAGCCAGTATGTTTTAGTACATGTGAAATGTAATGCATGTGGGCTGCTTTCTTGGCTTGTGCCCTCAACCTGTAATCCTACAGTGTTACAAATAGTTCATTTGTCTGCTTTCCTGTATTGCTTGATTCAAATGCTTGTTTGTTACTTGTTGGGCTATACCTGAGTTGGCCAATATGTCAGCAGTGCCTGCTGTACTATCGTAAAGAAATGCTTGCCTAGTTCATTTGAGTCCTTAACTTTTCCTATGAACTTCATCACAAGACGATCTTCGTAGTTTATATGAGGCCACACTGTTAAGTGCTTTCTCAAATTATTTCATCTGCTTAGATGCCTTGGCAACTTAAATATAGCAGTGGTGCACTTCCTTTCAACTAGGGATGGCAACCGGGTCCCGTTTAATCCCGATTAAAGTCCACTAGTAGTATGATAGTTCAAAATAGTTTTTGTTTTTTGAGGAAAATGAACTAGGGAGCTAGCAAAAACTATCTAGATGGGACTGGCTGATGTCGTTTATTTTCCACTTACATCCCTAGTTTCATCTCACCATTTTAATTTCTTTTCGGCTGATGCTACTTCGAACCATTTAAATATAGCTTGCCATGCTCGGTAATAATTCGTATGTCGTTTACCATGTAAGCTTACTACCTGGATCATGCGGTAACTATCTCTTACTTATGTCTAGCGGAAACCTTTCAGGATGCCGTTCACACTAGGACACAATGTACAACCCTAGAATTTATTTGTGGAAGCAGTGCGCCATCCATGTTACCAGATGGTAGAAGTTCCGAGGCAACACCGCCGGAGAGCAGTCTGAGCACAAATATTATAGTTCTTGAGGCTCTACTAGAGGCAGAAAGAGATGGTGTGGCAGCCATGAATGAGGTAATCTTGATCTTGAGGCTGGAAATTATGCAATTAGCTACACGCATTATGCAAGCAACCCAAGAATTGGAGGAAGTGAGAATGTTCCATTTGAAGATGGAGGATGTCCTGTTGTTTTTGCTATGTGAAGCCCAGGGTAATCCCAGTTCTTCTTTAGATACCAGTTAAAATTGTCATTAGATTATTGTACTTGCATGTTGTGTCATGTCTCTGAATGGATTATGTTGTCAGACCCCCTATGTTGTCCATGTGTTGTAATGATCCGAATTTTTTAGGCGAGGTAAAGTACTTGTATGATTGACATAAGGTGAACTATTTTTCGTGTGAGCATATTGTATTGGATGAAATAACTTTTTGACTCAAAGTGTATCCAACCTACTGAATTCGAAGATCACAACATTTCTAAATCATAATCATATATAAATGTGGAATAAATCATTGTCGTTGTTTTGAAGAAATAAATAACAAAACATAGAATTATCTATGGATATTCGTAATCGAATACAAATTGGATTTGAATTTAGTTGCCAGGGCCCAGGGCAAACGTGAATGCTAATTCTCCCAAGTTTTGAACGAAGCGGCTAAACACCCACTATCATTTGTGGGCTGCCCGAAGCAAGTGTTTGCGATATGGAAATTACTATCTACCCCTGACACTTGACATCCTAATCAACTAGATTTACACTGCTGTCGATAGGGGTAGACTAGTAACTTCAATCAGACATGACACGACTGCCTCTGAGCCCATTCAGACACGGTGGGCGCCAAATGTGGGCGGCAAAACACATTTGATTCAAGCTCGTCCAAAATACATGTGTCTCTCCCTCCATTTCCCCATTCATACACGGTGGGCGGCAAAACAAACTCTCCTCGTCCGAAATCAATGTAGGAAAATATTTTAAATAGGGGCAGATGTGTAACTTCCCTCAGACGTGACACAACTGCCCTACCTGCCAGCCCCATTCATACACCATGGGCGCCAACCATGGGCGGAAAAATACCCTCTCCTTACCCGAAATCGCGACCGGCAAATATTTGGGAGATGCGAGATTACTGTCCTATCCCCAACCGATGTGATGTCCGAAATTTTAAACAGGTGATACATTTGTAACTTTCCCACATTTCAGACAAGCGTGTTCCAAAGTTTGAGATCCCCCTCCCCCTCCATTTCCCCATTCATACACCGTCGGCGCCACAACAACCTGCCCACTGCGACCAGCCTCCTCCGTCCGCCACCCCATCCTCCACCTTGCCGGAGCCACTACCCCTACCCCGTCGTCCACTTCAAGAGATGGATGTCTCTCTTCCACAATGCTGGACCAACATCCTTTCATCGCGTCCTTTCGCTTCATCGGTGTTGTGTTCCACCTCGCAGTTGCCGCTCCTACGACCGCCTCGTCCATGGCAACATGATTTATCCCCCTACCCGGCCGTCTGCCGTCTAAAATCTTCTTCCGTGCCGCCGACAGCCATCGCACCCGCAGCACCCTCAACGTATCAGCAGGGGCCTACACGGCATCGCAAGAGAGGTGGTACTCTTCCATAGGTGCTTAAGTTATTGATCTCTCCCGAAAAATAGATCGTAAATTGTTTACTGTACTTTTCTTGTCCGTACCAAATCCTAGTGGCTAGTTCAAAGCAAACATTGGTTGTGAAGTAGCTTTGTCCGATTTGCGCCTTCAGATATGCCATGGCACGGTCACTATACTCGTAAAGCTTATGGTTTCCCCCCTTTATATTCACTACCATCATCGTAGGTGCTTCGTGTCGTGCTAGCACTGCTCCTCAAGACCTCAACCCATCAAGAGAAACAACATGCCACTCATAATTCCAAAGCTTTAGTGTTGAAATACGAATCTGATATGATGCTCATATTACTAAAATAGAGAATGTTTAATTGGTCACCTAATGTTCCTATATTCATTTCGAAAAGCATGTGTGCCACCCACTGGTCCAGCTAGTTCCACTTTCCTGATTTTACTCTTGATGCTTAGGGTTTTCCCTTTTTATCTACTCTACTATGATCTGCGTAGGTGCTTTGTATCGTACTAGCATTACTCCACCCTTCAAGCTAAACAACACAACACTCAAAATTCCAAAGCTTACTTGTTCAAATATGATTGTGATATGATACTGATATTAGTTAACAAACACATTTAATTGATTAGCTAAAGGTCCCACTTGAGTTTCCAAATGCATGTCGTGACATATAGAGAGACAGCAGAATTGCATTTCCTTGTCACTTGTTGACTGTACTTTCTTGTCCATACCAAACCTTAGTTGTTATTTCAAAGAAAACATCGGTTGCTAACTACCCTTTGCGTGGTTTGCAGCTTCAGATCTTCCATCCCACTGCCACGGTCAACACTATACTCATCATGCTTACGGTTTCCCCATTTTATGATGACCACGATCAGCCTACGTGGTTCGTGTCGTAATAGCACTACTCCACCCATCGAGCTAAACAAGCTTAGTTGTACAAATTCAAATATGATATTATGCTGATATTAGTAAAATTATGAGATGTTTAATTGGCCAGCTAAATGTTCCTACTTTAGTTTCGAAATGGATGTGAGCCACATATGGTGAGACCGGAAGGAATAGTATTTCTCTGTGCACTCTGGTTCATCATGGGTGGGCAACCGACATTGTATAGAAAGACCTGTAATATCTTCAATTTTCTTTCTCTTATGGTCTTCTTTAAGATGATCCACTTATATTCTTTAATAAGTATGTTCCTTGTTGGGAAGAGTAGCAGAGACATTTGCGGTCGACTGGTCAGGTGTGACACTCCAAAAAAATTCCCTTGGTTTTCTTCAAATTTTTGTTGGATTTGAAGGAGGTCACCAAAACCCTCCCAAAAATCTCTATCAAAAGCTTTTTTCCCTCTGGCAAATATTTTAGTTTTGCATCTCCTTCAACTCTGGTGTTTGGTTTTTAAATTTTTCCTCTGAATGCTCTCTCCTCAAGGATTCAAGAAAATTTTTTGAAGTTTATTTTCTTTCAAAAGGAAACTCTAGGAGTTTTTCATCCTCTCCCATATTTGAAACCATTCATGATTCTTCCATGCACCACATGGTAAAACCTTCCCAAAAATCTCTCCTTCCACTTTGGGCAATCCAAACATTCTGTCCCAACAAGCTCAACCATTTTCTGAATTTTATTACAATTATTTCCTCTCCCAAATCTTTTTTGTCTATTATATTGAGCCTAGGTGATTTGCAAAGCAAGTACCTAAATGCATTTGAGTTTTGACCTCAAACCAACTCCCTTGGATAGTCCTTGGTACCCACAACCTAGAACTATCAAGATCCACTCCTCTTCTGTTCAAAGATTTCAAATTATAGTCCCTGCAAGTTTGGACCAGATTTGCCAAATTTGGTGAAATTCATATCTACATTACTCCAAAAATTCCACAAATATTCAGGCAGCCTCTAGATGCAATGAGAGGACCCTCCACCAAAAACCAGCTCAAGGGAAAATCCCTACATGCCTAAATCATTCTGTCGAACACCTTGCGTGCACTGTTTCTGCTCATCTTCAGTTAAATTCAGAGTTTAGTGTCGATCTCCGTCAGAGTTTAAGTCACATGATCACAGTGCCCTTGGCACGTTGCTCGCAGCCTATCCCTCTTGTCCGGAGCTTCACACGAGCGTTTGGCGCGTTCCTGACGTTGGTGGCGCCACAGCCGCTTGGCGGCGTGCTGCGGCGGCTGCACCACCATAATGGCGACAGGGGGCAAAACAGCGGCGCAACGCCGTTCGGCGCCGCCCAAGCGTCCTGGTGGCTCCACGTGGCCACCTCCTTGCCAGCGCACGCATGCGGCACCGTCGCCGTGGCTTGGCGCAGCGCAGAGCAGCTCTGCCGCCGACGGGCCGTGCGGCCGTTTCGTCGAGGGCAGACCGTAACCAGCCCTCCCGTGCTGAGTTGGACAGGGGAACGGCTCCAATACTCCTCCTAGGCGATGCTCAAGCTCCTAAGCCGACCGTCCAGCCACAGTGCCGCCGTAATCAACTCGCCGGACTTATCCGTTCACGGCAACCGAATCGGGCCGACTATATATAGCCCCCCGAGCTTGCTCTCGCCTCCGCACGACTCCTCTACCTCACCAGACCCCGCCTAGCCACTGGAGGGGCCTCGAGGGGCCTTTCTTCCTCGACTCCGGCCACCTCCGTCCGCCTCGGGCTCCGGCATCGTTCTCTCCGGTGAGAACTCCTCCGCCGCCCTACTTTCACCCGTAGCCTCGTACCACCTCTAGTAGGATAACCCCCACCTCAATTTTGGCCCCGCAGCTCTCTCCGGCGAGATCCACGACCGTCCGAACCACCGTCCGCCGGAGCAAGGGCCGCCGTCGACGTGGTGCTCGCCGACGACCACCACCACCTCCCACAGACGCGGAATGGCGCCCTGAACACGGAGGTACTCTCCGATCTCCCTGCCTCGCCGTGGATCGCCGCCGGCGACCATCGCGGCTTTCGGGCGCCGACGAGCCCCGACCCCCTCGTTTGAAATTTCAAACCTGACGGGTGGGACCCGCCCATCAGCCTCTCTTTTGTTTTTTTTTGAATCGTTTACTGAAAGCGTACTTTGGCAAATACGCTTCCACTCTGAACCGTTTTTCTGGATTTTTCATAAAGCCCCCGGAAGTTTTTCGTTTCATTACAGATGGGTCCTTGGGTTAAAACCCTTATAACTTTTTAACAGAAAGGAATTTTTGAGTGATTCTTTTTCTGTCCTCTTCAAATTTTTGTCTAGTTTTTTCTATCATATTTATTTGAAAAATATTTGGATCAACTCTCTGTACCCCACGGTATTTACGTTAGCGCGTGTATTTTTTGTGTACCGTAGATACCGAGGGAGGTGACGGAGCCGCGAACTTCGCTGAACTAGACCCCGACTACTCCGAACCAGGCAAGCAAATTTTGAACTTTTGATATGATGAGTGTCTGAGCATGTTTGCATTATTTTTGTATCATGGCACGTTCATGAGCATTTTTGATGATAGTTTATCTCGTGAGCATTGAAGCAAATGAGCTCGGTAAATCCGTGAGTTGCTAGAAACTTGTTGCATGGCCATGAGTTGGCATGAGTATGGGTAAGATGGCAGTGTTGTAGCATGCCAGGCTTATGCCATATCGTTGACCCAGTGTCAACATAAATCGGTCGATTTCCGTCCGTCTTCCTTCCCGTACTACCACCGCTTCTCGCAAGGGATACGGCCTAGTAGGTTGCAAACCACTTCTGGTACACACCAAATCGAGAGGCGGGATGAAGGTTCCATGGCCCTGGATTAAAGCCTTTCATCCGGTCGGGGGCATGGGTGCTTCGGTTGGGACCGAGAGGGGCACCCCTTAGAGCGCGCGTATATAAATTTGATCCCATGCTATTCGAGATTGTGATCTCCTCGTCTCAAAGTTTTTCTTAAACGCTGTCTAGGGTGATTCCTGGCAACGTGAGGTATGATGGGTGTGTAATAGCTAGTTGTGTTTCCTATGAAATACCATAAACGGAACTAGTCCTTCGTGACTACGGAAATCCGTTGGCTGTGGACAATTTTGGTACCAACTCTGCAGAGTCAAAATTCTTGAATTCATCTTATTCATGTCCAAGTACCGTGATCATCTCATCTTGTCAAGTGTCAGTCTCTATGACAGAAACTCATGAGAACCATTTGAGTATTAAATGTTTACTTTCCTGTGAACGGACTAACCCGCTTATTGTCTTGTGATGAATGTTTTCCGTGAAACCTTGTATCTTGTCGATTATGAATAATGAATTATAAGCCCTTTCTGCGATGTCGCTCAGACGTCCGATTGCTGCAATTGTTGTTATTTATTTTCATTATAAGTCCTTTGTGCGATGTCTCTCGACGTCCATTGCATGCATTGTTGTTATTTATTTTCATTATAAGCCCTTTCTGCGATGTCGCTCAGACGTCCGACTGCGGCATTGTTGTTATTTATATTCATTATAAGCCCTTTCTGCGATCTCGCTCAGACGTCCGACTGCGGCATCTTTATTATTTACTTTTATTATAAGCCCTTTCTGTGATGTCGCTCCAACGTCCGACTGCGGCACGCATGTATTTTTTATTTCAATATAAGCCCTTTATGAGGTGTCGCCCAGACGCTCGACTGTGGCAATGTTTCACTTGTTTTCAACCTTCGAGGCGTCACTTCAGACACTCGATCGGTTTTGAGTTTATCCTTCTTTGGGTTTTTGAGCGGACTACCGCCGATTCCCTTCTCATTTATTTTTGCTATACTGATTTAATTGAGCATTGTTAAAATTAATCATGACTCATTCATGCATTCATTTGTTATATCTTTTGTCCGTACTGTCTTGCGAGTACTTTCAAAGTACTCACTGTACTCACCTGGCTTGTTGATTTGGCTAGATGCTGACGAAGGCGATCTCATGGATGAAGAATTCGATAGCGAGTCCGACGCCTAGAGGAATCCTAGTCAGTCTTGTGCGACCCCTGGATTAGTCATTGTGATATATCCGCTTCCGCTACCCAAATAAATTCATCGAGCCTCACCTCGACGCTCGATGAGCCGCCGATCTTGATAGACTTATTAACCACCCCGCTGTGTTATTCCACCAACCACTCATATCTCGAGTCAGTAGTATTTCCACCCCACACCTTTGAGTCATATCTGCCACTATGTATAATTGTTGGCGTGTTGTAATAATTGGTGGGGCATCTTCAGTCCGACCCCTGTAATATTGTAATGCTACTGGCTTCTTGTATCGAAGTTTTGTCTACCGGTATGAAGGATTTTCCTCATATTGGACTTCATAGGTCGGTTGTTCAATAAATATTTTTATTGAAAAACCGGTCGTGACATCTGGTCGAGTTGTTCTCCCTTAGTATATTTTGAATCTGTCAGGCCAGGTCGACTCGTTCTTCTTTACTATATGTTGAAGCTGTCATCTGCAAAGTATCATCACTTCTGGAGCACTCATATTTTGAGTAGTAGGCCACATTATATTAATCAATGCACACACCAAATTACAGCATGCATGGCATCTCTCAGAAGATTTGCAGAGATAGCACAAAGGGGTTTACAGGGAGGCAGTATTGGATTAGAATGACTTCTGCATTACAAAGATAATCTCACTTGTTTTACGTTTTCATGCATGTCAGGTATTGAACATTATCAAAATGAATATGAGAATGGGCGCAAGAGAGGAATATTGTGAAACAATCCACTAGCTAACAAACTTGGCATGGTGGAGGATGGCCTATCTTATTCACCCATCAAGGTGCTTGCTCTAACTTGGCAAGGTTGTATTGGTCGCACATATTTTGCATCTGACCTCTTGCATTACTTCTACTTTGTTACACCATCTGTATAGTTTAAGCATCATATATGAGTATATGCCATACCTATCCATTTTTTGTACCTATTCCATGTGTCGTCATACTATGTTTTTCCAGTCAAATATTGTTCTTTCGTAATAGATGTCCAAAAGGAAGAGGGTGAGTGCCGATCCTCAAGGAGTACAAACTATGTATTTGGAAAAGGTAGTGATACTTGTTAAATCAGATAGATTAGCAGCCACAGAAAACACAGGCCCAACTGTACCACACTTTACCCCTACTCCACTGGCCAAACCCCTATTGGAACTGCTAAGAGCCTGGCGTCAGGTATTGTCTATGATATCAATTCAAAATTTGAACTCCTAAATTCTGCATGTGCCTTACCTTCTCTCTTGTATGAAAACTCAATTTGAACAACAATACTGGGCACTGCATTGCTCTTGTCAGTACCTCTTGCCCTTTGTCAGCATACTTACACTCATTGCGGTTTGATTATGTAGCATCACTGTAAATGTTCGCTTCTTTATCCTCCCTTTGCTTGAAATTATAAGATCTATATTTACTCTTAGATAAATGTAGAATTAACACAATGGTTATGAAGTTTTGGATTGCTCATGTAAGTACCTGCTATCATGTACTCCCTCTGTATCGAATTAATTGTTGATCAAGAACTTAATAGTGCTAGATACATACATTTGAGCGACAAGTAATAACAGACAGTGGTGGTATTACTGTACTTGCATCGCGAGATAGTTGATTGTCTAGCATTACTCTGCATCTTATCTGCCCTGCCCTCCACTTTCTCCAAGTTATCATATCTACATTTACTCTTACCAAAATGTTGAATAAAGTCAATGCCATAGCACACATTGATGTCTGCATTCCTCTTGTCAGTACCTTATGCCTTATAACGTTTTACTTAATTAATTGGTATTTGATTATGTATCATCAGTCTGCACCTGAGCTTCATTATCCTCTATATTTACTCTTTGCAAAATGTATAAAGAATGGCAACGCTTATAAAGAAGTTTCTTTGGGCAATTTATTGAATTATCCTTCCATCAACATGGAGAAGGGCTTTGTCCAACCCATGTTAACATGTAATGTGAGTTCATCCTTCTCAAGCTTCAAACTTTGTTCTAGTATAGATTTGGATAGGCATCATTTCCTCCACTTCTATTTACTTTGTTGTTTACATCTGATTGGATTTTTCCAACAACTACCAGTTTTAAATTGTAGTTGTAAAAACATGTTCCTTATGCAGAACTGTCGGAGGGATTGACCACAGGTAGCCTCATCAGCACCTTATAGTATTTCAAGACATCAGGCTAGCTGCGCCCCTCACATCTTTCGGACGAACGGCCGACTCCTAGGGCCGGCTGGTCCAAAGGGCCGGCTGCCATAAGACGGTGTGCCCCCAGCAGATGGCTTCACAGAGCCAGCATCCAGAAGTCGGCTCCGCGCCCTCTCAAAGTTTGCACCCATTCACTACGACAAGATGGGGCGTGGCTACAGTACAACCTGCCACCCCCAAATCCAGGGCGAATGTGGCCACAATGTGGGTGTACCAAGCAGACACCCCTCGACCGGCGCGGCACTGTAGCCACGCAGCCAATGACACCACCTACGTTAGCGGGAGCCATGCTCCCACGATGGGCGGTCGGTACAACCCACAGACGGCGGGCCCAACCTGTCCGGGAGCCACCAGAAGACGGCGAACCCCGAGCAGGCTGCCTCGAGGGCGGGCTGAGTCCTAGCAGGCGGCCCTCCTCCCCTCGGAGTCTGTGCATCATTAATCTGATGAGACAGAGTGTGGCCACAGTAAGCGCCCGCCAGGTGGCGGGATTGTAGCCATGCGCCGCCTGACAAGGCCTCCGTCACCAAGGGCAGGTCTACAATGGAAAGCAGTCAGCATAGCCCGTAGGCGGCGGGCCCTACCTGTCGGACGATTTCACGGCAACCGGCGGGACCCACAAAACGGCGGGCCCCAGCAACCGGTGGAGAAGTCGGTGCCCGGGGACACTGACGGCCGGGTCCTACACCCGGCCGAATTACCATTGTACCCCGGGGGGTAGACCTATATAAACCCCCTAGGCTCACCCATGCAAAGGGTTCAGAACCCTAGCCAACTACACCCACATAGAGAGAGGAGAAAGAGCTAGCCTTGCCCTTCTTCCTCCTCTAGCTGAAACATTCAGCGTCTCGCTCCTCGACAGCGCAATAGCCGCAAGCTGCCTCACTGATCTCATCGGCGGGATCAGCCACTCCGATGAGCCCGCGCCCGACGCAGGAGCGGCCAGCTCCGAGAGCTGCCTAGTCAACCTCCTCGGCAAGCTCTGCATCGCCAACGAGCCCGCCTCCGACCTGTAGTCCGTCGGCTCCACCGACCCGCCCGTCGAGATGCTCATCTACTTCGACGCAGCATCCACCGATGCCTTCCCTGGCAATGTGGTGATCATCGACGATCCTCTCCCTCCTACAGTCAGCAACACCAGCACCAGCACCATCACGGAGGTGCTGGTCACTAGCCATGAGAGAGCTTCTCACGGGGCCGGCTAGGTCCACTTGCAGGCGGCAATGCGGGGTCTGTCCGCGCCCGTGGCGGCAGACGCCGATGGAGCAATGCTGGAAACATTCAGCGTCTCGCTCCTCGACAGCACCAACAAGTTGGCGGTCATGAGGCACCTCAATGAAGCCTACCAGCGCGAGATCAACCGCGCCATGTGTGGCACGTCGGCTACTAGCAACCCTAGCCGAGTGGGCACGATTCGGCAGCGCGGCGCAGCTTGCCAGCATGCAGGGAGCCGAACGCCCAGTCTACGCCACCCCGATGGAGAACTTGCGCGATGCACAGGCAGCGGCAGACGAACTGGACCACCTGGAGGGTGACGAGCACCGCTGCCTGATGGCGTGCTTCCAACAGCTCCTTGACGCGGCTACCGTGTAGCAGGAAGCCGGCCACCGCGTGCTGGAACTTGGCGCGCAAGCCGAAAACCATCCCCCCTCCGCCGTGAGCATGGAGCAACCTCTCGGTCCCCAACAGGTGGCGCTCACGGTCGGCGAGACCAAGATCCAGCTGCTAGCTGCAGTCGGCGCACCCACATCACGATTGAGCGCGACCAGGACGGCCGCCCACGAGAAGTAGAACGGCGGGACGATCGTCCGCTTCTCCCTCGCAGGGAGAAGTGTGCTTCCCCTCCACCTGTTGAGCATCCGACTCTCGAAGGCCGGCTAGGCCCCCGTGAAGGAGTCGGAGAGAACGACGCCCGCCACCGGATTGACCGGCTTGCTCGGTCCCTGGTGTAGAAGAAGAAGATGCAATCGGCCCGGCCTGTTTTGGCCCCCGCATTCGCGATGAGCCCTTCCCCAAAGGGTTCTAACTCCCTAGAGATACTCCAAAGTACAACGGCTCCACGAATCCGGAGGACTGGCTGGTCGACTACTCCACGGACGTCAGCATAGCAAACGGCAACAAGCGCATTGCCATCAAGTACGTCCCGCTCATGCTCCAAGGCACAACAAGAACGTGGCTGAACAACCTCAAGCCATACAGCGTCAACAGCTGGCTGGACTTCGCTGATGTCTTCAGCCGCAACTTCACCAGCACCTAGAAGCGGCCGCCCAAGCCTCGCCAGCTCTCCATGTGTGTCCAAGGTCCAAGTGAGTCCACCCGTGACTACCTGACGCGCTGGGTCGAGCTTCGCAATTCCTATGAAGGCGTGCACGAGGTGCAGCCCATCCAGTACTTCACTGCCTGGTGTAGAGAGGGCACCTTGCTCAAGCACCGACTCCTGTGCAACGAGCCAACCACCCTAGACGAGCTCCTGATCGTGGAGGACAAGTACACCACCGCCGACTCGTCGATGAAGTCGGAGATCCGGGTGGACCCTTCTGGGAAGGTGCTCCCGCCTGCTCCTCAAACGCCGGCCGGTGGCTCCAACCGGCGCCAGCAGTCGAACGACAACAAGCACAAGGCCCAACAACCGGCTTTCAGCAGCCGGCAAGTAGCAACCGTTGAAGACCAGCAGCCGGAGGGGCAACCCGGCCCCAAGCGTCAGAAGGGCGGCAAGCCCGCTTGGGTGCCCGCCTTCTCCTTCGAGCAAACCCTCGGTGCTCCCTGCAAGTTTGACAGCAGTGCGAAGCTGTCTAACCACACCACCCGGAAATGCCACTGGCAAACCCGAATCTCCAAGGGTGAGGGCCTGCCTCCTCCGCCTGCCGGCCCTCCTGCTCCGCCTCCTTAGTAGCCGGCATGATCCAAGATGAGTTCACCGAAGCCAACGCCACCTATGCGTCTTCACCAGTGAAGCCGGCGCTAGCACCACCGGGAGGTGAACGCCGTCGCCTCAGAAGTCCCGGAGTTCATGCAATGGTCTGAGAGGCCCATCAGCTGGAGCCGTGTCGACCACCCGGTTGTGATGCCTGATAACTCACAAGTATAGGGGATCACAACAGTTTTCGAGGGTAGAGTATTCAACCCAAATTTGTTGATTCGACACAAGGGGAGCGAAAGAATATTCTCAAGTATTAGCAGCTGAGTTGTCAATTCAACCACACTTGGAAACTTAGTATCTGCAGCAAAGTGTTTAGTAGCAAAGTAATATTAACAAAAGAGTAGTGCGAGCAATAGTAAATATTTTTGGTATTTTGTAGTGATTGTAACAGTAGCAGCGGGAAAGTAAATAAGCGTAAGCCAGTATATGGAAAGCTCGTAGGCACCGGATCAATGATGGATAATTATGCCGGATGCGGTTCATCATGTAACAGTCATAACATAGGGTGACACAGAACTAGCTCCAATTCATCAATATAATGTAGGCACATATTCCATATGGAAAAGAACTTGCATGACATCTTTTGTCCTACCCTCCCGTGGCAGCGGGGTCCTGATGGAAACTAAGGGATATTAAGGCCTCCTTTTAATAGAGAACCGGGACAAAGCATTAGCACATAGTGAATACATGAACTCCTCAAACTATGGTCATCACCGGGAGTGGTCCCGATTATTGTCACTTCGGGGTTGCCGGATCATAACACATAGTAGGTGACTATAGACATGCAAGATAGGATCGAGAACTCACATATATTCATGGAAACATAATAGGTTCAGATCTGAAATCATGGCACTCGGGCCCTAGTGACCAACATTAAGCATAGCAAAGTCATAGCAACATCAATCTCAGAACATAGTGGATACTAGGGATCAAACCCTAACAAAACTAACTCGATTACATGATAAATATCATCCAACCCATCACCGTCCAGCCACCTACGATGGAATTACTCACGCACGGCGGTGAGCATCATGAAATTCGTGATGGAGGATGGTTGATGATGACGATGGCGACGAATCCCCCTCTCCGGAGCCCCGAACGGACTCCAGATCAGCACTCCCGAGAGGTTTTAGGGCTTGGCGGCAGCTCCGTATCGTAAAACGCGATGATTTCTTCTCTCTTATTTTTTTCTCTCCGAAAGCAAATATATAGAGTTGGAGTTGGCGTCGGAGGGTGTCCAGGGGGCCCACGAGGTAGGGGGCGTGCCCCCCACCCTCGTGGATAGGGTGTGGGCCCCCTGGTCTTCATCTTTGGAGAGGATTTATTATTATTTTTTATAAGACATCCAGAGAACTTTTGTTTTCTGCACATAAAACAACATCATGGCAATTCTGCTGAAAACAGCGTTAGTCCGGGTTAGTTCCCATTTAAATCATACAAGTTAGAGTCCAAAACAAGGGCAAAAGTGTTTGGAATAGTAGATACGACGGAGACGTATCAACTCACCCAAGCTTAAACCCTTGTTTGTCCTCAAGCAATTCAGTTGACATACTGAGAGAGAAAGAAAAACTTTTACAAACTCTGTTGCTCTTGTTGTTGTAAATATGTAAAGCCAGGATTCGAGTTTTCAGCTAAGATTATAACTAACCACATTTGCAATAATTCTCAGGTGTCACAATCACTCATATCAATAGCATAATCAACTAGCGAGCCATAATAATAAATCTCGGATGACAACACTTCCTCAAGACAATCATAATATGATATAACAAGATGGTATCTCGCTAGCCCTTTCTGAGACCGCAAAACATAAATGCAGAGCACCTTTAAAGATCAAGGACTGACTAGACACTGTAATTCATGGTAAAAGAGATCCAATCATAGTCATACCCAATATAAATTAACAATGATGAATGCAAATGACAGCTGTGCTCTCCAGCCAGTGCTTTTTAATAAGAGGGTGATGACTCAACATAAAAGTAAATGGATAGGCCCTTCACAGAGGGAAGCAGGGATTTGTAGAGGTGCCAGAGCTCGGTTTTGAAATAGAGATAAATTATATTTTGAGCGGTATACTCTCATTGTCAACGTAACAACTAAGAGATGGCGATATCTTCCATGTCACACACATTATAGGCGGTACCCAAACAGAATGGTCAAGTTTATACCCCCCCTCCACAAACAAGCATCAATCCATGACTTGCTCGAAACAACGAGTGTCTCCAACATACATCAGGTCCCAGGGGGAGTTTTGTTTGCAATTAATTTTGATTTAGTTTGCATAAATCATGGGACTGGGCATCCCGGTGACCAGCCATTTTCTCATGAGTGAGGAGCGGAGTCCACTCCTCTTGAGAATAACCCGCCTAACATGGAAGATAAGGGCAACCTTGGTTGATACATGAGCTATTCGAGCATACAAAACAGAATGTTTATTTGAAGGTTTAGAGTTTCGCACATACAAATTTACTTGGAACGACAGGTAGATATCGCATATAGGAAGGTATAGTGGACTCATCTGGAATGACTTTGGGTTTTAAGGGATTGGATGCACAAGCAGTATTCCCGCTTAGTACAAGTGAAGGCTAGCAAAAGACTGGGAAGCGACCAACTAGAGAGCGACAACATCCATGTACATGCATTAAAATTAATAAACATTGGATGCAAGCATGAGTAGGATATAATCCACCATGAACATAAATATCATGAAGGCTATGTTGATTTTGTTTCAACTACATGCGTGAACATGTGCCAAGTCAAGTCACTTAAATCATTCAAAGGAGGATACCACCCCATCATACCACATCATAATCATCTCAATAGCATGTTGGCACACAAGGTAAGCCATTATAACTCATAGCTAATCAAGCATGGCACAAGCAACTATGATCTCTAATTGTCATTGCAAACATGTTTATTCATAACAAGCTGAATCAAGAACGATGAACTCATCATATTTACAAAAACAAAAGAGGTCGAGTTCATACCAACTTTTCTCATCTCAGTCAGTCCATCATATATCATCATAATTGCCTTTCACTTGCACGACCGAATGGTGTGAATAATAATAAGAGTGCACGTGCATTGGACTAAGCTGGAATCTGCGAGCATTCAATAAACAGGAGAAGACAAGGCAATATGGGCTCTGGGTTAATTCAACAATAAAGCATATAAGAGCCACTTCAACAATTAAATTATGGTCTTCTCCTACTGACCCTCAAAGAAATAAAAACTATTTACATGGGAAAGCTCCCAACAAGCAAAAGAAGAACGGGAAATATTTTTGGTTTTTCTTTTTAATTATAACTACTACAGCAGAAAAATAAACTACTACTAATTTTTTTGTTTTTCTTAAGGTTTAACAAACACACAAGAAGAAAGCAGGAAAAATCAAATAAACTAGCATGGATATTACAGTTAAAGAGTATGAGCACCGACATCTAGCAATGAGTGTGTGTGAACATAAATGTAATGTGGGTGAGAAATACGTACTCCCACAAGCTTAGGCTTTTGGCCTAAGTTGGTCTATTGCCAGGGATAGCCTGGCGGATACCCGTAGGTGTAGCTGGGGTCGTACTGCGACGAGGAATAGTTGGGATCATACTGTGATGCAACGGTTATCTCCTGCTGAGCTGCAGCGTGGAGTCGAGCTGCCTTCGCTCTCCTCTCGTACTCATCTGCCTCCTCTCTGGTAATAGTATACCTTCATTTTGCCTGTGAGTCAAAGAACGCAGGAGCAGGGAGAGTAATACGGACAACATGCCGTTTGTTAAAAGTTAAACGATATAAAAGAGGTGATTCGGGCCTCTCGACAAACTGGTGCGAAGCCATAGAGTTATAATCTAAATATGCAGGAGGCAACTCCGTATCACCCTCACGAATGTCTATCTCAAGAAAATTAGCTAAGCGGGTTGCATAAATTCCTCCAAAGAAATCTCCATTATGTCTATTATGATGCAACCTACGAGCTACAATGGCTCCCATATGATAAGACTGGTCTCCTAACACATCACTCCTAAGAATGCTAAGATCTGGGACACACATGTGACATGCTTCATCCTTAGCATTTATGCATCTACCGATGAAGAGAGCAAAATAATGTATAGCAGGAAAGTGAATGCTCCCTATGGTAGCTTGCCTTATATCTCTAGATTCCCCTACAGTTATACTAGCAAGAAAGTTTCTAAATTCTGATTTAGGGGGATCCCTAACACTACCCCATGATGGAAGTTTGCAAGCAAAAGTGAAATCCTCTGAGTCCATGGTATAAGATTTGTCATAAAGATCAAACATGACTGAAGGAGAATTACGCGAAGATGAATACTCAAACCTCCTCACAAATGAACTTGTGATATCATGATACTGGGGGCATTTGTCAGCCTCAAAATCCTCAAGACCGGCATTGCGCAAATATGCTTTAAATTCTTCTTTAATTCCCGCACGGTCCATAAAAATTTTCGACGGCCATTCGCAAGGCCGCACTAGAGCGTCTCTTGGTGGATCCTCGTCAGCATCACGCATAGCAAGCCTGGGTCCTTGCTTCTTAGAAGAACCACCTTGGTACATCTTCCTAAGCATATTGTTCTTCTATGAAAAATTTCTGAAATTTTAGTAACTTCAAACAAAAGTGAACCAACTCCAATAAAACTGATAGGAAGTACTCCTGCAAGTGAAATTTTTAGTAACTTCAAACAAAAGTGAACCAACTCCAATAAAACTGATAGCAAGTACTCCTGCAAGTGCCTAGAGCCTATATCAAGCATTAGAACTACTTGGAACCATATAAATTTGACATGAAAGCTCAAGAACATGGTCACCTATGCAGCACAAATTTGCAAAGAATAAAGCACTAGAAAAAAAACTAATTGGACCAATGGAGGAGTCACATACCAAGGAGCAACCTCCCCAAGCAGTTTTGCGAGAGGTGCTTGAGCAAGGAGATCGAAAATCATAGCAAAAGTGGCTGGAACTCGTGCTTGAGTTGGTTTTTCGGGTTTGTGAGAGGCAGAGGAAGAAGATGGGTGCTGGGATAAGTGGAGGAGGGCCACCGTGGGCCCACGAGGCAGGGGCGCGCCTGGGGGTAGGCGCGCCCTCCACCCTCGTGGCTGTGTGGCAGCTCCCAGCATGTAATTTTGCACTGATAAATCCTCAAATATTCTCGAAAAAATCATATTAAATTGGCATGGCATTCGAGGACTTTTATTTTGGGATATTTTTATATTGCGGATAAGCCAGAAGCAGATGGAAAAATACTATTTTTACTTTATTTCAACTAAATAACAGAAAGTATAGAGAGGGTACAGAAGTTTGTGCTTCTAGTTTCATCCATCTCATGCTCATCAAAAAGAATCCACTAACAAGGTTGATCAAGTCTTGTTAACAAACTAATTCTGATAATCATGGAACCGGAGAAATTTCGAATAACACTAAGTTACCTCAACGGGGATATGCACATCCCCTATAATAAGTATATCATATTTCTTCTTGACAGTCGAAAGAGGAAATTCTAAACCTCCTATTATAATCGATGGAATTTTCCAATGGAGTTGATACTATGAACTTCAGGTTGTTTCCTCGGAAAGTGTACCGTATGCTCATTACCATCAACATGAAAAGTGACATTGCCTTTGTTGCAATCAATAACAGCCCCTGCAGTATTAAGAAAAGTTCTTCCAAGAATAATAGACATACTATCATCCTCAGGAATATCAAGAATAACAAAGTCCATTAAAATAGTAACGTTTGCAACCACAACATGCACATCCTCACAAATACCGACAGGTATAGCAGTTGATTTATCAGCCATTTGCAAAGATATTTCAGTAGGTGTCAACTTATTCAAGTCAAGTCTATGATATAAAGAGAGAGGCATAACACTAATACCGGCTCCAAGATCACATAAAGCAGTTTTAATATAATTTCTTTTAATGGAGCATGGTATAGTAGGTACTCCGGGATCTCCAAGTTTCTTTGGTATTCCACCCTTAAAAGTATAATTAGCAAGCATGGTGGAAATTTCATCTTCCGGTATCTTTCTTTTATTACTAATGATATCTTTTATGTACTTAGCATAAGGATTTGTTTTGAGAACATCAGTCAATCGCATACGCAAAAAGATAGGTCTAATCATTTCAGCGAAGCACTCAAAATCCTCATCATCATTTTTCTTGGATGGTTTGGGAGGAAAAGGCATGGGCTTCTGAACCCATGGTTCTCTTTCTTTACCATGTTTCCTAGCAACAAAGTCTCTTTTATCATAACGTTGATTCTTTGATTGTGGGTTATCAAGATCAACAGCAGGTTCAACTTCTACATCATTATTATTACTAGGTTCAACATCATCATGAACATCATCATTAATATTTTCACTAGGTTCATGTTCATTACCAGATTGTGTTTCAGCATCAGACATAGAGATATCATTTGGATTATCAGATGATTCGGCAATAGGTTCACTAGAAGTTTGCACAGTTCTATCATTTTTCTTTTTCTTCCTTTTAGAAGAACTAGGTGCATCAGTATTATTTCTCTGAGAATCTTGCTCGATTCTCTTAGGGTGGCCTTCAGGATACAAAGGTTCCTGAGCCATTCTAGCAGTTCTAGTAGCCACTCTAACAGCATAATCATTTTTCTTATTATTCATTTCATCAAGCACTTCTTTTTGAGCTTTAAGTACTTGTTCTACTTGAGTGGTAACCATAGAAGCATGTTTGCTAACAAGTTTAAGTTCACCTCTAATATTAGCCATATAATCACCCAAGTATTTAGTCATATCGGAATCATATTTCAATTGTCTACCAAAATAAGCATTGAAATTTTCTTCTTTGATAATAAAATTATCAAACTCATCAAAGCATTGCCTAGCAGACTTATAGTGAGGGATATCACCTTCATCAAATCTATAGAGAGAATTTACCTTTACTACTTGTGTCGGGCTATCGGGATCAAGAGGTTCTTCAATAAATAAACGATTAAGATCATATACTTCTTCAACAGGCGGTTTATTAAGACACTGTATTTCTTCAATAGGAGGTAAATTCTTAACATCTTCAGCTTTAATACCTTTTTCTTTCATAGATTTCTTTGCCTCTTGCATATCTTCGGGACTGAGAAATAGAACACCTCTCTTCTTCGGAGTTGGTTTAGGAATAGGCTCAGTAATTGGAGCAGGAGCTGGCTCAGGAGCTGGCTCAGGAGGTGCCCAATTATTTTCATTTGTCAACATATTATTCAATAGAATTTCAGCTTCATCCGGTGTTCTTTCCCAGAAAAGAGAACCAACATAACTATATAGGTAATCTCTGGAAGCATCGGTTAGTCCATTATAAAAGATATCAAGTATTTCATGTTTCTTAAGAGGATGATCAGGAAAAGCTTTAAGTAACTTGAGAAGCCTCCCCCAAGCTTCTGGGAGACTCTCGTCTTTAATTTGCACAAAGTTGTATATTTCCTTCAAAGCAGCTTGTTTCTTATGAGCAGGGAAATATTTAGCAGAGAAGTAATAAATCATATCCTGGGGACTACGCACACAACCATGATCAAGGGAATTAAACCATATCTTAGCATCAACCTTTAATGAGAATGGAAATATTTTAAGTATATAGAAGTAGCGAGATCTCTCATCATTAGTAAACAGGATGGCTATATCATTTGATTTAGTAAGATGTGCCACGACAGTTTCAGATTCATAGCCATAAAAAGGATAAGATTCAATCAAAGTAATTATATGAGGATCAACAGAGAATTCATAATCCTTATCGGGAACACAAATAGGTGAAGTAGCAAAAGCAGGGTCAGGTTTCATTTTATCTCTAAGTGATTCTTTGTTCCATTTAACTAATAACCTCTTGAGCTCATATCTATCTTTGCAAGCTAAAATAGCGGTAGAAGATTCCATATCAAAATCATAACCCTCAGGAATAACAGGCATATTTTCATCATCACTTTCATCATTATATTCAGATTCAATAATTTCTTTCTCTCTAGCCCTAGCAATTTGTTCATCAAGAAATTCACTAAGAGCACGAGAGTATCGAGCATAGAAGCAGTTTCACCAAAAGTATCATGCATAGCGAAGTGGCATCATCAATAACATGCGACATATCGGAACGAATAGCGAAGCAGGTTTAGGTGTCGCAAGCTTACTCATAATGAAGGTGAATCAAGTGCGAGCTAGATGGCAGTTCCTTACCTCCCTCGTAGTTGAGGGATAAATTGTTGTCTTAGCATCTTTCAAGTTCTTCATAGAGTCCAGCAGATATAAATCCCAAGTGACTCAAAGAATAGAGCTATGCTCCCGGCAGCGGCGCCAGAAAAAGGTCTTGATAACCCACGGTATAGGGATCGTAACCGTTTTCGTGGTAGAGTATTCAACCCAAATTTATTGATTCGACACAAGGGGAGCCAAAGAATATTCTCAAGTATTAGCAACTGAGTTGTCAATTCAACCACACCTGGAAACTTAGTATCTGCAGGAAAGTGTTTAGTAGCAAAGTAATATGATAGTGGTGGTAACGGTAACAAAAGAGTAGTGCGGGCAATAGTAAATATTTTTGGTATTTTGTAGTGATTGTAACAGTAGCAGCAGGAAAAGTAAATAAGCATAAACCAGTATATGGAAAGATCGTAGGCACCGGACCAGTGATGGATAATTATACCGGATGCGGTTCATCATGTAACAGTCATAACATAGGGTGACACAGAACTAGCTTGTCACGACCGGTTTTCAATAAAAATATTTATCGAGAAACCGATCTTTTAATATCCAGTGTGAGGAAAATCCTCCTCACTGGTAGACAAAACTTTGATACAATAAGCCAGTAGCACTAATATATTACAGGGTCGAGCTGAAGTTGCTCAAAAAATTATTACAGGAACGCCAATAATTATACATAATGGCGGATATGACACAATGGTGTGGGGTGGCAATACTACTGACTCGAGATAAAAGTGATTTCGTTGAATAACACAGTGGAGTGGATAATAAGACTACTACACTGGCGGCTCATCCAGCGTCGAGGTGAGGCTCGATGAATTTTATTTGGGTAGCGGAAGCGGATATAACACAGTGACCGAATCCAGGGTCGCACGAGACTGACTGGGACTCCTCTAGGTGTTGGACTCACTATCAAACTCTTCATCCATGAGATCGCCACAAGATCCGCCAAATCAACAAGCCAGGTGAGTACTTTGAAAGTACTCGCAAGACAGTTCGGACAATAGATATAACAAAATGCATGCATGAATGCGTCATGTGTAGTATTAACAATGCACATTTAATTCATAAGAACAAGGTAAGTAAAAAAGGGAGTCCGCGGTAGTCCGCTCGAAAACCCAACAAAATAAACTATAAACCGATCGGGTGTCTGAAGCGACGCCTCGAAAGGAAAATTAAGTAAATAAAATATGCCGCAGTCGGGCGTCTAAGCGACACCACATAAAGGGCTTGTACTGAAAGTAAAAGATATGAGTGCCACAGTCGGACGTCGGGGCGACATCACAGAAAGGGCTCATATCAGAAGTAAATAAAGACAATGCCACAGTCGGACGTCTGAGCGACGTCACAGAAAGGGCTTATAACAAAAGTAAATAATAACAATGCCGCAGTCGGACGTCTGAGCGACGTCACAGAAAGGGCTTATAATAAAAGTAAACAATAGCAATGCCACAGTCGGATGTCTGAGCGACCTCACAAAAAGGGCTTATAACAAAAGTAAATAATAACACTGCCGCAGTTGGACGTCTGAGCGACGTCACAGAAAGGGCTTATAACAAAAGTAAATAATAACACTGCCGCAGTCGGATGTCTGAGCGACGTCACAGAAAGGGCTTATAGATCATTGTTCACAACGTGCAGGGTTAATGCTTACAGGAAAAATATCCAACACATGACATTAACGGGTTAGTCTATCACAAGAATAAACATTAGCGGGACTTAACACTCATTTGTCTTACCGGGGTTTCTGTCATCAAGACTGACTCTTGACAAGATAATAAGGACACGGAACTTGGACATAGATAAGATGTTGCAATGGAATGTTGACTCTGCAGAGTTTGTACTAAAATACCCACAGCCAACGGATTTCCGTAGTCACGAGGGACTAGTTCCGTTTATGGTATTTCGGAAGAAACACAACTAACCAGTACACACTCATCCCACCTCACGTTGCCAGGAAATCACCCTAGACAGCGTTCAAGAAAAACTTTGAGACGGGGAGATGACAATCTCAAATAGCATGGGATCAAATTTATATACGCGCGCTCTAAGGGGTGCCCCCCTCTCGGTCCCAACCGGAAACACCCATGCCCCCTGACCGGATGATAGGCTTTAATCCAGGGCCATGGAACCTTCATCCCGGCCTGTCGATTTGGTGTGTACCAGGGAAGTGGTTTGCAACTTACTAAGCCATATCCCTTGCGGGAAACATGTGGCAGTACGGGAAAAGGAAATGAACGGGAGTTGATACCGGAGTCAAAAATGATCTGGCATAAGACTGGCATGCTACAACACTGCCATCTTACCCATTTTCATGCCATCACGTGGCCATGCAACCTCATTTCCATTAACTCTTGGATTTCCGAAACTCACTTATCTCAACTTTTCATGTGACAAAGTTTTTATCGAGATGCTCATGAACATGACATGAAGACTACTAAATGCAAACATGCCAAGACACTCATCATATCAAGAGTTCAAACATGCTTGCCTGGTTCGGAGTAGTCGGGATCTAGCTCGGTGAAGTTCGCGGTTCCGTCACCTCCTTCGGTATCTACGGTACATAAAACACACGCGCTAACATAAATACCGTGGAGTACATAAAAGTAATCCAAATATTTTTCAAATAAATATGATAAAAAACTAGACAAAATTTTGAAGAGGACAGAAAAAGAATCACTCAAAAATCTCTTTCTGTTAAAAAGTTATAAGGGTTTTAGTCCAAGGACCTTTCTGTAATGAAACAGAAAACTCTTTGGGGCCTAAGCAGAAAAGTACAGAAAAAGCAGTTCGAGTAGAAAGCGATTTGCGAAATGCACGCTTTCAGAAAGCAGTTCAAAAAACAATAGAGAGGCTGACGGGCGGTCCCACCCGTCAGGTTTGAAATTCAAGCGAGGGAGGCGGGGCTCGTGGCGCCGAGAGTCATGGTGGTCGCCGCGGCGATCCACGGCGAAAGGGAAGATCGGGAGGTACCTCCGTGCTCAGTGCGTCATTCCGCGTCGGTTGGTGGTGGTGGTGGTCGCCGGTGAGCACCACGTCGTCGGCGGCTCTTGCTCCGGCGAACGGCGGTTCGGGTGGTCGTGGGCCTCGTCGGAGAGTGCTGCGGATGTTAAATTGAGGAGGGGGTTAGACTTCTGGTAGCTTGAGGGGGTAGCTGACGGGATTTGGGTGCCGGGGACGGCCTCACCGGAGTGAATCGAGGTGGAGGCCGAGGCGGAACGGGGCGGCCGGAGTCGAGGAAGAAGGGCCCCTCGAGGCTCTTCCAGTGGCTGGGCGGGGTCTGGTGAGGTGGTGGAGGTGTGCGGGAGCGAGAACTAGCTTGGAGGCGCTGTAAATAGCCGGCCTGAGGCGGTTGCCGTGAACGGGATAAGTCCGGCGATGGTTACGGCGGTGCAGGGCTTGGTCGGGGGGTTTTGGGAGTTGAGCGTCATCGCGGAGATCCACTGACTCCATTTAGGTGCTAAACGAGTTCGGGTTAGGCGCTTTGGGGTGAGTTCGACGGAACGGGGTAGCGCGGGCCCGTCGGCGGCAGAGAGCGTGCCCTATGCTTGTCGGGCCACGGCAACGGTGCCGCGGGCATGCTATGTACGAGCCACGCGGAGCACTAGAGAGAGCTGGGCGGCGCAGAACGGCGTTGTACCGTGGTGGTGCCTTCTATCGGCCGCCACGGGAGGTCCCGACGCCGCAGAAGACGCCGGCGAGGTTGGGCCAGTGTAACGCCCTCGATGCGGCTATATCTCCCACGTGTCGAGGCACGACTTAGAGGCATAACTGCATTGAAAGCAATGTCGCAAGTGAGGTAATCTTCACACAACCCATGTAATAATTAAGGGAAAGAGATACATAGTTGGCTTACAGTCGCCACTTCACACATAAATAAACATCCATCATTCAGAGTACACTCAAGGTCCGACTACGGAACCAAAATAAAAGAAGATACCCCAAATGCTACACAGATCCCGATCGTCCCAAGCTGAGCACCACTCTCGATCATCGGGAAAAGACACATAGTAACGCCACGTTCCTCGTCGAACTCCCACTTGAGCTCGGTTGAGTCACCTGCACTGGCATCGTCGGCACCTGCAACTGTTTTGGAAGTTACTGTGAGTCACGGGGACTCAGCAATCTCACACCCGCGAGATCAAGACTATTTAAGCTTATAGGAAGGACAGAGTAGTAAAGTGGAGCTGCAGCAAGCGGCTAGCATATATGGCGGCTGCATTCGCAAAAGAGAGCGAGGAGAGAAGCAAAGCACGGTCATGAACTAGTAGCGATCAAGAAGTGATCCTGAACTACTTACGTCAGACATAACTCCAACACCGTGTTCACTTCCGGACTCCGCCGAGAAGAGACCATCACAGTTACACACGCTTGTTGATGTGTATTTTAATTGAGGTCAACCGGGTTTTCTACAACGGACATTAACAAATTCCCATCTGCCTCATAACCGCAGGCACGGCTTTGAAAGATATTACCTGCAGGGTGTCCCAACTTAGCCCATTATAAGCTCTCACGGTCAGCGAAGGATATTCCTTCTACCGGGAAGACCCGATCAATCTTGGAATCCGGACTACAAGACATTTCGACAGCAATAAAACAAGACCAGCAAAGCCGCCCGAATGTGCCGACAAATCCCGATAGGAGCTGCACATATCTCGTTCTCGGGGCACACGGATTGTCCAAACTTCCGATAGGCCATCTCGAGTTGTCCACGATGGCCACGGCGTCGACAGGTTTGGACCAGCACTCGAGGAGAACTGGCCGGGGTTAAAATAAAGATGACCCTCGGGCTCGCGAAAACCCGGGGAAAAGGCTTAGGTGGCAAATGGTAAAACCAATGTTGGGCCTTCTGGACGAGTCTTATTCAAAGCGAACTGTCAAGGGGTCCCATAAATCACCCAACCGTGTAAGGAAGCGAAAACAAGGAACATAACACCGGTATGACGGAAACTAGGGTGGCAAGAGTGGAACAAAACACCAGGCATAAGGCCGAGCCTTCCACCCTTTACCAAGTATATAGATGCATTAATTATAGCAGATATATATTGTGATATCCCCAAAAAGTAACCATGTTCCAATAAGGAACAACATCTCCATGTTCCAACAAGGAACAAACTTCAGCTTCACCTGCAACTAGCAACGCTATAAGAGGGCTGAGCAAAGCGGTAACATAGCCAATCAACGGTTTGCTAGGAAAAAAGGATGGTTAGGGGCTGACATGGCAATATGGGTGGCATGATAAAGCAAGTGATAGGCATCGCAGCATAGGCATAGCAAAAGAGCGAGCAACTAGCATAGCAAAGATAGAAGTGATTTCGAGGGTATGGTCATCTTGCCTGCAATGTTCTCAGAGTTGTCGAAAGCTTGATCCTCGTAAGCGTTCTCAACAGGTTCCTCGTTCACGTACTCGTCTCCCAGCTCTACCCAAAGCAACAACACAAACAAAGGAACCACAATAAATCACGGTGCAATGCACAATCAACATGATGCAAAACATGACATGATATGCGGGATGTGATATGCAATGCGTATATGCGCGCCGGAAGGAAAACGATGAACCAGGCATCAACTTGGCAAACCAAGTATGCCACTGGAAAGATGAGATGATTTCGGTTGAAATCGATATAAAGATCACGGAATCGGATGCACGGTTTGCAAATGACAAGCAAAACAAGAATGGCACAAAGCGCCATTAACAGCATGATGCAACAGCAAGCAACAATTAATTAAGCTACTGCACCCAAACGTATCAACAAAGTACATGGCAGTGATCTACACAAGATGCTCGACAAAAGATGAGCACTGAGCTACGGCTAGTTCACATCATAACAGGTTCAAGCAAGCATGGCAAAAGTGCACAAAATATCATTTGGACATGGCAAAAACAGCATCAAGGTTGCAATGTTCAGAGCAACAAAACTACATGCTACAGGAACTTAAAATAGCAAAACAAGGCATGGCATGAATCTACTCAAAGCATAGAACAAAAGTCCCTTACTGACCATAAGCCTAAAAGGATCAGAAAATATAGTAACACCCATGTCAAAATAGCAAGTTTCGTTAACAGATTCAGACTTGGTGAAATTTCAGGACATAGCAGAAACAGATTCAACATGGCATCTTTACAAGCTTGATTAACTCACTACAAGGCATGTCATGGAATGGAACAAAATCTAGCATGAAGTAGCCATGAAAATGAAGCTCTCCATGTGCAAAGAAACCTCATGGCATGTTTGAATTAAATCACACGAAAATGACAAAACAGCATCATGATGTAAAATGACATGTTCATGAACTCGCTCAAATGCAGAAACTAATGCCACCACTGGGTTGGTGGGATTTTTCTACCCCAAAAACATATATAATATGTTGGGGTTGCTGTAGAAAAACATTCACAAGTGCATCAAGTTAAAACCTGCCTAAAATGGCTATCGGCAAATTGGCGAGCTCGTAAAGGAAATGTCAGATTTGGACTTGCCTGAAATGGAAAGAGAGGGCTATCCAGAAATGGAAAGCGCGGGGATAAGGAAAAAAAATAGAAAGAGGAGGGCGCTGAGAGGCTGACTGGTGGGACCCTTCTGCCATAGAGACTTCTGTTACAAAACCAACGGAGGAAAAATGAATAAATAAAAAAAGGCGCGCAGGATTCGAACCGGTCTCTCTGGGTGGAGGCTGTGCCAGGGACCAGTCGGGCTACTAACATGATCGTGATAAGGGGGAGCTCGCTCCTTTGAGGTAAGCCCTCTGATGCAGGTTCCTCTCTGGGCGAGAGAAAGCGCCCGGCGGCACCGGCGAGCAACGGCGGCGACGGCGGGGCTCAGGAGGTGCCGGCGGGTGTGCGGAAACAACATGGCCGAGTGCGTGCGGTGCAGGAAGGGAAACGTGCGCGCATGTATGGGTGTGCGTGTGGGCCGGAGCTTGCGGCCATGGCGAAGAACACGGCGAGGCAGGGCTTCGACAACACTGCGTGAGCTGCTCCACTGCAGGGGCGTGCGTGCGTGTGTGTGAGAGAGAAACTTGGGGACCCGAAGCTGGAGAACGCGCGGGCGCGCTCCAGCAAGTACACACACAAGGAAAAAATTCAGACTTTGCCGGAGCACCGGGAGCACAGCAAAGACACGGATCGACCGAGCCCTACGGGGTCCTAAATGCCATGGAAAGAAAAGGGGGAGGTAGGGGCGTTACCCAGCTCACCCTAGGACACGACGGGTCGGCGGAGAGCGTCTTTGGAGGCGGACGAGAGGGAGCTCGAACTTGGCGGGCTGCTGTCCGTGAAGCAGGAAAGAAGAGGACGACGCGGAAGTAGCCGGACTTAGCGATCGAGCGAGGAAGAGGACGACGGGGCGTAGTCGGCGCCGTGGAGGAAGATGGACGACGTTAGCGAGGCGGAGGTGGCGGGCGCACGCCGGCGACGGCTATCCCGAGCTCGAGCTGAAGCTCGGTCGGTTCATGGTGGGCAGGGCGACGGCGAGGCTCGACTCGGCTTACCTGGCGGCGGCGAGGGACGGAGAGGAGGGGGATCGGTTGAGGGGAGACCCTAGGGCACCGGGGACAACTATATAGGGGTCTATGGAGCTTCTCCGGCCGTCAAATCAACGAGGTTGTCGACGTGGACATGCTGGATGCGCGCCGTACAGGAGGTTGACGACGCCTCTGTACGCGTGGGCTGGATGGGCTCTTGGATCTGCGCTGGCTCAAGGGGCCTAGGTGGGCTGCTAGGTGGAAAAGGCCTCGGCTGGGCTGCTAGCTGCTGCTGCTCCATTTCCATTTTTTAAAAACAGAAATAGAAACAGAAAAGCTCAGGAAAAAAAAGGAGAGGAGTTAGAGCGTAAAGAAAATACTCTCCAACTCCTGGAATTATCCACTATTATAATAAATTGCATTGGGCATTTTAGAGGTGAAAAATAAGACAAGTTTGAATTATATTCAAACTTGTGTCATTGAACCTGACCAAAACAACTTCAAATAAGGAGATCTTTGGCAGAGAGGTTTAGGGCAAGGAGCAAGATTTACAGGGAGAAGATGAACATTAATAGAGAAAGGAAAATTAGCACTTGATAAAAGAGGGAAGGAGGAGAAGTGATGGTGCCATGGCATGCCCATGATGCTCATGGCAACAACATGAATGACAAAATGCAACATGAGATGACATGAGATGAAAATGCACTAAATGATGATGACAAGAGCACAAAAGCAAAATGGCAAAAAGGAAAATGACAATGAAAAGAATAAAACCACACAACCAAACAAGATGAGGGCAAACATGATAAAACCCACAAGAATTGGATGAGGTCAAGTTGATATATTGCCAAAAGGGAAGTTTTACATCCGGGGTGTTACAGCCAGGGTACCACCGACGCCAGGAATCGGCCAAGCGTGCGTGTGGGGTTCTGGCCAGGGGGGAGAGGCCGTGTGCAACGTGCCAGGGCGCACTGTCGACACGTGACTGAACACTGACGAAGGGAAACGACACTGAACTGTGAAACTTCTGAATATTTCTGAAACTGCAAGAAAACAGTGCCGGCTAGGTGTTCGACAGAATGATTTTGGCATGTGCGAGTTTCTCCTTGAGCTGATTTTTGGTGGAGTGGCTTCTCATTGCATATGGGGGCTGCATGAATTTTTTTGGAATTTTTGGTGAAGAGGATATATGAATTTCACCAAATTTGACAAATCTGGTCCAAACTTGCAGAAACTAAAATTTGAAATTTTTTAAAAGAAGAGGAGTGAATCATGATGGTTCTAGGTTGTGGGTACCAAGGGCTATCCAGGGGAGTTGGTTTGAGGTCAAAACTCAAATTCATTTAGGTACTTGCTTTGTAAATCCCCTAGGCTCAAAATAATTGACAGAAAAGATTTGAGAGGAGAATTAAATGAAATAAAATCAGAAATGGACTGAACTTGTTGAGACAGAATGTTTGGATTGCCCCAAAGTGGAAGGAGAGATTTTTGGGAAGATTTTACCATGTGGTGCATGGTAAAATCATGAGTGGTTTCAAAATTGGAGAAGATGGAAAACTCCTAGGGTTTTCTTTTTTAAAAGAAAATAAAACCCAAAAATTTTGAATTTGAGAAGAGGGCAAACATAAGAAAAGTTTTTTCAAACCAAACACCAGAGTTGAAGGAGATGCAAAAATAAAATCCTTGTCATAGGAAAAAGGTTTTTGAGAGAGAGATTTTTGGAAGGGTTTAAATGACCTTCTTCAAATCCAACAAAGTTTTTGAAGAAAACCAAAATGAAATTTTTGGAGTGTCACAACACCTACCCCCTTAGGAAAAATCTCGTCCCCGAGATTTCAGCTAATCCTCAAATAAGTGTGGGTGCTCTGTCCGAAGAAAATCCTCTCTTTCCCAAGTGGCTTCACTCTCGGTGTGATTGCTCCACTGAACTCTAAAAAATTTGATGGTTTTCTGTCTGGTCCTCCTTTCAGCTTCCTCCAATATTTTCACTGGATGTTCCCGATAGGTGAGGTTTGGTTGCACGTCAATATTCTCATGGGATACTTGCTTCTCTGGGTTGCTTACACACTTCCTTAATTGGGAGACGTGGAACACGTCGTGGATGTCGGATAATTCTTCGGGTAAGTCTAACTGGTAGGCTACCGTGCCTCTTCGTGCCACTATGCAGAATGGTCCGATGAATCTTGGTGCTAGCTTCCCCTTAATCTTGAATCGTTGCAGTCCCCTCATAGGTGATACTCGTAGGTACACAAACTCAACGGGTTCAAAATTGATTCCACGATGTTTCTGATCGTAATAACTCTTCTGTCGGCTCTGAGCTGTCTTGAGTCTGTCCCTGACTAGCTTGACCTTTTCCGCGGCTTCTTTGAGCATGTCTGGGCCGAAGATACGGCTGTCACCGGTCTCTGACCAATTTAGCGGGGTACGACATCTTCGCCCGTACAAAGCTTCAAAGGGTGCCATTTGCAGGCTGGCTTGGTAACTGTTGTTGTATGCGAACTCGGCATATGGTAGGCTTTCCTCCCAACTGGCTCCATAAGTGAGGACACATGCTCTCAGCATGTCTTCTAAAATTCGATTTACGCGTTTAGTTTGTCCATCGGTCTGGGTGTGGTATGCGGTACTGAAAGCTAGTTGGGTTCCCAGAGCCTGTTGCAGGTGATCCCAAAATCTGGAGATGAATTGTGTGCCCCTGTTAGATATTATAGTCTTTGGAACTCCATGTAAGCAGACGATACGGGAAAGATAAAGCCTAGCGAGCTTCTGAGTGGTGTGAGTTGTCTTTACGGGGATGAAGTGTGCTACTTTAGTCAATCTATCAGTGATGACCCATATGGCATCATGTACATGTCGTGACCGAGGTAGCCCAACAATGAAATCCAATCCGATCTTGTCCCATTTCCACTCGGGTATCTTGTTTGGTTGCAATAGTCCGGCCGGCTTCTGATGCTCGGCCTTGATGCGTTGACATGAGTTACAACACGCAATAAAGGTGGCTATGTCCCTTTTTATACCATGCCACCAAAATGTTTCCTGAAGATCTTTGTACATTTTTGTTCCTCCATGATGGATTGAATACGGAGCGGTGTGGCCTTCAGCTAAGATTTGCTGTTTAAGGTCATGGATATTTGGTATGCAAAGCCTATTCACGTACCACAATATTCCCTGTTCGTTCATAACGAATTCTGTGGCCTTGCCCAATTTCATTTTCCGTTTTATGCCTTCAATGCTGGGGTGTCCATGCTGAGCCTCTTTAACTTTTTCAATCAGGGTAGGTTGTATCTCCAAATTTTTCACACTGCCTTGAGTGACTACTATCTGGTTGAGTTTAGCAAACTCCTGACGAAATTCAGGTCTCAAGTTTGGCAAGCCGTCGTTGTTCGGACTGGGGTTCCGACTTAGAGCGTCTGCTACCACATTGGCTTTGCCTTGATGGTAATGGATCCCAACATCATAATCCTTTACTAAGTCCAACCAGCGTCGCTGCCGTAAATTGAGTTCTGGTTGTGTGAAAATATACTTGAGGCTCTTGTGGTCCGTGTATATTTCACAACGATTTCCAAGTAAGAAGTGTCTCCATTCCTTGAGTGCATGAATAACTGCTGCTAATTCCAGGTCATGAGTAGGATAATTTTCCTCATGCTTGCGAAGTTGTCTGGAAACATATGTGACAACCTTGCCTTCTTGCATCAATACGCAACCGAGGCCCTTTCGAGATGCGTCACAATATACCTCAAAATTCTTGTGTATGTCTTTCATAATTAATACTGGTGTTGTTGTCAGTTTCCTCTTCAGTTCTTGGAAACTTTTCTCGCAAGCTTCCGTCCAATCAAACTTCTTGTCTTTCTTGAGAAGCTGTGTCATTGGCTTTGCTATAGTGGAAAATCCTTCAATAAATCTTCGGTAGTAACCTGCCATTCCCAGAAAACTTCGTACGTCCGTTACGCTGGCTGGTGGTTTCCAGCCAAGTACGGCCTTGACTTTTTCCGGGTCTATGGCAATGCCTTCTTGGGTTAATACATGGCCCAGAAAACCTACTTGTCTTAGCCAAAATTCATATTTGCTGAATTTGGCATATAATTGATGTTTCCTGAGTTCTCCTAGCACAATTCGGATATGTTCAGCGTGCTCTTCAGGTGTCTTGGAGTATATCAGAATACCACGACAAACTTGTCCATGAATCTCATAAATACTTTGTTCATGAGGTGAACAAAATATGCGGGGGAGTTCGTTAGCCCGAATGGCATTACTGTGAACTCATACAGCCCATATCTGGAGGTGAAGATTGTCTTGGGAATATCTTTCGTTCGTACTTTTAATTGATGGTATCCTGACCTCAAGTCAATTTTTGAGAATACCTTGGCTTGAGCGAGCTGATCAAATAAATCATTTATTCGCGGCATCGGATACTTGTTCTTGATTGTGACCATGTTAAGTGCTCGATAGTCGATACACAATCTCAGTGTTCCATCCTTCTTTTTGGCAAATAAAATTGGTGAACCCCAAGGTGAGGAGCTGGCTCGTATATACCCTTTGTCCAATAATTCCTTTATTTGCTTCTTCAATTCTACCAATTCGGATGGTGCCATTCTGTATGGTTTCTTGTATATGGGAGCAGTTCCTGGTGCTAGCTCAATGCTGAATTCTATCTCTCGGTCTGGTGGCATGCCCGGTAGTTCTTCGGGAAATACGTCCGGAAATTCACACACTACTGGAACCCCACCATGTTCTCTTCTCGAACTCACTCGAAAAGAGACGATCACTGCTACGCACGCGGTTGGTGTATTTTAATTCGGATCTGGTGTCAAAAGTTCTCTACAACCGGATATTAAAAGTTCTCATCTACCACATAACCGCGGGCACGGCTAAAATTTAAACCCTCCAAGGGTGTCCCAACTTAGCCCATGACAAGCTCACGATCAGCGAAGACAATCCTCCATCTCGCGACCCTTCGACCACCCTCGGAATCCCGGTGCACAAGATATTTCGACAATGGTAAAACAATTCCAGCAAGACTTCCCGACGTGCCGACACCCTGATAGTAGCCGTGCATATCACATCTCAGGCCACAACGGATGAGCTAAGCGTACTGGTACCAGAATACCCCAAGTTGCCAAGGGGCGGTCCCGCACGGTGCTCTAGTTTGGGACCAACACCATCAGCACCGGCCCCCTGTATTAGGTTGAATAACGAACCTCGGGTAGCACTAACTCCCTATGCGTCAAATTTATTATCATGTTTAGTTATTATGTTGAGCAAATGGTAAAACCAATGTTGGGCTTTGCAGGGAGAGTTTTATTCAAAGCGAACTGTCAAGAGGGGCCCATAAACCCTCTTCGTGTTAGTGACGCAAAATCAAGGAACATAACACCGGTATGACAGAAACTAAGGCGGCAAGAGTGGAACAAAACACCAAGCAAAAGGCTAAGCCTTCCACCCTTTACCAAGTATATAGATGCATTGATTAAATAAGAGATATTGTGATATCCCATGATATCTATGTCCCAACATGGAACAACCTGAAACTGCACCTGTAACTAGCAATGCTAAAAGAGGGGCTGAGCAAAGAGGTAACATAGCCAAACAACGGTTGCTAGGATGGTGGAAAAGGCTAGAGGCTATCATGGTAATTTGGGAGGCTTGATAAACACGTGGTGGGTAGCGTGACATAGCGATAGCATCGAGACAACTAGCATAGCAAAGATAGTAGTGAGATCCAAGGTGACGGTCATCTTGCCTGAAATACCGCTAGGAAGAACATCAAATCCATGAAGTAGATGAACCAACATAGTCGAACGAATCCTCACAATCGCAACGTCACGGGAACTATTGAGAAGAAGCACAACCGGAATGAAGCAAACAACATGGTAAACAACTATCACATAAACATGATATGATGCTCAACCAAGTATGATGCATGACAAATCTATATGATGCTACTCATGGCAAGAGAAGATGCATGAAATAACACCACATCAAGGCAAGTTTAAATGATGCCGGAAACAACATATAACAATTTCGGAAAGTTTTATTAAATTCGAAGCTACGGTTATTAAGTTATGAAATAAACCATTTTAACATGTCCTTTATGCAAATTAATGCAAACAACAATTTTAAATAATCTGAACATGAATGTAAGTTGCATATTGTGAAAGTACATGAAACTCTAAGCAAGATGCATAAATGACATGTTTCATTTGGATGCATGGATATTTAGTTATTAACAATACAAAACAGTGGCATTTCCTATAAATATGCTTCCATTGGGAAAAGATAAAACTATAGAGCAGGAAAAAAACATGCTTGGGCCAGATGCGGCACGATGCAATGGCCCAGCAGCGAAGGAGGCCCAAGTGGCTGTGGTGTGTGCAAAAGAAATAAAAGAACAGAGCAAAACAGGGGCGCCTGGGACTTGAAACCAGGACCTGCTAGATATGTGCACGAGTGAAGAACGACTGGGCTAGCTTAGTGTTCGTGATAGAAAGTGCTCCGAGGCTCTTTTGAGATATCTTTCAGCAGATCAAGTTTGTCCATGGCTACACAACAACAACCGACGACGACGACGGCGACCAAAGGCAATGGCTTCTGCAGTAGGAGAGACACCGGCGCGGGTGCAGAAATAGGTGAGGGTGCGCTGTTCATGCACGGAGCAGAGGAAGGACACTGGAGCTCGAGCTTTGAGCTGGAACTCGTCTCGGCTGCGGCGCACAGTCAGGCGAGGCAGGAGCTACAGCGGCGGGTGAAGCAGGGCAAAGGGGCTCGTGTGCGATATGGTGTGAGGGCTAGGGTTTGGAATTTTCCATTGAATTCAAATCTCGAGCTACAATGGAGGGTTAAAGAGGGAGGAGGGAGTCGCCTTTCTTAGACAGAGGAACATACATGCAACACACGCCTCATCTAGCCGTTTCTTCCTCCCTGTCCTCCACCCACACACTCTACGCATATAAGTACCATGTCTCTACTTGGCCCATTCTGGCCCAACCAGCCGAGCGGGTAGACGAGGCTACCGCTTGGGCCGGCCCATAACTTGAACACCATCTTCTCGTGTCTCCTGCACGCTGACAATCCCTCCCGCCTTAGAAGCGGCTTGACCCCAAGCCGGTGCACGAGGGAACTTCTGGCGTAACGTCACCTTATCTTCCCAAGTGGCCATCTCTCCAGGTGCATCACTCCATTTGACCAGAACTTGGACCAAGGAATCGGCACCCCGTCGAACCACTCGCTGCTGAAGAATTTGTTTCGGATACTGAAACTGATCATCAGGAGCAGGAAGCAAAGGAAGCACCTGACAGCCTGGAGCGAGAACCTTACGTAGGAGCGATACGTGAAAGACCGGATTCACACGGCTGGTTGGGGGAAGAGATAGACGATAAGCTACTTCACCCACGCGTTCCACCACTTCAAAGGGCCCATAGAACTTGAAAGAAAGTTTATGGTTAGCGCACGGTGCAACCGAAGACTGAAGATATGGCTGAAGCTTCAGGAAAACTGCATCGCCCACATTGAACACACATTCAGTACGGTGTTTATCAGCTTGGGTTTTCATGTGCTGTTGAGCTCTCAACAAATGTTGTCTGACAGAAGCAAACACCACTTTCCAATCATCCAGCCATTGTTGCACATCCACTGACTGAATCACAGCATCGGGAGAAATACTAAAGTGGCAAGGTGCATGTCCATATACGATCTCAAATGGAGTAGTACCTGTGGCCGAGTGCCAATTGGTATTGTACCAAAACTCACAAAGGGGAATCCACTTAGCCCATTTAGTGGGATGAGCACTGACAAAGCAACGCAGAAAGCATTCAACTTGTTGATTGACTCGTTCAGTCTGCCCATCAGATTGCGGGTGACGAGCAGAACTCATTCGGAGCATAGTACCAGATTTGGAAAACAACTCTTGCCAGAAAACACTAGTGAATATGCGATCTCTGTCAGAAACAATGGATTGGGGCATTTCCATGCAAACGATAAACTGAATTGAGAAAGGTCTCAGCAAAAGTTTGCGTTAAACGGGTGATGCATGGGAACAAAATGGCCATATTTACAGAACTTATCAATGACTACAAACAAGCTGTTGTACTGACCAGATGCTGGCAATCCTTCGACAAAATCCATTGTCACCATGTCCCAAGGAAGTTTAGGAATAGGCAGAGGTTGCAACAACCCTGGATAAGACACACGTTCTGGTTTTGCCTGCTGACAGATCAAAAAATGCTGCACATACTTTTTGATAAACCCTCTCATGTGTTTCCAATGAAATAACCGTCTAACATGACAATAGGTAACTGGAAAGCCTGAATGTCCACCAATAGGGCTATCATGGAAAGCAGAGACAATCTGTTTGTGCAGTTCAGGAGCATTACCCACCCAATCACAATTGTCAGTACGTAGAATGCCAGCAGTCAAAGTAAATTTACTGTCAGCAGAAGGACTGGTTGATAACCTCTAGAGTAATTCAGTGCAAAACTGATCCCCCTCATAGCTCTGCATGATATCTTCGAGCCAAGCAGGTTGAGCTGAAGAAACAAGATGCAGTTCGGGCAACATATCAGAAGATTTGTGCGGCTTCCTTGACAAGGAATCAGCGGAACTGTTTTCCTTGACAAGGCCCAGCAATTTTGTGAGGGCTTTCTGTTGCCATTTAGTGTGCAAACATTGTTCAGAGAGACTAGCCAAACTCCGTTGATCAGTACGAATGACAAATTCTGAGACTTGCAAGTACTGTCTCCAGTGGTCAACAACTAGCAAGATTGCTAAGTATTCCTTCTCATATACAGAAAGGGTTTGGTTCCTAGGGCCCAGAGCCTTACTAACATAAGCCAACGGGTGTCCGTTCTGCATAAGTACTGCTCCGATAGCCACATCACATGCATCCGTTTCAATCACAAAGGTGGATGAAAAGTCAGGTAGGGCCAAAACAGGAGCTGACACTAAAGCCTACTTAAGCACTAGAAAAGCTTGTTGTTCATTTGTTGTCCAATGAAATGGCACCCCTTTTTTCAACAAATTGGTCAGAGGTTTGCTCACAATGCCATAGTGACAAATAAATTTCCTATAGTAGCCAACCAAACCCAGGAAACCTCTATCTTCTTTAGCAGTTTCAGGAACAGGCCAATCCTGGATAGTAGAAATTTTTGCTGGCTCAGTAGAAACCCCTTGCTTACTAATGATGTGTCCCAAGTAAGAAATTTGTGTCTGAGCAAAAGAGCATTTAGACAATTTGACTTTCCATTGGTGTTGCATTAATAGTTTCAACACTTTTGCCAAATGTTGCAGATACAAAGCATAAGATGCACTGAAGACTAAGATGTCATCAAAGAAAACAAGTGCATTTTTCCTCAAACAGTGTGACAAGATATCATTCATAGCAAACATGAAGGTGTTAGGTCCACCAGTAAATCCTTGGGAAAGGACCAAAAACTCAAAGTGCCCAAAATGAGTCTGGAATGCAGTTTTATGTTCTTTTCCAGGGGCCAACCTAATCTGATGATATCCTGATCTCAAATCAAGTTTAGAAAACCACCCAGAACCTGCAAGTTCATCCAAAAGTTCATCAATAACTAGGATAGGGAACTTGCTTTTAACAGTGATTGCATTCAAGTGTCTGTAATCAAACACTGGTCTCCATGTTTTATCTTTCTTCTGAACTAAAAGCATGGGTGAGGAAAAGGCACTATTGCTGTGTCTGATGATGCCAGACTGTAACATTTCTGACACTTCTTTCTCCATTTCATCCTTCAAAGCTGGTGCAAATCTGTATGGACGAATGGACACTGGTTGAGCACTAGGAATGAGAGGTATGGTGTGGTCATATTTACTTCTTGGGGGCAATCCTTTTGGAGCTTCAAAGACAGGAGAAAACTGAATCAATAAGTCTTTAATCTCAACAGGAAGGTGAGGCTGTTCTGTGATTTCAGAAACTGATAATGCACAGACTTCTATGATAGCACAATATGGAGAAGTAGCATCATGTCCCAACAGAGTGACCAACGTATCATTCAACTGAAAAGATAGCCAATGTTCTGCCCAATCAACTTGCATAGGACTGTGAGCAGCTAACCAATCAAGTCCTAAAATGCCATCATAAGATCCCAAGGGAAAAACCTTAAAACTGGTTGTGAAAGTGTGTTCAGCATAGCTCCAGCAGCCTTGTTGCAAGTGTTGTGTACAAGGGATCAGACCACCATTAGCCACCTTAACCATACAAACTGGAATTTGAGAAACTCCTTGGAGTTTGGAAGCAACAGTACAGTCAACGAAAGAGTGAGTACTTCCAGAGTCAACTAAGAAAACCAAAGACAGGCCCTGCATCTTAACTTTCAATTTCATCGTAGAGATTGCAGGAACTGATGTGTCTCCCATTGTTGCAGCTGACAAACAGATGGCATTAGCTTCACCATCAATTTCTTCCTCAGTATCACTGAACTCAGATGGCATAGTCTGAACATAGTCCAGCATTTCTTGTATGACATGCAGTTGCACTTCCTGCTTGCACTTATGTTCTCGAGCTCAACGTTCACCACAAATGAAACAAAGCCCCTTGGACTTCCTGTAAGCGCGTAATGCTGCCCAACGATCATCAACAGGAGCAGTTGAACGAATCACATCAGTACTTTTCTTGTCAACAGATGTTTGAGAACCAAAACTAGTATGAGGCACACGGGAGGGAGTCGAAGCTACAAGAAGTTTGGTGTTAGCAGGAACAGAATGTTGAATCAGAGAAGAGTCACCCAATTCTTCAGACAACAGTGCAAGGGCATATGCTGAATCCAGGTCAGTGGGTTGCTGAATCCCGACCAATAAGCGAACTGATGGTATCAATCCTTCCATAAACCGTGTAACATAATGAACAACACTAGGATTTGGTTCATAAGCTGTTAATTGATCATATAATTCAGAAAAACGCTCAACATAGTCCTCGACAGAGCTAGTTTGCCGAATGTGGAACATTTGACGAACTAAGTTCTGATGCTTGTTTCGCCCAAAACGAGACTAGAGCAATGAACAGAAGTCTGACCAATTGACATTAGGAGCACGGCGTTGGACAGACTCAAACCAGCGAGCTGCAGGTCCTTCAAATTGAGCAGAAGAAAATGATATCCACTGACCGGATGGAATACCCCACAATTTGAAATAATCTTCACAGCGCGATTGCCACAACTTGGGATAAGAGCCATCAAAACGTGGTAACTCCATACGGGGGCCAAAATTCAGAGCATCGGGCAGCAGGGAGCGAAAATTTTCATGGGCCGAAACCAATTGCCTCGATTGAACTGCCTCTAACGGTGTACCTCTGGCTGGGGGTGGGACATACCTCGGGCCCGAATTCCTCTGCTCCAAATCTGGCCGAGATCCATCCGCCCCGTTCAGACCCACGCCGGTCGCTGCTGACTGGAATCCTGGCTGCGGCTCCCTCGGGGACACCGGAGCCGATAGAGAAGATGAATTGGCCCCAATATCCCCTCGAAGCTCATTGAGATCGACGCTGATGGCGAGCTTGACGTCATCGATGCGCCCCGACAGCTGATCCAACTTGGCGAAGGCAGTGACCAACTCCTCGTTGCAATCTGACGAGGACTTGGCGAGGGCAGCGTCAAAATCCGCGCGAAGGAGCTCGTAGATCGCGCGAGTTTCGGCCAGAATTTTGTCCATGGCTTCTGCCCGACGACGAACGGCTAGGCGAGTATGGCGAGAGTAGGTGGTAAGCTCCAGGATTCGAGGCTCTGATAGAAGATTGTGAGGACTAGGGTTCGGAATTTGCCATTGAATTCAAATCTCGAGCTACAATGGAGGATTATAGAAGGAGGAGGGAGTCGCCTTTCTCAGAGAGAGGAACATACACGTAACACACGCCTCATCTAGCCATTTCTTCCTTCCTGTCCTCCACCCACACACTCTACGCATATAAGTACCATGTCTCTACTTGGCCCATTCCGGCCCAGCCAGCCGAGCGGGTAGACGAGGCTGCCGCTTGGGCCGGCCCGTAACTTGAACACCATCTTCTCGTGTCTCCTGCACGCTGACAGATGGGCGTGTGCTGTGAGCGTGAGTGCGTGTGCGGGTGTGCAGATGCGTGTGCGGCTGGTAGGACGGAGGCAAGAGCAGAAGCTCCACGCTTGCGCTCGAGCGCGGGCGTGAGAGCACGGCAACCAAACCTCAATATGATGCATGCGTCGCGTACACGAAGAAAACAATGACATGAAGGAGCTGGGAGACGCGGCTACGCACCATTGGGGGGGGGGAAGAGGTTCTGGTGACGACCGATCGAATGGAGAGGCGACAGAGGGCGGTGTGTGCGAGAGAGGATCCAGAGCGGGGGCGAAGCGCGAGGAACCACGGCGACTACTGCAACGACACAACAAATTTCAAAACTCGTCGGAGCACAGAGAACACGAAGATGGCATGGATCTAGCGATGACTCTGGCGATTGAATCGCGATGTAAAAGAGCAGGGTTGGAGTTGGGTATACCTAGTATACCTGTGACATGAGGATGCGCCCGGGGACGCAGAATATCGACAGAGAGGAGGCGAGGAACTCCGGTGGAGTTGCTGTCCGTGAAGAAGACGAAGTAGAGGATGAAGAGAACGTCGGGGAAGGCGTCCTCGGGCTCGGATCGGCGTCAGAACGGACTCGGGGAGGTGCTGCAGTGCTCGGGGTTGACGGAGGGAAGGCCGGCGATGATCCTACTCCGGTGATGAGCTCTTGCTTGGGCCGGCCATGGTGGCTGCAGGGAGGAGATGGAGCGGGAAGGAGCTGCCCTCCTGGCTGGCGGCGGCGGAGGAAATTGAGAGGGAGAAGGGGAAACCCTAGGGCGAGGGCTGCTAGCTTAAAAGGAGAGGGAGAAGACGGCGCGACCTCGGCGTCCCTGAAGCTCACGGTGCAAGCGCGAGCGCTCTATCTCTGGATCAGAGATGGCGACGCAACGGGGGGAACCCCTAGTCAGCGCTGGTTAGGCTAGTTGGTGCCTGCATGTTCATTGGTTGGGCCGTTTCTGAAGCAGGCCCATTCCCGAGAACCGCCGCAAAAATGCATGAAAATAAGGAAAACAATGACGCTTCCTCAGTGTATCGAACTCTCGACCTACACTACCTGTAGGCCTTCAGCTAACCACTAGGGCGAGTGGTTGCAAGTGATGTAATTCAGCCCTCATAGATTAAAAACTATAAAAGCCGCTCATACATAACAGATTTTTAAAAAAGTGCGTGAACATGAAGAAAAACGCTGCCCTATTAAACAAAAGTTCAATGATTTTGAAAAAAGCTCATCAATGTCAAAAAAGAGTTCACAAAAAACTGAAAAAATTTCATCATTTTCTTAAATCACCATTTTGAAAACAGTTCACAAAATTGAAAAAAGTTCACCCAATTTTAAAATAAGTTCATCAAATTTTAAAAAAGTTCATTGAATTTTAGAAAAGTTCATTGAATTTTAAAAAAGTTCATCAATTTTTAAGAAGGTTCATCAAATTTGAAGAAAGTTCATCGAATTGAAAAAATGTTCATGGAATTTTAAAATAAGTTCATCTAATTTGAAAAGAAGTTCATGTAATTTGAGAAAGTTGATCAATTTTAAAAAGTTCATCAATTTTAAAAAGGTTCATCAAATTTGAAGAAAGTTCATTGAATTTGAAAAAGTTCATGGAATTCTAAATAAATTCATCTATTTTGAAAAAAAGTTCATTGAATTTGAAAAAAGTTCATCAATTTTTTTAAAAAGTTCATCAAATTTGAAGAAAGTTCATCGAGTTTGAAAAAACCATCAATTGTTAAAATAGTTCACTAAAAAAGTTCATTGATTTTGGAAACAAAATTTCACCAAATTTGAAAAACAACAACACCTATGTGGAAAAGTTCACGCAATTGAGATAAGAAAAAACAAAAATAGATGAGGGAGGAAACCTGGAAGAAAAAAAAGAAAAAACAATAAACCAAAATAATACCAGTTTTTTCCCCTACGCCCGAGACGGATAGGGTTTCCCTCCTCTTAGGCGATTCCGATCGCCTCTGAGTTCCATCCCCCTTTACCCTTCCCCGACTACTTCTACCACGTCTGTAGTCGTCAATCCCCTTGGCGATCGCGTGGCGGGTCCAGGACTCTGGGATGGCGTCTCTCTCTGATGCCAACTCCACCACGAACGGCGGCGACACCGCCATGCCTGCAGGATCGGATCTGGGAGATTTCTTTGATCAGCTGGATCTCAACGAGGAAGAGTTTACTGATGTTGAGATTGATCAGGACGACCCTGAGATCCAGGATAGCGTTCGGTGGCTGGTCCTTGCTAGGGTTCATACAACCAAATATTTCAGCCCTTCGGCCTTCTACAAGGATATGAGGGCCGCGTGGAATCCGGCGCAAAGTGTTAGATTTCGACCTGTCGGCCCTAATCATTTTGTCGTCCAAGCATCTTGCTTAGGGGACTGGGAACGCATCATGCTTCAGGGTCCGTGGTTGTTTCATAATATGGCGGTGCTCTTGTGCCCGTATGATGGTTTTCGCAAAGTAGAAGAGGTAGAATTCCATCACCTGCCAATCTGGCTGCAAATCCACAAGCTGCCAGACCCGTATTGCAAGCAGAATATTGTGGAGAAGCTTCTGAAGAACTCCGGTGACATAATGGAGATGCGCCTGAACGGGAACACTCGAGGTGATTATGTAAGAGTGAGGGTCAAGCATGATATCCGTCAGGCTCTGACAAAATACGTCAGTATTGTTTGTGCCAAGGAACATCGGGTATACTTGGCTCGTTATGAAAAACTCGCCAGGTTTTGTAAGCTATGTGGCCTCATTGGTCACGATCACAAGGAATGTGGACCTGGGGCTCACGATGAGAAGGAGCTTAAGTTCGGTGATTCGATCTATACTGATGCACCAAACAAGCCACGTCCAGAACATCGAGCTACTAGGGCGTCAGGATCTGAACCAAATAAAGTGGCGACTCCTAAGATGGACAGGAACGCGTCTGTGGAGGATCCCGAAGAAGAGGTTGAACATTGATCCCGAAGTCGCGGACACTGCTTCTAGCCCAGTTAAAGCACCTGGGGAGAGAATGGAGGTGGACAGAATCCCGAAGAAGAGGTTGAACATGGACGCAGCTATGGCTAACTCTCGGGATGTCCCTGGCACTTTGAAGCCGGTACTGGCTAAAACAGATGGTAGCGGTAGTGATTTGAAGGAGGGCGACTCGCCCACGAACAACAGTTCGAGCAGCAAACGTATGAAAGTAGCAACAGAGAATGACCAAAACAAGATATCAGTGACCTCCCTCGAGGAGGACCGCCGAACGCAATGAATATTTTGTCTTCGAACTGCTTGGGGGGGACCGCCGAACAGTTCGTGAGGTTTTGGCCTTCTCAAAAGCCAATAACCCCAAGCTAATCTTTCTGTGTGATACTAGACAAGAGGATACTAAGGTAGAGAAAATGAAGTGGAGACTAGGCCTAAAACGCTTCCACAGTGTCCGTAGCGATGGAAGAAGTGGAGGACTAGCGTTGTTCTGGGATGAGAATCTCACTGTTACAGTTCTGGAATCGTGCAGCAGGTTTGTTGACGTTCGGATTCTCGAAGGAGGAACCGGTATCTCATGGAGGGGTACCTTTGTTTATGGGGAACCGAGAGTGGAAAATCGTCATCGGATGTGGGATCATCTGTGTCATTTACGGGCCGTGTCGCGAGAACCATGGGTCATGTGCGGCGACTTTAATGAAGCACTCTGGCAGCACGAGCACTTGTCAAGATCAGCCAGGGCGGAGGCACAAATGGGAGCGTTTGGGGACTGCTTACAAACAAGTGAGCTTGAGGACCTCGGATTCTCAGGCATACCAAACCCTTAAGTCCAGGAGATTGGACCCTTTGGAAGATTTTTGGTCCATGAAATAATAGCCTTTATTTTCTGTCCAGTTTTGGTTTTATCAAAAACTTGTACTAGGGAGTTTTTGTTTTTTTCAAACTAACCTTGCCACCCTCTTTAGCTTCTAGAGAGACTATGATCTAGAGTTTTTGGCCACCCCAAGTGATGCCAAGATGCCCTGGGCATTTCATCGAGCAGGTTAGGAGCATGGCCAGTTTTGGCATGCTTTTAGACTTGCATTAGGAAGTTGGTCTAATGACCTTACCAGCATGTCTATTAGCTCCCTCATGATCATTAGCCTAGTTCTGTTTAGTTGCAGAGGCCTCAGATAGGCATAGGACGCGTTGGCATAGCGTCGAGCACCTGACGTGCGTGCTCTGGGCACGCCCAGAGCACACGTTTTGCACGCGCGCGCACCGAGCCACCGCGTCTTGCCCCTAGCCTTCGCGCGCCCGTAGGGCCACGCCTCGTTCCCGGCCATCCACTCACCAGAACCCTCCAGGCCACCCTGGTTCCCTACAGCGCCGCTGTCAGAGCCCCCTTGGCGGCACGCCGGAGTCCACATCATGCCCTGTCGGTGTACAAAAAGAGGGGTACACTTTTTGTACCCCTATAACTGTGCACGGGCAGTCAGAGCCGCGCCCACGACCACACCAAGCAAGGCAAGGGAGGTGAGCCAGGGTAAGACTGAAGCTCGAGGGAACTGGAGCAACGCCAAGGCCAGGACCACGAAGAGCCAAGGGACGAGGCGGGTTCCCCCGGCAAGATCCTTGCCGGGGCCGGCTTTAGCAACCCCGGCAAGACCATTGCCGCGGCAACTCGCCCCACGCCTACGGAGCAAATTACCCTTGAGTCCACTGCCCCCATGGGGCAAGGATTCGGGAGACCCCTCCGAAGTGGCATGCAGATCTTTGTGAAGAAACTTTCACAGTCAGATATAGAAGATGACGACCCTTGGCGGGATCCTAGCCAAGGAAGACCAAAAGACCCCCGGCAAGCGCCTTGCCGGGGATGACAGCAGGCGCCTCGGCAAGACCCTTGCCGGGGCCCCGGAAGGCCCTTGCCGAGGACATCCGCAGGGCCACCATTAGGCCCACGCCGACTAAACCTCCACTGCCGTACGCATGCAGCTGCCAACCCAACCAGCTGGGCAGGCACCTGCGTGGCGGCATGCAGATCTTTGTGGAGACCCACCACTACGCCACCTCAGCTGCCTGCCTACCTACATGGCATCACAGGAATCATTGGCCAGGGCGCGTGTTGACACAAGAAGGAGCGGCGACGGACGAGACAGATAGCTCCCCCGTCCCCGATAAAGCAAGGACAGCTAAGCGAGATGCATTAAATGCGCCTTGTCATGTAAAGCGAGGGATAACCTCGCATCACTGTACCCTTTCCACCTCCTGTGTGCCACTGTGGCGACCCCTTTTTCTATAAAAGGAGGCCCGAGGCGACCAGGAGAAGGACTTGGCTTTTTGGAGCTCCTAACGCCCCAGAGCTAGCTTAAGAACAGGAATATACATCCACCAAAGCAGGAGTAGGGTTTTACGCATCCTCGCGGCCCGAACCTGGATAAACAAACTATGTACTATCTGTTTGATCCACTCTTCTCACGACCCCGCGCCCCGCTAACCGTAGTAGGGATTCTTGTGATCCCATAGGTGTCGTTCTCACCGACATCTTTGGCGCGCCAGGTAGGGGGTGCAGTTGTGAGAATCGGCTCTAGCAGTTAGTCCAGCGCTTCTTCATCGTCATGGCGCCCAACAAGAAGACAACGGTGGCGATTGGCCAGCCGGGAGCCGGACGGCCCGTCGCGACGTGGGTGAGCAGCGGACCGGTCGCAGAAAGGACTCGGGGCGCCGCTCGCGAACACCAACACCGTCCCAGCAGCCGGAGTTTGGGAGGCGGCGATGTTCGTGCGCCTGGTAACGGGCCACAGACCGCCAAATCCAAAGACGGAGCCAGGACCTCCGCGGGTGGACCGGGGCCTTCCAAGGTCGTTGTCGCAACACCTGAAGGCGACGTAAGGGCCTCCAAGACTCCCACGCCAGCGCCAACAGTGCACTCCTCCCAGGCAGTGTGGCGACCGATTCTCCGGGTACTAATTCCCAGAAAATGGCCCTTGTGCTCATCAGCCCCAGGATAACTGTTAGCTGATGAGGCACCAACTTGATACAGAAATTCCAAGCAAATACAAAATATGAAGTACAAGACCATCCTGGCCTGCGAGTACAACAAATGGTTTCTAGAGGTTGAGGGCGGAAGCGGGCTGAAAATCATCAGTGTTTATGGGACTCCATTTTCCATGGGAACAGCTGACCGGGTTAACTCCTATCTTCGTGGGGCTGCTATCACCGTTGCTTAGGTTCCGGGGCTGTCGTGAAGGTCGCCCCTCTCCGCGCAAGAAATCTGGCCAAGACAATAGCCAGGGACAAGCCAGTGAGTACTTTGAATGTACTCGCAAGCATTATGAACACAGGGATAATATTGCAATGATGTGCAAAAAAAATAATATTTATACTCATGACGTCAGTCACAACAATATAAATATAACTCTGATGCATGTAAGCATGTTATATATGAATATGCAATATCAGAGAAGTATTAAAAGATGTAATGAAATAAACAACAAGCATGCCACAGTCGGGCGTCTGAGCGACACCACATAAAGGGCTTTAAAAGAAATGCCACAGTCGGGCGTCTGAGCGACACCACATAAAGGGCTTTAAAAGAAATGCCACAGTCGGGCGTCTGAGCGACACCACATAAAGGGCTTTAAAAGAAATGCCACGGTCGGGCGCCTCGAGCGACACCACATAAAGGGCTTTAAAAGAAATGCCACGGTCGGACGTCTGAGCGACACCACATAAAGGGCTTTAAAAGAAATGCCACGGTCAAGGCGTCTGAGCGACACCACATAAAGGGCTTTAAAAGAAATGCCATAATCAAGGCCTCGAGCGACACCACATAAAGGGCTTTAAAAGAAATGCCACGGTCAAGGCGCCCGAGCGACACCACATAAAGGGATTTGAAAGAAACAATCATAGTGAATATCCCGGAGGTAGAACCATCCCAGAGATACTTGATGATAACAATAATATTCATGGGTTAGTCAACAACAATAATAATTATAATTATCACAAGTCACAAGTAGTAAATTCCAATTCTGGTTTATCAGTTTCACCTCCAAAGACCGACACTAAGACCAACACTTGACCCATCCCAGACTGAAATCCTTAACCATGGACACCGCTATTCGAATAGGTTTAATCTCTGCAGAGGGTGTACTCTTTACCCACGACTAACGGATTTCATTAGTCGGTCGGGACTAATTCCGTCTACGGTCTTTTTGTTGAAAACACACCTAACTTGCACACACCAGCTTAAATCACAGTGTCTGGAATCACCCACGACACCTGTCAAGCAAACTCTAAGTGGGGAGGCTACAACCTCACGTAGCATGGGATCAAATTTATATTGCGCGATCTAAGGGGTGGCCTCCCCTCTCGGTCTCAACCGGAAACACCCATGCCCCCGGACCAGGTGGCCTGCCTACCAGCTACAACCGGTATCTTCCACCCTGGCCTCTCTGTACGGTGTGTCTGGAAAGGGGTTGACAACTTACTGAACCGTACCCTACTTGCTGTAGAGACGAGTGGTAGTACGAAACAAGGATGGGGGTTACTGGAGCAAGAATCGATCTACGGTCGACTCAGGAGGTTTAAGTATTCCCCGCATGATTAGCATAACGAATATATTTCAACCAACAGAGTCACTGCTCATATTACCTTACCATGCCATACCGGACATAACCGTCCCAATGGGGACCGGCGACAAACTCATGCCTACCCAAGGCAGAGGCTTTCCCGGAATCCTTCCGGCATGCAAGCAAGGCACATGAGGATGATTATTATCACAAGTGTGATCATTCCCAACAGCATGGAAATCACGAATATGCATCCATGCACATGATCATCTCACATGAAATAACAAGTCCTCCAAAAAATGAGGTAGTGTTATAAGCGTGTCAACAAACACACAAAAGTATTATGCCGGGGTTCAGAATGCTTGCCTTCAGGTCATGGGAAGGCAGGGTGCATTTCAAACTCTTGAAATACTTCTCCTCTCTTCAAAAATCCTATTTTTAGAAATATAAATGAATTAACACAAAAATAAAAACAGCACAAAAAGTTGTTCTGAAATTTTTTCAAATAAATCTTAAAATAAACTAGACAATATTTGAGAGAGGTAGGGAAAAGAATTAATTCATTTGGAGTTATATTTAAAAAGTTACAACAGGTCAAAGTTTGGTCAAAATCTGTTTTTAAAATAAAACAGAAAAGAAAACGTTTTAAAAGAAAAACACGTCGAAGGCGTATTCGGAAAAAGGCGCGTCCACTTACTCCTGCGTGGACAGTCGCTGGGTCACTGACGATGGGCCCGCTTTGGCCCTGGTCAGGTTTACCACCACGCCACAGACTGCTTCCCCTCTGACCGAACAGAGGCGGAGCTCCGGCGAGGTTTTGCCGGCGAACGGGGGCGCCTCTTGGTGATCTGAGGGTATGGGTGTGCTCAGGCGGTCGAGACGAGTCTGTGGGTACCCGCCATGGTCGCCGACGTGGATGGGGTTGCCGGCGATGAGCTTCGCGGCGGAGCCGGCGTTCGGGTGGGTAGTGAGTTTGGGGCTACGATGGTCTCCGACCAAAATTGGTCGAGGGGTTGCACTCGCGAGAGGGAGGGGGAGTTCTTGGTGGAGAGAATGGAGAGGGAGGGGCACTGGTGGCGACGGAATCGGCTGGAGTGAGGCGGCGACCGAACCGGCCGGACTCGGGGAAGAAGGCCTTCCCCTCCTCGAATGCTGGCCAGGGCAACACTACGAGGATCATATGAGGTTGATCGAGGGCTAGATGGAGCTCCGGGGCCCTTATATACGCGGTGGAGGTCGGTTCCGAGGCGGCCGGCGATAAGGATGGCGGCGACCGTCATTCTGTAGCAATGGCGACGTGGCGGCGACGCGCGCTAGCGGACGAAGCTGCGGCTGAGCTGGAGATGTTTAAGGGGGCAGCTGGCGAGCGGAGGAGGTTTGGGCGGCGCCGTCCATGGATGCGGCCGCAAGCGTGCCGCCAAGGAGCTTGCTGCGGCGCCACTGTAGCAAGCCAGGGGCGGTCGGGGCTCTTGGCGCGACGCGGCGAGGGGGAAAGGATCAGGATGGACTCGGGGAGGTTTATCCAGGGGCGCGCTTGCTCGGGCGCGGGCACGTGCAAAACGCGTGCTCTGCTCGCGCTCCGGGCGTGCACGGCGTCTGCTCGACGAAATGCCGTGGTGGCCAAACGGCTACAGATCAAATGCAAATCCACAGGTCTGGGTTAGAGACCACTAGCAGGCTACTGGACAACTTGGTTTGGACAGATGGGAAAGTTCACGACACAAACTTACAATCATGCCAAAACTGTTCATGCCCACAGGGTGTTTGACAAAATGCTAGATGCACTTAGGCATTTCTTGGAGTGACCAAAACTTCCAGAGTGGGGTCTCTGTGGGTGCAGAAGTGGGTGGTGAGGTTAGTTGGTGGAAAGCACAAACTTGCTAGTGCAAGTTTTGCAGAACTTCAAATCTGGACAGGATGTGAGTGGCATTATTTCATGAACCAGAAATATGCCAATGGTTGCATGCTCCTGGACTTAGGGGTTTAGTATGGAGGACTACAAGTAGGAGGAGGAATCAAGGGCCAAAGAGCAAGCAGTAATAGGGATGTTGTACAAACCATCATGATGGACCAGAATGAAGATTAGGTTGATTCACTCAGAATCCCCAAAGAACATCCTTGGATTATTGCATATAATGGAATCATAGGCTGCTACTGACATCCCATAATTTTGGTGGAAGCTAGAAACAAATATTTAAAAGGGTTGTAGTGTAAAATTGCCCATTGGACCAGAGAAGAAAAACATGTGTAGCACTCAAAATATGCAATGAATGAAATATTTTATTGCACAAAAGTGATTTAGAGACATCACATGACATCTCCAAATTTTGATTGGATTTTTTAGTTAAACTTATCAAATGGATGTAGTACAAAAAGAGCTCCAAAACTAAAAACAAATCATTTTATTGAATAAAGCTCAGGGTGAAACAATTTATTAAATAAATCTACTGATTAGGAAATTGTTTTAATGAGAGGGCATAGAAGTCCAATATATTTTGGAGGGATCCACTTGGGATAAACTCCTTAATATTAAAGGAAAAAGTTTTGAAAATCCACAGAGATATTATTGCAGGTAAAATTTTAAAACTCTTGGCAAAATTTTAATAACTAAAACCTGGTTAAATTTTTGGGGTGTTACAACTACTAACCCCCTTAAGAAAAAAAATCTCGTCCTCGAGATTTGCTAAGAGCCGTTGAGGAAAACAAATACTCCATATTTGTCCGAGCGGTTGTGAGTCTGCTGCCGTGGTGCTGTGCGAATGAAAATAAACTATGTACTGCGGGGATAAATGATGCAGCAACTCGGGGAAAAGAAATCTCATTCTAGGATTTCTCCGCGGTTACACATGTTAATCTCAAGGAGAACTACTCATATAAGCAGGAACTGAAAATACTCGACTCCTCGCACAAATTCAAGGCACTAAACATAAGTTACAACGTAATATTACATGCTGAACTACCAATACGGTAGTGACGTCAAAAATGAAGATGGTAACTGGACAGGGTCTCGAGGAAAAGTCTCTGGTAGTGGAACGCACTCCTCTTCTATCGGAGGAAGTGGATTGGTCAGTCGATGTATGAGTCTCTCCGGATCGGGCCTCAGTGGTCTGCCGATGGCAATCTGAGGATTCAGACCAGTGAGATTCTGGAGATAATCCATCACTTGCTGATTCAAATGCTCTTGCGCAATGATGTACTGGATAAGGTTGGCTAGCACTAGGTCTCTCTCAATCCGTCCACCGGGAAAAGTTATTACTCCTCCGGGGGCTGCACGGCTCGGAAAGTAATAATATCCACGTTCGCGGGCATAGGGTACTGCGGATCGAAGACGAGCAGTCGCTTCTTTTGCAGCAGCTTCTATGGCCAAGCATGGGGTTGGCATAGATTTCCCCACGAAGGAAACTTCCGTTGGATCTTGGTTGGGTTCTACGGGAGGGATGTGTACTGCTGCCCAATATTCCGAAGTGGAAGAGGTGATTCTTGATTTGAACAGCTCAGTCTTTGGGGTGGCTGGGTAGAACCCATGGTACTGCAGGTAAAGTCCCACAATATTTTGACAAAGCTACCTGGGGTTGCATCTGGGGTTCTCAGATGAATACTGGGGCTCGGCATGACAGGAAAAGGTTGTGAGAGTGGTGCACGAGGTGAGGGTTGCTTGGTAAGGTCACAGGGTGGCCTTCTTATATAGCATCCGGGCTGGTTTACTTACCGTGGTGAAAGGTAATAAAACTGCCAGATCACCTCCAAAGGTCGGGGTGAGTGAGAGAGATACACATATTGTAACGCACCGGATTCAATGCGCCAGGTGTCCGCCAGTTATTCGTCGTTGTTGCCTTGTCATTTGCTTGCGTGTTGCACTTTGCCATGTCATCATCTGCATTTTATATCATGTCATCATGTGCATCGCATTGGCATACGTGTTCGTCTCATGCATCCGAGCATTTTCCCCGTTGTCCGTTTTGCAATCCGGCACTCCTATGTCTCCCGGAGCCCCCTTTTGCCTATTTTTGTGTGCAGGTGTTAAACTTTCTCGGAATGGCCCGAGGTTTGTCAAGCGGCCTTGGTATAGCACCGGTAGACCGCCTGTCAAGTTTCGTGCAATTTGGATGTCGTTTGGTACTCCAACGGTTAACCGGGTAACCGTAAACCCCCTTTCTCTTTGCAGCCCAACACCCCCTTCAAAGTGGCCCAAAACCCATCCTAACCCACTCCATGCTCTCGGTCGTTCGATCACGATCGCGTGGCCGAAAACCGCTCTTCATTTGGACTCTCCTAGCTCCCTCTACCTATAAATATGTGATCCCCTCCGAATTTTCGCGCAGTCCAAACCTAGCCCCGCTCCCCGCGCGCCGCTGGACATTTTGTCCCCGCCGCCGGACATATCCAACGCCACCACGCGCCGCCGCTCCGGCCAATCCGGGCACGCCACTGGCCTCCACCGCGCCCGCCGCTGCTGCCGCAGCCAGCGCGCCCGACCCGACCAGCAGCATCGCCACGCGCCCAGCGTCCCGCCGCCTCGCGCCTCCGCCGCGGTTCCAGCGCCGCCCCTCCTCTCCGCCGCCTGCCGGCTTGCCTCGCTACCGCCGCGCCCGGCCGGCGCTTCGCCTCGGCGCGCCAGCCGCCGCGCGGCGCCGGCGCCGCCGCCCGCTCGCGCCGCCTCGCCGCGGATCCGCCGCCGGACCTCCCCGGCCTCTCCTCCCTCCACTCCGGCAGCCGCGCCGCCCTGCTCCGGCCAACCTCGAGCTCCGTGCCCGCCCGGATCTAGATCTGAGATCCGACGAGGTTGACTTTCCCCGAGCCCCGGATTTCGTCTAAGTCATTTATTCTGTCATTATTTTGTTGCATTTTCATCATGCCATAACTTTGCAGTCGTGGCTCCGTTTTGGGCGTGTAGCATACCGAAATGTTCGCCTCGATGATTACATCATTTCATCTCATTGCATCATTTACATTTGAGCTATTCTTGATGCCCTAAATGCTGTTAGAAGAGGGCTATGTGATGTTAGTTTCAGATTCTTATCAGAACATGCACTTTTGTCATTTTTGCCATGATTGATGTGTGCACCCTATGAACTTGAGTCCTACATGTGTTTTGTAATATGCCATGCCATCTTTACAGGGGTGTATTCCATGTATTTTTGTGATCTCTGTGGTGAGTAGCACAAGCGTGCAAACTAGGCTTCATGATGTTGCTGATTTCAGCCCCTGTTCTGCCGATATTTTTATGCCATGTGAACTTGATGCTACCGAGAGATCCATGCTTATTTTGAGATACTTCAGTAAGGATGTTTTGAACATATGGTTATTCTCTATCCATCCATGCCCTTGTTTGAAATTATGGAGTGACATAGCTTGAGTCAATCGAGCTCTACTTTTGCTATAAAATGTTTCCTGGCAGATTGTTTACATGTTATTCAATTTTGCCAAGGTTGTTGTTAGTGATCCATGCACTCTATGAACTTGCTATTGACATGTATAGCTTCTATGCCATGTCTTCTTACTGTGAGTTGCCTTGCCATGCCATGTAATGATCTGTGGTGAGTGGTTCAAGCTCACCAACATGCCTACTTATCGGTGTTCCTGCCACGTATGAATCTGTAATATAACTTGCCATGTTTACATGGGTGCCATCATATTTTCTTATACTTTTTGGCTTATGGTCAGTAAAGGACTTTTGTTTTATGAAATTAGTAGATTCATGCCATGCCTTTGTTTGCCATGATAAGTTCCTGTAGCATGTTGTTTGATAGCTCTAAACATTACAACCTGATGTTATTTCTGGTAATGACTGAAACTGTTATTATTTGGAATCTTGCCATGTCATTTGAGCATGTTCTAGTGATTTCTGGAGATAGCTCAGTGTTCATGTTTTGTCATGCTTTACCTGTACATCATTCCCATGCCTTTTGTTATTACGTTGAGGTGATGTAGCTTGTTTTTTTGATGCTTGCAATATGCCTAGTTGCTGTTTTGGTCAGATTGTTGCTATAACTTGTATGGTGTGTATGTGTTGAACCGTTGCTCCGTTTTGAGTGTGCTCTATATGAAACTTGCTTGATTTTGCATGTAGCTTCATATTATCATGTTGCATCCATGTTTTGAGGTGTTTGCTTGATGTTTGGGTGCATTTTGCATCAATGCCATGTTTAACTTGCTTTGCTCATATCTTCTAGGCCGTAGCTCCGAATTAAATGAACTTTATGTGTAACTTGACTAGAATTTCGTGTAGATCATCTTGGTGCATCTTACCTTGCTGTTTAACAACTTGAAAATAAGGTTTATTCAGATCTGGACCAATTTCGAAATATGCATATGAGGACTTACCGGAATTGTTATATGTTGTTCCCGGCCTCATTTAAACTTGCTTTGGTGTGTTGTTCTTGTTTGCATCATCTCTTGCCATGAGTAGCTTCATGTAGCTTGTCATGCATCATGCTTGATTGTGCATCATGTCTTGTTTCTGTGTGGTGTGTTTACTATGTTGTGTGCTTCTTCTTGTTAGTTCCTGCTTGCTATGCGATCGTGAGGATTCGCTCGTCTCACGCTTGGTTCGACTTCATCCGCTCATCTTCTTCATGGACTCGTTCTTCTTCCTTGTGGGATTTCAGGCAAGATGACCGCTACCCTGGATCTCACTACTATCATTGCTATGCTAGTTGCTTCGTTCTACCGCTATGCTGCGCTACCTATCACTTGTTCCTCAAGCCTCCCAAATTGCCATGTCAGCCTCTAACCTTTTGCACCCTTCCCAGCAAACCGTTATTTGGCTATGTTACCGCTTTGCTCAGCCCCTCTTATAGCGTTGTTAGTTGCAGGTGAAGATGAAGTTTGTTCCTTGTTGGAACATGGAGATGTTGTTCCTTGTTGGAACATGTTTACTTGTTGGGATATCACAATATCTATTATATTATTAATGCATCTATATACTTGGTAAAGGGTGGAAGGCTCGGCCTTATGCCTGGTGTTTTGTTCCACTCTTGCCGCCCTAGTTTCCGTCATATCGGTATTATGTTCCCGGATTTTGCGTCCCTAACGCGGTCGGGTGATTTATGGGACCCCCTTGACAGTTCGCTTTGAATAAGACTTTTCCAAAGAAGGCCCAACATTGGTTTTACCATTTGCCTCACCTATGCCCTTTTTCCCTTGGGTTTCGGAGCCCAAGGGTCATCTTTATTTTAGCCCCCCGCCCAAAGTGTTCCTCGAGTGTTGGTCCAAACGGGCAGATCAGGGGCCACCACGGGCAACTCGAGGGCTGGTTTTACTCGTAGGCTGACCTATCGGGTGTGCCCTGAGAACGAGGTACGTGCGACTCCTATCGGGATTTGTCAGCACATGGGGCGGCTTTGCTGGTCTTGTTTTATTGCTGTCGAAATGTCTTGTAGCCGGGATTCCGAGACTGATCGGGTCTTCCGGGAGAAGGAATATCCTTCGTTGATCGCGAGAGCTTATCATGGGCTAAGTTGGGACACCCCGCAGGTATAAACTTTCGAGAGCCGTGCTCAGCGGTTATGTGGCAGATGGGAATTTGTTAATATCCGTTGTAGTAAACTTGAAGTAAACTCTTCTAAAATACACCAACCGTGTGCGAATCGTGAGTGTCTCTTTTCGGGTTGATCGAGAGGAGAACACGGTTTCGGGTTATGTCCGACGTAAGTAGGAGTTCAGGATCACTTCTTGATCATTACTAGTTGACGACCGTTCCTTTGTTTCTCTTCTCGCTCTCATTTGCGTATGTTAGCCACCATATATGCTTAGTCGCTGCTGCAACCTCACCACTTTACCCCTTCCTTACCCATTAAGCTTTGCTAGTCTTGATACCCATGGTAATGGGATTGCAGAGTCCTCGTGGCTCACAGATTACTACACCACCAGTTGCAGGTACAGGTTTGCGATGATCATGACGCGAGAGCGTTGCATGCTTGTTTTGGAGTTCTTCTTCTGCTGCTTCTTCGATCAGGGGATAGGCTCCAGGTCGGCAGCCTGGGCTAGCAGGGTGGATGTCGTTTGAGCTTCTGTTTATGTTTCATCCGTAGTCGGATGTTGATCTCTTGTATATGATGTTGATGTATTCTTGTGGCATTTGTGCCTTATGTATGTATCCCCTTCTATTATGTAATGTTGATGTAATGATATCCACCTTGCAAAAGCGTTTCAATATGCGGGTCTATCCTTGGTGGGAACTTGAGTTCCTTTTGGATAGGGTCGCATATTGGGCGTGATAAGTTGGTATCGAGCCTCGACCGACCCTAGGAGCCCCTTGATTGATCGTGTAGTTTGGCCGTTGTTGAGTCTAGAAAAACTGTTTTGAGTCTAGTTATATCGAGAGTAGGAATTCTTTTACTCCTCAGCCCTTAAATCGCTCTGGTCAGGGATCTTGACGAGGTGTTTTGAACTACTCCTCTTCCCCTTCAAATTTTTCTTTAGGATCACGCAGTTGGTTTTCCGGTAGTTGTTCCTCAGCTCTTTTATCTGGTGCATTTCTCGTCAAGTTGACTCGAGCCTCTTTGTCTTTGCAAGTTCAATCCTCAGTTGTTTTTCTTTTCCCACCCGCCCACCCTTCTTCTTCTCGGAACCGGAGTCCGTAATCGAGTATCCATCCTACTCGTGTGAAGTCTTTGCTTCCTTTCCTTAATGATTTCAACCGGTGTTTTCTCTTCAATATATTCGTCGTTTCCCCTTCCAAGTTGCCTTTGTTTTTCCCGCCCACCCACCCTTTTTCTTCCCGGAGTCTGACTCTCTCTCGACCAGCTATCTCATTCGTGCGGAACCTATTCAGTCTTTCGTAAATTAATTCAACCGGTGAATTCTCGTCTTGTTTGACATTCATCATCTCTTTTTCTTCTCCGGTGGACTCAATTCAAGTTTTTCGGGTTAATCATATTCCTTTCCTCGGCTCAAATGTTTTCCCCTTGCTCGTTCGCCTCTCGCCAGTTTATCCTTCCAGAGTGCTCAAGTCATCTCAGGAGATTCGTCTGTGTTCTAATTAATTCGAGGTTGTCACCTCATTTAAATATTTCAATTGTTCCGGTGCATCATCTATTTGTTCAACAATCCTTTCCAACGGTGTTTTTCTCTTTAGTGGGCCCTAACCCACAGGTTTTTTCCCAGTATCTTACCTGACTCTTCTAATTATTCCGGAGTTATTCTCAATTCTTTTTAAGTGTGACGTAAGAATGGATCCCATCAGTCACATGCCTTCTCCAAGATCTCGTTCAAATTCTTTTCATTGTTGGCTCAACCTCTTCGCTTTTCATTCTCCCGGAGTATCTCAGTAATTTTGGTGGTGTTTCTCGTCGTCATTTGAAGACCGAATAAGAGTTTTCCTCTAAGTCTTGTCCGTTCTCCCGAAGATTCGTGGTCCTAGCTTCATGCTATCCTCTCGAATTATTCCGTTTGTCAGATATTCTTTCTTACCCATCCGGAGTTTGTCAGGAGTTGTTTTTCCATTTCTTTTCACCGGAGGCCATCGTTCCAGAAGAATTCTTCGTCCCCAGATTTCAGTTATCGTTCTCTATTTATCCCGGTGCTTCGTTCAAGTGTTCTTTATTCAACACACGATCTCTTCGCTCTTTCGCATCTAAATCCCCTCTAGCTTATTGGTTCTTCTAATTCTTCCCGGTGATTCATTCTCTTTCATCAGTCATTTTCAAATTCTTAAAGGGTTCGTTCAAGATTATTTTCTTTGATGATCATATTAATCCATTCGTTTCTTTTCAACCTACCGGTGATTCATGAAGTCCTCCTCAAGTTTGCGATATGTCACTTCTCAATTTTTTTTCAAGAAGAATAAGTAGTTTGCAAAATCCATTGTTTGTCATCAATTTAATTTGATGAAGGATAAGCATACAATAAATCTTATTCTTATTTCATCCAAGCTAATTAATCCCTTCCTTTGGAGTTTGTTCTTGATGAATAAATTCTAGTTCCAAGTCTTTTTGTCTTTTCTTTTTCCGGAGTTTAAATTTCCTCGGCCATTTCGTCGGAATCCTCCATCTAATTCATCGCAAGGCTTAATCTTATTCTTTTCATCCTTCATTTCTATCTCATCATCCTTTCGTTACCGGAGTTCTTCACGGTGGTTCTTCATGATTTAATCTTTTCTTCAAGAGTTCATCAAGATTTTGTTGGTGGAGTTCAAGTATTCTTTTCTTCTCGCGTCTCGAAGCGCAAGTAATTCTTCATTTTCTTTTGAAGTGGAGTTTTGCATTTCTTCGTTCTTCTCAGCTATCCAATCATTTCCGTTTGTGGTTGGTTATCACCTCATAATTTCTGAGATGTTATCCATAAGTCCACAACAAGTTCGTTCTTTCGTTGTTGATTTTCTCAACAACTTCGTTCAATCATTCCTTCTAAATTCTTTTCATTCCATTATTTCAATTCTTTCCGGAGGTTTTTGTGTCATGTCTTCATCAAGTTTCATTCCATCTTCTTAAGCTCGTGTTCTATTCCTCCATGTTTTAGCCGGAGTGCTGCCTAAATCCTTTCAGTCTTATCCGTTTCTTTTCTCATTCTTACCACTCCAGTTAGAACGAGTGGTTCAGTAGTCTATTTGATTCCGCGAGCTTTCGATTCTCGTCATTCTCGTCGTTCCTCTCTCCTTCTCGAGTGCTCTCAATTCTTTGCCTCTTCTATCTTGCGTTTCTTGTTTCACCTCATCCCTTTTCTCTTCCGTCTCGGTCCTAAGATCTCGGGACGAGATCTCTTGTTAGTGGAGGAGTGTTGTAACGCCCCGGATTCGATGCGCCAGGTGTCCGCCAGTTATTCGTCATTGTTGCCTTGTCATTTGCTTGCGTGTTGCACTTTTCCATGTCATCATCTGCATTTTATATCATGTCATCATGTGCATCGCATTGGCATACGTGTTCGTCTCATGCATCCGAGCATTTTCCCCGTTGTACGTTTTGCAATCCAGCACTCCTATGTCTCTCGGCGCCCCCTTTTGCCTCTTTTCGCGTGCGGGTGTTAAACTTTCTCGGAATGGCCCGAGGTTTGTCAAGCGGCCTTGGTATAGCACCGGTAGACCGCCTGTCAAGTTTTGTGCCATTTGGAGGTCGTTTGGTACTCCAACGGTTAACCGGGTAACCGTAAACCCCCTTTCTCTTTGCAGCCCAACACCCCCTTCAAAGTGGCCCAAAACCCATCCTAACCCCCTCCATGCTCTCGGTCGTTCGATCACGATCGCGTGGCCGAAAACCGCTCCTCATTTGGACTCTCCTAGCTCCCTCTACCTATAAATATGTGATCCCCTCCGGATTTTCGCGCAGTCCAACCCTAGCCCCGCTCCCCGCGCACCGCCGGACATTTTGTCCCCGCCGCCGGACATGTCCAACGCCACCGCGCGCCGCCGCTCCGGCCAATCCGGGCACGCCACCTGGCCTCCACCGCGCCCCGCCTGCTGCCCATCGGGCCAGCCGCGCGCCGCCGCCACCAGCGCCCGCCGGCGCTTCGCCTCCGCCGCCGGCCGCCCCGGCGCCATCGCGCCGCCGCCGCCTCCTCCGCGCCATGATCCGCGGATCCGCGAGATCCGCGGATCCGCTGCCCGGACCTCCCCGGCCTCTCCTCCCTCCACTCCGGCAGCCGTGCCGCCCTGCTCCGGCCAACCTCGAGCTCCGTGCCCGCCCGGATCTGGATCTGAGATCCGACGAGGTTGACTTTCCCCAAGCCCCGGATTTCCTCTAAGTCATTATTTTGTTGCATTTTCATCATGCCATAACTTTGCACTCGTGGCTCCGTTTTGGGCGTGTAGCATACCGAAATGTTCGTCTTGATGAGTACATCATTTCATATGATTGCATCATTTACATTTGAGCTCTTCTTGATGCCAGAAATGCTGTTAGGAGAGAGATATGTGATGTTAGTTTCAGATTCTTATCAGAACATGCACTTTTGTCATTTTTGCCATGATTGATGTGTGCACCCTATGAACTTGAGTCCTACATGTGTTTTGTAATATGCCATGCCATCTTTACAGGGGTGTATACCATGTATTTTTGTGATCTCTGTGGCGACTAGCACAAGCATGCAAACTAGGCTTCATGATGTTGCTGATTTCAACCCCTGTTCTGCTGATATTTTTATGCCATGTAAACTTGATTCTACCGAGAGATCCATACTTATTTTGAGATACTTCAGTAAGGATGTTTTGAACATATGGTTATTCTCTATCCATCCATGCCCTTGTTTGCAATTATGGAGGGCCATAGCTTGAGCCAATCGAGCTCTACTTTTGCTATAAAATGTTTCCTGGCAGATTGTTTACATGTTATTCAATTTTGCCAAGGTTGTTGTTAGTGATCCATGCCCTCTATGAACTTGCTATTGCCATGTATAGCTTCTATGCCATGTCTTCTTACTGTGAGTTGCCTTGCCATGCCATGTAATGCTCTGTGGTGAGTGGTTCAAGCTCACCAACATGCCTACTTATCGTTATTCCTACCACGTATGAATCTGTAATATAACTTGCCATGTTTACATGGGTGCCATCATATTTTCTGATCCTTTTTGGCTTATGGTCAGTAAAGGACTTTTGTTCTATGAAATTAGTAGATTCATGCCATGCCTTTGTTTGATAGCTCTAAACATTGCAACCTGATGTTATTTCTGCTAATGACTGAAACTGTTATTATTTGCAATCTTGCCATGTCATTCTGAGCATGTTCTAGTGATTTCTGGAGATAGCTCAGTGTTCATGTTTTGTCATGCTTTACCTGTACATCATGCCCATGCCTTTTGTTATTACGTTGAGATGCTGTAGCTTGTTTTTTTGATGCTTGCAATATGCCTAGTTGCTGTTTTGGTCAGATTGTTGCTATAACTTGTATGGTGTGTATGTGTTGAACCGTTGCTCCGTTTTGAGTGTGCTCTATATGAAACTTGCTTGATTTTGCATGTAGCTTCATATTATCATGTTGCATCCATGTTTTGAGGTGTTTGCTTGATGTTTGGGTGCATTTTGCATCAATGCCATGTTTAACTTGTTTTACTCATATCTTCTAGGCCGTAGCTCCGAATTAAATGAACTTTCTATGTAACTTGACTAGAATTTCGTGTAGATCATCTTGGTGCATCTTAACTTGCTGTTTAAAAACTTGAACATAAGGTTTATTCAGATCTGGACCAATTTCGAAATATGCATATGAGGACTTACCGGAATTGTTATATGTTGTTCCCGGCCTCATTTAAACTTGCTTTGGTGTGTTGTTTTTGTTTGCATCATCTCTTGCCATGAGTAGCTTCATGTAGCTTGTCATGCATCATGCTTGATTGTGCATCATGTCTTGTTTCTGTGTGGTGTGTTTACTATGTTGTGTGCTTCTTCTTGTTAGTTCCTGTTTCGTTGCGATCGTGAGGATTCGTTCGTCTACGCTTGGTTCGGCTTCATCCTTTCATCTTCTTCATGGACTCGTTCTTCTTCCTTGCAGGATTTCAGGCAAGATAACCGCTACCCTGGATCTCACTACTATCATTGCTATGCTAGTTGCTTCGTTCTACCGCTATGCTGCGCTACCTATCACTTGTTCCTCAAGCCTCCCAAATTGCCATGTCAGCCTCTAACCTTTTGCACCCTTCCCAGCAAACCGTTATTTGGCTATGTTAACGCTTTGCTCAGCCCCTCTTATAGCGTTGTTAGTTGCAGGTGAAGATGAAGTTTGTTCCTTGTTGGAACATGGAGATGTTGTTCCTTGTTGGAACATGTTTACTTGTTGGGATATCACAATATCTATTATATTATTAATGCATCTATATACTTGGTAAAGGGTGGAAGGCTCGGCCTTATGCCTGGTGTTTTGTTCCACTCTTGTCGCCCTAGTTTCCGTCATATCGGTATTATGTTCCCGGATTTTGCGTCCCTAACGCGCTCGGGTGATTTATGGGACCCCTTGACAGTTCGCTTTGAATAAGACTTCTCCAAAGAAGGCCCAACATTGGTTTTACCATTTGCCTCACCTATGCCCTTTTCCCTTGGGTTTCGGAGCCCAAGGGTCATCTTTATTTTAGCCCCCCGCCAGTGCTCCTTCGAGTGTTGGTCCAAACGGCAGATCTGGGGCCACCACGGGCAACTCGAGGGCTGGTTTTACTCGTAGGCTGACCTATCCGGTGTGCCACGAGAACGAGGTACATGCGACTCCTATCGGATTTGTCGGCACATCGGGCGGCTTTGCTGGTCTTGTTTTATTGCTGTCGAAATGTCTTGTAGCCGGATTCCGAGACTGATCGGGTCTTCCCGGGAGAAGGAATATCCTTCGTTGATCGCGAGAGCTTATCATGGGCTTGTTGGGACACCCTGCGCAGGTATAAACTTTCGAGAGCAGTGCTCGCGGTTATGTGGCAGATGGGAATTTGTTAATATCCGGTTGTAGTAAACTTGATGTAAACTCTTCTAAAATACACCAACCGTGTGCGTAACCATGAGTGTCTCTTTTCGGGATTGATCGAGGGGAGAACACGGTTTTTGGGTTATGTCTGACCTAAGTAGGAGTTCAGGATCACTTCTTGATCATTACTAGTTGACGACCGTTCCTTTGTTTCTCTTCTCGCTCTCATTTGCGTATGTTAGCCACCATATATGCTTAGTCGCTGCTGCAACCTCACCACTTTACCCCTTCCTTACCCATTAAGATTTGCTAGTCTTGATACCCATGGTAATGGGATTGCTGAGTCCTCGGGGCTCACAGATTACTACACCACTAGTTGCAGGTACAGGTTTGCGATGATCATGACGCGAGAGCGATGCATGCTTGTTTTGGAGTTCTTCTTCTGTTGCTTCTTCGATCAGGGGATAGGCTCCAGGTCGGTAGCCTGGGCTAGCAGGGTGGATGTCGTTTGAGCTTCTGTTTATGTTTCATCCGTAGTCGGATGTTGATCTCTTGTATATGATGTTGATGTATTCTTGTGGCATTTGTGCCTTATGTACGTATCCCATTCTATTATTTAATGTTGATGTAATGATATCCACCTTGCAAAAGCGTTTCAATATGCGGGTCTATCCTTGGTGGGACCTTCGAGTTCCTTTTGGATAGGGTCGCATATTGGGCGTGACACATATCTCATAAAGAGATGTGTTACTGTAGTTGTTGTCGGGGTCGGTTTTGGTAGATGTGCCCGGAAAATACGCAACTATGCGCTGACAAAATACGCAAGCGACTATTAAAACAGAGGCACAACGACAGGCTGCGTTTACTCACAGGGTTACATGATTACAAAGCGGGGATGCACTGAGACTCGGCACTACTCGCACAGCTTAGTCTACCTCGTTTACGTCCAAACGGGCGTGTCTGGTGGATGTCGAAGCTTCTCCACGGGTCTCACCGTCGGGATTAGCCGGAGATGATGGAGGAACTGCAGGGTCGGGGTAGCTATGATGACCATCGCGGGGATTGTTGGCCACAATCCCGTTGGTGTGTGTTCCCAAAAGGCGACGAAGCACTTCTGGGGTCATCACAGTATTTTGGGTAATGGCTGGGGCTGACCTCAGGGTATCAATCGGGTGTCCAAACAGCACGACTGGGTTGTCGGTGTCGGCCTCGGTTTCTCTGCTTATCGGGACTCGGCGAGCCAGCTCTCCTCGAGCTGTGATCAGATCAATGGTGATCTGGTCGAACAGTGCCTCTAGTGCACTTACATAGCGCACTAGGAGCAACAATGCGGGATCTGTCTCGTGATCTCCGTTGGCAACTTGGGGTGGTCTACCATACCCTTCACGCATGGGGTAGTAGCAGAACGAGCGACAGTTAACTCTGGGCAACAAATATCGGAGTTGAACTATAGCTTCTCGAGCGGCTAGCTGGATGGCTTGTGGCTCGAAGGAAGTTGTTCTTCCGGTGAACCTGCAGGGCGTTTAGCGGCTGCACCCCTACCGTAGATGTGCACAATGGCCCAAAATTGACGGCTTTCACCGCCCATGGGTCCTTGGTACACAACATATTCTGGGGGCTCTTCTAACGCGTAGGCATGACGGGTGAGGTTTGCGAGTATGGTCACAAAACCTCCAAGATTGGTTGCTGTGGTCTCATTGTGCACTATGGGACCAGGCATTGTGGCTAGGTTGGGGAAGATGCTGTGCTGGGTTGAGGCTAGCGTGCCCTTTTTATAGAAAAAGGAACGGAGTCTTCCTTCGCACGCTTGCGAATGAGACATTTTTTTTTGCCATCAGTCATTGGCGTGTGATCGACAGGCTAGACTGATAGGTTGGGCACCGACTGTCAAAAGTGTCGGGGTCACTGTGTGGCTATCTTGCACGGGAAGCTTGGCTGGGGTTTTGGTTAAGGTCTGGTGGGTTGGTTTGCCTAAGATTTTCGACCTGGCTAAGATAGGATTAGCCAATGGTCAGCCTGGCTCTGATACCAAGTCTGTGGCGACCAATTCTCCGGTACTAATTCGAGAAAATGGCCCTTGTGCTCATCAGCCCAGGATAATCTGTTAATGATGAGGCACCAACTTGATACTGAAATTCCAAGCAAATACAAATTATTAAGTACAAGACCATCCTGGCTCATGAGTACAACAAATGGTTTCTGGAGGTTGAGGGCGGAAGCAGGCTAAAAATCATCAGTGTTTATGGGACTCCATTTCCCACGGGAACAGCTGACCAGGTTAACTCCTATCTTCGCGGGGCTGCTATCACCGTTGCTTAGGTTCCGGGGCTGTCGTGAAGGTCGCTCCTCTCCGCGCAAGAAATCTGGCCAAGACAATAGCCAGGGACAAGCCAGTAAGTACTTTGAATGTACTCGCAAACATTATGAACACAAGGATAATATTGCAATGATGTGCAAAAAAAATATTTATACTCATGACGTTAGTCACAACAATATAAATATAACTCTGATGCGTGTAAGCATGTTATATATGAATATGCAATATCAAAGAAGTATTAAAAGATGTAATGAAATAAACAACAAGCATGCCATATCGAAGGCCCGAGCGACACCACATAAAGGGCTTTAAAAGAAATGCCACAGTTAGGCGTCGAGCGACACCACATAAAGGGCTTTAAAAGAAATGCCACAATGGACGTCGAGCGACACCACATAAAGGGCTTTAAAAGAAATGCCACGGTCAAGGCCCGAGCGACACCACATAAAGGGCTTTAAAAGAAATGCCACGATCAGGCGCCCGAGCGACACCACATAAAGCGCTTTAAAAGAAATGCCACGGTCAAGGCGTCGAGCGACACCACATAAAGGGCTTTAAAAGAAACAATCATAGTGAATATCCCGGAGGTAGAACCATCCCGTAGATACTGATGATAACAATAATATTCATGGGTTAGTCAACAACAATAATAATCATAATTATCACAAGTCACAAGTAGTAAATTCCAATTCTGGTTTATCGGTTTCACCTCCAAGACCGACACTAAGACCAACACTTGACCCATCCTGCATGAAAACCTTAACCATGGACACGGCTATTGAATAGGTTTAATCTCTGCAGAGGGTGTACTCTTTACCCACGAGTAACGGATTTCATTAGTCCGTCGGGACTAATTCCGTCTACGGTCTTTTTGTTGAAAACACACCTAACTTGCACACACCAGCTTAAATCACAGTGTCTGGAATCACCCACGAAACCTGTCAAGCAAACTCTAAGTGGGGAGGCTACAACCTCGCGTAGCATGGGATTTATATTATGCGCTAAGGGGTGGCCTCCTCTCGGTCTCAACTGAAACACCCATGCCCCGGACAAGGTGGCCTGCTTACCAGCTACAACCGGTATCTTCCACCCTGGCCTCTCTGTACGGTGTGTGCTGGAAAGGGGTTGACAACTTACTGAATCGTACCCTACTTGTTGTAGAGACGAGTGGTAGTCTGAAACAAGTATGGGGTTATCGAACAAGACTCGATCTACTGATCGACTCAGGAGGTTTAAGTATTCCCCGCATGATTAGCATAACTAATATATTTCAACCAACAGAGTCATCACAAGATATTACCTTACCATGCCATATCGACATAACCGTCTCCAACGGGACCGGCGACAAACTCATGCCTACCCAAGGCAGAGGCTTTCCCGGAATCCTTCCGGCATGCAAGCAAGGCACATGAGGATGATTATTGTCACAAGTGTGATCATTCCCAACAGCATGGAAATCACGAATATGCATCCATGCACATGATCATCTCACATGAAATAACAAGTCCTCCAAAAAATGAGGTAGTGTTATAAGCGTGTCAACAAACACACAAAAGTATTATGTCGGGTTCGTAATGCTTGCCTTCAGGTCATGGGAAGGCAGGTGCATTTCAAACTCTTGAAATACTTCTCCTCTCTTAAAAATCCTATTTTAAAAATATAAATGAATTAACACAAAAATAAAAACAGCACAAAAAGTTGTTCTGAAATTTTTTCAAATAAATCTTAAAATAAACTAGACAATATTTGAGAGAGGTAGGAAAAAGAATTAATTCATTTGGAGTTATATTTAAAAAGTTACAGTAGGTCAAAGTTTGGTCAAAATCTGTTTTTTAAAATAAAACAGAAAAGAAAGCGTTTTAAAGAAAAACACGTCGAAGGCGTATTCAGAAAAAGGCGCGTCCACTTACTCCTGCGTGGACAGGCGCTGGGTTACTGACGGTGGGCCCGCCTGGCCCACTGGTCAGGTTTGACCAGCCACGCTGCGCCGCTTCCCTCGATCGAACGGAGGCGGAGCTCCGGCGAGGTTTTGCCGGCGAACGGGGGCGCCTCTTGGTGATCTAAGGGTATGGGTGTGCTCAGGGGGTCGAGACGAGTCTGTGGGTACCCGCCATGGTCGCCGACGTGGACGGGGTTGCCGGCGACGAGCTTCGCGGCGGAGCCGGCATTCGGGTGGGTAGTGAGTTTGGGGCTACGGTGGTCTCCGACCAAAATTGGTCGAGGGGTTGCACTCGCGAGAGGGAGGGGGAGTTCTTGGTGGAGAGAATGGAGAGGGAGGGGCACTGGTGGCGACGGAATCGGCCGGAGTGAGGCGGCGACAGAACCGGCCGGACTCGGGGAAGAAGGCCTTCCCCTCGTCGAATGCTGGCCAGGGCAACACTAGGAGGATCATATGAGGTTGATCGAGGGCTAGATGGAGCTCCGGGGCCCTTATATATGCGTTGGAGGTCGGTTCCGAGGCGGCCGGCGATAAGGATGGCGGCGACCGTCATTCTGTAGCAATGGCGACGTGGCGGCGACGCGCGCTAGGGGACGAAGCTGCGGCTAAGCTGGAGATGTTTAAGGGGGCAGCTGGCGAGCGGAGGAGGTTTGGGCGGCGCCGTCCATGGATGCGGCCGCAAGCGTGCCACCGAGGAGCTTGGTGCGGCGCCACTGTAGTGAGCTAGGGGTGGTCGGGGCTCTTGGCGCGACGCGGCGAGGGGGAAAGGATCAGGATGGACTCGGGGAGGTTTATCCAGGGGAGCGCTTGCTCGGGCGCGGGCACGTGCAAAACGCGTGCTCTACTCGCGCTCCGGGCGTGCACGGCGTCTGCTCGACGAAATGCCAGGGTGGCCAAAACGGCTAGAGATCAAATGCAAATCCACAGGTCTGGGTTAGAGACCACTAGCAGGCTACTGGACAACTTGGTTTGGACAGATGGGAAAGTTCACAACACAAACTTACAATCATGCCAAAAATGTTCATGCCCATAGGGTGTTTGACAAAATGCCAGATGCACTTAGGCATTTCTTGGAGTGACCAAAACTTCCAGAGTGGGGTCTCTGTGGGTGCACAAGTGGGTGGTGAGGTTAGTTGGTAGAAAGCACAAACTTGCTAGTGCAAGTTTTGCAGAACTTCAAATCTGGACAGGATGTGAGTGGCATTATTTCATGAACCAGAAATATGGCAATGGTTGCATGCTCCTGGACTTAGGGGTTTAGTATGGAGGACTACAAGTAGGAGGAGGAATCAAGGGCCAAAGAGCAAGCAATAATAGGGATGCTGTACAAACCATCATGCTGGACCAGAATGAAGATTAGGTTGATTCACTCAAAATCCCCAGAGAACATCCTTGGATTATTGCATATAATGGAATCATAGGCTGCTACTGACATCCCATAATTTTGGTGGAAGCTAGAAACAAACATTTAAAAGGGTTGTAGTGTAAAATTGCCCACTGGACCAAAGAAGAAAAACATGTGTAGCACTCAAAATATGCAATGAATGAAATATTTTATTGCACAAAAGTGATTTAGAGACATCACATGACATCTCCAAATTTTGGTTGGATTTTTATAGTTAAACTTATCAAATGGATGAAGTACAAAAAGAGCTCCAAAACTAAAAACAAGTCATTTTATTGAATAAAGCTCAGGGTGAAATAATTTATTAAATAAATCTACTGATTAGGAAATTGTTTTAATGAGAGGGCATAGAACTCCAATATATTTTGGAGGGATCCACTTGGGATAAACTCCTTAATATTAAAGGAAAAAGTTTTGAAAATCCACAGAGATATTATTGCAGGTAAAATTCTAAAACTCTTGGCAAAATTTTAATAACTAAACCTGGTTAAATTTTTGGGGTGTTACAGGCAGCGCACGACGAACAATGTCATCACGCCGAAGATCCCGGGCGTCGCCACGGGAAGGGCCCCGAGCACCACTCCCGGGACGTAGAAGACCTGCCCGCTCGCCGAAGCGCTGGTGAAAACGGCATCCGACCGCAGGATCGTGATAGAGCTCCTTCTGACATGGTCAGAAGTCAAAGCGCGTCGCGATCCGTGCAGGTTCCGCTGCCGCCGACGCCAGCAGAGGCCCTAGCGCGCGTAGTTGCTCCTCGACTTTCCTCCCACTACCGGGAAACTCGACGAATGGAGAGCCACTATCCGAAGCCTTGTTGCGGTGGCCAACAAAGACGAACCAAGTCTGGTGGAGCCCCCGGGTCGACGCTCCGATGGAGTCCCACGCACCAGTGGTGGAAAAGCCGGTGGCGCCGCGACCATGGTGCATTCACCTCCTCCCCATCCGGTACCACGGACGCCGGCTCGTCGCGACATCACGGGCGACGACATCTCCATAGCGTCGTCCGACCCACGGACCCACTGTAACCAGCACCAAGTTCTTCGGGAACGAGCCCATGAAGACGCTTGAACCACTATCGAGCGCCGGCGCGGAGCGCGCCACCAGTCAGACAGGCGAGCAGGGCCTGCTGCGAACCACCCGGCCCCGGAGAGCCCTGGAGGCCTACCTTACGAGGTAGGCTGTCCGGCTTTTACCCGTGAGCTGCGGCAGTTCCAGTGGCCCACTCACCGCACCTTCAAACCTGACGTTGGCGAGAAGTACAACGGCAAGACCCACCCGTCTGAGTTCCTCAGCATCCACACCATCGCGATGCAATCTGCCGGAGCCCGCGACGATAAGGTGCTTGCGAATTACTTTCCATTGGCTCTTAAACCCAACGCCATGTCGTGGTTGATGCACTTGCCGGTAGACTCTATTTCCTCCTGGTCGGATTTGTGCCATGAGTTTGTTGGCGCCTTTACTGGAGGTCACCAAGCCCATGGCCAAGCAAGCGACCTGCACGTCATTCCCATGAAGGGAGGCGAGAGTCTGTGCAAGTATATACAGAGGTTCAGCCGGGTACAGTACAATATCCCTGATGTTCACCCTGCCGCCATCATCAGCGCGTTTCATCAAAACATGCGTAACCGCAAGATGTGCGAAGAGCTGGCAATGAACAAGGTGAAAGACGTGGCAGAACTCTATGTTCTTGCTGACAGATGTGCCCGGGCTGAAGAGGGAAGGAAGTACCCCGGTGAAGATGCCGGCGTGGAAACCGACTCTTCAGATGAGGATACTGCCGCCCCGGTAAAGAAAGGTCGGCGCCGCAACAGGAAGCGCAAAGGTAAAACCGTGCTTGCCGTCGAGGGATCTGATGACGCTGGCTCCACCAAGAAAACCAAGGCAGATGACCCCGGCAAGGAAATTGCCGGATGTGTTGCCTGCCGGGCCTTGGCGGCTGCCGATAAGCCAGGAAACTCCGACAAGCAATACTGCAAGAAGCATCGCACCAAAGGACATGATCTCCAGAACTGCCGACAGGTTGAGCTCCTTGCTGAGAAGCAGAGGGCTGAATATGAGAGGCGGGACAAGGAGAAGGGCCAGGACGGTGTTGAGGGGTCCGGCAAGAAGCATGACGGCCAGGCGGGCCGTCGCGGCAAGGATAAATAGCAGGAGAGGCCCGCCCGGGGCCGTGACAAAAAGCCAGTAGACGATGATCACGAAGAGGACGATGAGTCTGGTGACCAAGAATTTCAGAAAGCTACAGAGGCCATGTGCGTCGATGCCGGCGCCTCGCTGCATACCTATCACCGCCAGCTTAAACAGTGGGCGCGTGATGTTACAGCGGCAGAGCCGCCGTTTGATGCCCAAAGGTCGCTGAAGTGGTCCAGCACACCTATCATTTTTGACACTGAGGATCACCCTGATTGCACCACTGCAGTCGGGTGCTTGCCATTGTAGGTTTCACCAACAATACGCAACCTCAAGGTGACAAAGATGCTAGTCGATGGCGGGGCCGGTCTGAACTTAATCTCGCCTACCATGATCGAGAAACTGCATATTCCTGATGAAGACCTCGAAGAGACGGGCATGTTTTAGGGGGTCAACCCGGGAAGAAGTCAACCAAAGGGAAAGGTCACGTTGCCCGTCACTCTTGGGCGTGGTCTGAACTACAGGACAGAAAGGATGTGTTCGACGTTGCCAAGATCCCCTTGCCTTACAACGGGATCCTTGGCCGCCCAGCGCTGGCCAAGTTCATGGCAGCGTCACATTACGCCTACAACCCCCTGAAGATGCCGGGGCCTGTGACGATCATCACCGTCCCATCAGACAAGAAGGATGCGCTAATTTGTGCTGACCAACTCTACCAACAAGCAGTTGCAGCAGCTGCCACTGCTAAGGCACTTGCTCCTGCCGCTGGAGCCCCGGGAAGGAAAAAGAAGAAGACCGGTGAGACCTTAGGCACCCACTCCGGCAAGCGCACCTCTTCGGAGTGCAGTGCTCCCGTCGAGGACGTGCCAGAGAGCTCCACAGGCAGAAACAAGAAGTCCAGGGCCACACCGCCGGGAACTAAGAAGGTTTCTGTCAAGGAGGACAGCACGGGAGGGGCTTTCACCATAAGCTCCGCCCTTGACGACAAATAGGAAGACGCGCTCGTCACCTTCCTGCGGGCGAATGTCGATGTGTTTGCATGGCAAGCATCCGACATCCCCGGCGTTCCCAGGGAGGTGATTGAGCACCACCTTGCTGTCTGTCCTCATGCGCGGCCCGTCAAGCAGAAGGTCAGAAAGCAAGCCTTGGTACGACAAGAGTTCATCACAGAGGAGAACCGGAAACTGGAAGCAGCGGGTTTGGTAAGAGGAGTGCTCCATCCAACGTGGTTGGCCAATCCAGTGGTAGTGCGCAAGGAAAATGGGAAGTGGAGGTTGTGTATTGATTACACAAATATCAATAAGGCTTGTCCCAAAGACCCCTTCCCGTTGCCGTGCATCGACCATATTGTTGACTCCACGGCTGGGTGTGATCTGTTGTCATTCCTCGATGCCTACTTCGGCTACCACCAGATCTTCATGACAAGAGAAGACGAAGAGAAAAAGGCATTCATCACCCCATGTGGTACGTTTTGTTTCATACGGATGCCTTTCGGGTTGAAGAGTGCTAGTTCAACGTTTGCAAGGGCGGTCCATATTGGTTTTGAACCCCAGCTCCATAGAAATATGGAAGCTTATATGGATGATATAGTGGTCAAAACCAAGAACAGGGCAACCCTTATACAGGATTTACAAGAAACATTTGCAAACCTACGCAAGATTAATCTCAAGCTGAACCCTGAGAAGTGTGTCTTTGGCGTCCCGTCCGGCAAGCTTCTCGGGTTCTTTGTGTCACAGAGTGGGATAGAGGCCAATCCGGACAAGATCAAAGCTATAGAACAGATTGAAGCTCCCAAGCGGGTCAAGGATGTACGTCAGCTTGCCGGTTGCGTTGCCGCCATGAGCAGGTTCATTTCCAAGTCCGCCGAGCGCGCCCTTCCCTTTTTGAGAATCTTGAAAAAGGCGGGCCCGATGGAATGGACGCCAGAAGCCGGAGCAGCATTGTGAGATTTGAAGAGGTATCTCTCCTCCACGCCAGTACTAGTTGCTCCTAGGCCACAAGAACCGTTGCTGCTATACCTGGCGGCAACGAACCAGGTGGTCAGCGCCGCGCTAGTGGCGTAAAGAGAAATTGATGATGAGGTGATAGTAGCGACAGAGCCTGGTGCCGTTGGCGCAGAGACGACACAGCCGGTTGGAGTGCCGCCAAGGAAGAAAATGATGCAGCACCCGGTCTACTTTGTTAGCTCCCTCCTGCAGGGGGCTAGATCAAGGTACTCCGGTGTGCAGAAACTGCTCTTTGGCCTTCTTATGGCCTCGAGGAAGCTGCGTCACTACTTCCAGGCGCACGAGATCACCGTCGTTACTTGCCTCCCTCTGCAACGGATATTGCACAATCCAGACGCAACGGGAAGAATTGTAGAATGGGCACTGGAGCTGTCCAGCTTTGGCCTCAAGTTTGAGAGTACCTCGACGATTCAAAGCCGAGTCCTGGCGGAGTTCGTTGCAGAGTGAACCGCGACGCCTGATGAAGAAACCCAGGAGACTGTTCTCCCCGGCAAAGAAGCAAGTTGCAACTGGGTCATGTACTTTGATGGAGCTTTCTCCTTATAGGGCGCCGGGGCTGGCGTACTACTTGTCGCGCCCATCGGAGAGCACCTCAAGTACGTGGTCCAGATGCACTTCCCCAGGGAGGTGTCAACAAACAATACTGTTGAGTACGAGGGGCTGCTTGCTGGTCTTAGGATCGCGGCAGACCTCGGAATCAAGAAACTCATTGTCAGGGGCGACTCGCAACTTGTCGTCAAACAAGTCAACAAGGATTACCAGAGCCCGTTTATGAAGGCCTACGTCGATGAAGTGAGGAAGCTGGAAGAGCGTTTTGACTGTATACAGGCAGAGCACGTTCCCCGAGACATCGCCGATTACCTGTCAAAACGCGCTGCCCTCAAGCTACCTGTGGAACCAGGTACCTTTGTGCTTCAGCTAACTCAGCCATCCGTTGATCCATCAACAGAACAAAACAAGAGGAGAAAATCAGGGCCCGGCAAGTACTTTCCGCCGAGCTCCCCGAAGCCGCCGGCAAGGATGTTGCCGGAGACATTGACCCCGCCACGGGACGGCTAGCTCCGGCAGATCATCAAGCTCTTGCCGTGGAGACAACCGCTCCTATAGCGGAGGAAATGCCTTTAGTCCTCGCCGTCGAGCCTAAGGCTCCAGCGTGGGCACAGTATACCGTCCGATTCCTCCAAACAGGGGAACTTCCTGAGGAGCAGGAAGAAGCGGAAAAAGTAGCCCGTCGATCTACTATGTACCAGTTCGTCGATGACGTCCTGTACAGAAAGAGGCCGAACGGTGTGAAATTGAAGTGTATCCCTCGAGAGGAAGGACTGGGGCTGTTGGCAGAGATACATGGAGGCATATGTGGTTCCCAGATAGGGTCGAGGGCCCTTGCCGGCAAAGTGTTTCGGCAAGGCTTCTTCTGGCCCACCGCCCTCCAGGATGCAACGACACTAGTCACTAGGTGTGAAGCGTGTCAGTTCCATTGAAAGAAGCTTCATCAGCCAGCTCAAGCCCTTCAAACCATTCCTCTCTCCTGGCCTTTCTCGGTCTGGGGGCTCGACATACTGGGCCCTTTCCCCCGCACTGTCGGGGGCTTTGAGTACTTGTACGTTGCAATCGACAAGTTCACAAAGTGGCCAGAAGTGGAAGCAGTGAGGAAGGTCACAGCACAGTCAGCCATCAAGTTCTTTAAAGGACTGGTGTGCCGTTTTCGTGTACCCAATAGGGTCATCACCGACAACGGCACGCAGTTCACAAGCCACACCTTCATGCAATATATTCAAGACCTCGGCAGCAAGGTCTGTTTCGCTTCCGTTGCTCACCCACAAAGCAATGGTCAAGCTGAGAGGGCAAATGCTGAAGTATTGCGAGGCCTAAGGACAAATACCTTTGACAGACTGCGCAAGAGTGGAAGGCACTGGATTGATGAATTGCCGGCGGTTCTTTGGTCAATCAGAATGACACCAAATCGAGCCACCGTCCAGACACCCTTTGCCCTGGTATACGGGGCAGAAGCAGTTCTCCCCACAGAACTCATATACGGGTCACCTCGAGTACTTGCTTATAACGAGCTTGAGCAAGAGCAACTGCAGCAAGATGACGTAACGCTCCTTGAGGAAGATCGTCTTCGGGCGGCTGTGAGAGCAGCGAGCTACCAGCAAGCCTTGCGCCGCTACCATAGCTGCAAGGTCCGTGCCCAAAGCTTTGAGGAAGGCGACCTTGTTCTTCGGCGTATTCAATCGGCCAAGAATTCCAACAAGTTGACACCAAAGTGGGAAGGCCCTTATCAGGTAATACGAGTCACTAGGCCCGGCGCAGTCCGCCTGGAGACCGAAGATGCCGTTCCGGTGAGTAACTCCTGGAACATTGAGCATCTTCACAAGTTTTACCCGTGAGGCGCGGCTTGTCGGGCCCCCCGGCAAGCCACCTTTTGTACAAGCCTTGCCGATGACGCATGTAACCCTTTGTACAAAGCCAGTCGCAGACCCTGAGCATAAATAAATGAAGCGCTGGCGCCCTAAGAAATAGCATGCATGCTAGGTCGAGTCTCGTCCTTGATTAGGGTTGATAGCGCTTAGCGGCGGCTAACCCCTAGCTTAGAGGTCGAGTTTGCATCTCTTTGTCTTTCTTTTGTCTTCTTTGGTTCGCAGGACACACAGATATCCTTGCCAAACCACTTGGGGAGAAAAAAAGGAACAGACCAGCATCTAGGCCCCGGCAAGCCAGTATTACCGGGGGCTGCAAGAGCAAAGATTCACCCACGGCAAACCAGGGTTGCCGGGGGCCGCAGATTCAGATAAGTTTTTCATCCCTTATCATGCATTTCTTGTACCTCTCCTCATGAGGCAGGTCAAGGAGGCGAGAAGGGCAAAAGGAGCGCCTAGGTGAGCTACGGGTGGCAGAAGACGCCGAGAGAACATCTTGGTGGCCGTCCAAAGGCTGGATGGTGATGGCGGCGCCCGAAGCAGAGCTCGAAGAAGAGGCGGCAGACGTCAAGATAAGGCCGAAGGCGCCGGTGCTCACAGATTCCAACTTGACGGCCTTGCCGCCCGCCTTCTTCCTCTTCCGCAGCCTCCCAACGCCAGCCGCCCAAGGAGATGACCCCGAGAAGTTCAAGGAGCCGGCGACACGGATGATGGGGTCACCGGTGCCACACGGAGTGGCACCCGACACCTAGTCGGACCCGTCATCCTGCCGCCTACCGCCCTCGTCGTTGCTGCCACTGTCCTCCTCGTCACTCTCGCTCGAGGAGGAATCTTCACTATCAGAAGAGCTCTCCACGCAGCACCTTGTACGAGTCCCAAAGTGCCCGAAGACCTTGACAGAGAGAAGGCCACCCTCCATCAGCTTAAAATGGAGAGTGAGCCCCTCCTTCAAGCTGTGGATATGAGCAAATGTCTTCCATCCCCGACGAAGATACATCACGTGAGGAGCAGGGAAGTTGACGCGGACCCGCGTGCCACTGATCCCGCAACCCCTCATGTGCAGCCGCAATGACTCTGGCGGATCCAGCTCCATCTCCCGCGCAAATGGAGTTGGGAGACGAAGGCGACGGCGCGGCGGCCGGTGCATCCTGACGAAGAACTCACAAGGGTCATCCCCAACATGGCCCTCCATTGGAGGAGCTGCTAGCGGGGCAAGGCCGACGCGCCACCCCGTCCTCCTCTTCCCCGAGCGCCCCTGCCTCACCCACGGCCTCGCCCGCTCCCCCTTCCCCTTGCGGCCGGCTCTGCCACCGCAGGCACATGAGGAGGAGGGACGCGTTGTCGGGCGGTGACCCTCGCCGCCACCATTGAAGGACTGGGATTTCCTCTCTCCATGACGAATGGAAGAGAGGAGCAGAAGCTGAAGGAAGAAGAAGATGGAAGAATGCGGGGCGCCATCCCCCCCTCTCCCGCTCTTTATAAAGGAACGGGGTTGGGGCTCGGCCGCCCCGCTCGGCCAATCAAGACACGGAAGGCGCAGGGAGCCAGGACCGAGCCGCTGCCCCAACCAGCGAAGGCCCGGTTTCCCGCCTCCACTGTTTGCTACCCCAAGCGCATGGGAGACACATGGCGAACGTACAGAACTGAGGGGACGGGTGAGACAACCTCTCCCCACCCCGTGATCGTGGGGAGTGGACGCCTTGAAGACCGCGCCTCGGCCCCATTCAGTAAATGGGCCGCGCATCCACGCCTCCCTTCATTTATGGGGAAAGCGTGAACCGCCCCTTTACTATGATGTGACGCATGCCTGCAGGGACCGCCCCACGCATGCCGCCCACGGCACGCGCACCCCTCCACACCGCGCCACGCGCGCGGATCGTGGGAGGCGCGGCGTGCGAAAAACCTTACCGCAGTAAACACCGCCCCGCCTGCCCGCACACCGCTTTTGGGCCTAGCCCAACAACACGTTGCGCTTATGTGTGGCCCAGGCCTGGGGGCTCCTGTCGGTGTACAAAAAGAGGGTACACTTTTTGTACCCCTATAACTGTGCACGGGCAGTCAGACCCGCGCCCACGACCACACCAACAAGGCAAGGGAGGTGAGCCAGGGTAAGACCGAAGCTCGAGGGAACTGGAGCAACGCCAAGGCCAGGACCACGAAGAGCCAAGGGACGAGGCGGGCTCCCCCGGCAAGATCCTTGCCGGGGCCGGCTTTAGCAACCCCGGCAAGACCCTTGCCGCGGCAACTCGCCCCACGCCTATGGAGCAAATTACCCTTGAGTCCACTGCCCCCATGGGGCAAGGATTCGGGAGACCCCTCCGCAGTGGCATGCAGATCTTTGTGAAGAAACATTCACAGTCAGATATAGAAGATGACGACCCTTGGTGGGATCACAGCCAAGGAAGACCACAAGACCTCCGGCAAGCGCCTTGCCGGGGATGACAGCAGGCGCCTCGGCAAGACCCTTGCCGGGGCCCCGGCAAGGCCCTTGCCGAGGATATCCGCAGGGCCACCATCAGGCCCACGCTGACTAAACCTCCACCGCCGTACGCACGTAGCTGCCAACCCAACCAGCTGGGCAGGCACCTGTGTGGCGGCATGTAGATCTTCGTGAAGACCCACCACTGCGCCACCTCAGCTGCCTGCCTACCTACATGGCATCACAGGCATCGCTGGCCAGGGCGCGTGTCGACACTAGAAGGAGCGGCGACGGACGAGACAGATTTCTCCCCCATCCCCGATAAAGCAAGGACACCTAAGCGAGACGCATTAAATGCGCCTTGTCATGTAATGCGAGGGATAACCTCGCATCACTGTACCCTTTCCAACTCCTTTGTGACACGGTGGCGACCCCTTTTTCTATAAAAGGAGGCCCGAGGCGACCAGGAGAAGGATTCAGCTTTTTGGAGCTCCTAACGCCCCAGAGCTAGCTCAAGAACAGGAATATACCTCCACCAAAGCAGGAGTAGGGTTTTATGCATCCTCGCGCCCCGAACCTGGATAAACAAACTGTGTACTATCTGTTTGATCCGCTCTTCTCACGACCCCGCGCCCCGCTAACCATAGTAGGGATTCTTGTGATCCCATAGGTGTCGTTCCCACCGACACGCCCCTGCCGTGGACGGCACCGCCCGAGCCACAACCGCTCGCCAGCTCGCCCCTGGAGCAGTGCCCGCTCGTCAGCTAGCCTATGCCGCCATCCCCAGCCTCGACACGTCGCACTGCAAGCTACAGCGAGTCGGTTCGCCGATCTTATCTCCGGCGGCCGCGGAACCGACCTAGTCGCTTTATAAATAGGTACCCCGGGCCCATCCGGACACTCAGGCAACCTTGTACCATCCCCCTAGTACCCCCACAGCCAGCAATCGATGAGGGAAGGCCGTCTTCCTCGTCTCCGGCCAGTTCGGCCGCCGCGACGCTCCGGTGTCGTGCGTCGCAAACAGAGCCTCCCCTGCTCTTCCAACACCACCGTCCGACTCCCTTGATCGTGCGGAGCCACCCAAACCCTCAGCCTCGATCGGGAGCCACCGTAGCCCAAACCCCCAATTCCTCCCGAAGTCACCTCCGCCGCGGAGCTCGCCGCTGGCGACTCCCTTCATCCCCGCCAGCCTGTCGACCACCGGGAGGACCGCCCCGGACTGGTGGATTCATCCCCGCACTCAGAACCCCACGGGGAGCCGCCGTTCGTCGACGGCGATCGCCGGAGCCCGCCTCGGCTCGGCCAGAGGAGAAAGAGGGCACGGGCGATTGGTCAAACCTGACCAGTGGGCTCAAGGGACCCACTGTCAGTGACCCCGAGCCAGCCCGCGTTGGTTTAAGTGGAGGCGTAAACCTCAGAAGTACGTTTCCTCTGCCTCGAAAACGTATTCTCCCCGAACCGTTTTCTTTTTCTTAATTTTGTTAAAAACAGATTTTTGACTCGACTTTGACTGGCTATAACTGTTTAAATATAAGTCCAATTGACTTGATTCTTTTTCTGTTATTTCTCAAATTCTGTCTAGTTTATTTTCCTATTTATTTTAAAATTTTCCAAGCAACTTTTTGTACTGTTTTGAAACTTTGTGTTAATTTCAAATTTCCTTAAACATAATTTTTGAAGAAGGAATCAACTTTCAAAAAGTGCACCCCCACTGGCATAATCTTGAAAGCAAGCATTCTGAACCCTGGCATAATATTGTCGTGTGTTGTTCGATACGGTTACAACACCACCTTGTCTCGGAGTTTTCGTTATTTTACGTGATGATATGATCCTACTCATATGTGCATATTGATGACCCCGTGCTATTGGGATTTGATATGTTGTGATAGTGATCGCCCTCGTATGCCTTTCGTGCCTATCAGAAGGAATCCGGGAAAGCCTCTGTCTTGGGTAGACACAAGCTTGTCCCTAATCCTTCGTCGAGGCGGTTATGTCCGGTAAGGCATGGGGAGGTATGATGAGTGGTGATTCTGCCTGTTTGGTGTGAAATATATTTCTTATGCTAATCATGCAGGAAATGCTTTAACCTCCTGAGTCGACCATAGATCGAGTCTTGTTCCGGTAACCCCCATACTTGTTTCATGCTACCACTTGTCCCTGCCATAGGTAGGGTACGGTTCAGTAAGTTGTCAACCCCTTTCCTAGCACACACCGTACAGAGAGTCCATGCTGGAAGATACCGGCTGCATCCGGTAGGCATGCCACCTGGTCCGGGGGCATGGGTGTTTCCGGTTGGAGCCGAGGGGTAGCTCTAGTTTTGCTGCTATAAATTTTGTGATCCCATGCTAATCGAGGTTGTAGCCTCCCCCACTTAGAGTTTCGCTTAACGGGTGTCATGGGTGATTTCCAGACACCGGTAAGTTAGGCTGGTGTGTGCGGTCAGGTGTGTTTTCAATTAAAAGACCGTAGGCAGAATTAGTCCCGATGGACAAAAGAAATCCGTTACTCGTGGGTAAAGAGCACACCCTCTGGAGAGATTATATCTATTCGAATAGCCGTGTCCATGGTTAAGGACTACAGTCTGGGATGGGTAAAGTATCGGTCTTAGTGTCGGTCTTCGGAGGAAAAACTACTAAACCAGAACATGGATCGTGACTTGTGACTCATGATGATTATGATTACTATTATTATGGACTAACCATTTACATTATTTGAATTATTGAGTATCCCTGGAACGGTTCTACCTCCCGGATATTCACTGTGATTATTCTTATACAAGCCCTTTATGTGGTGTCGCACAGACGCCCGACTGTGGCATGTTCGTCATTCATTTACTTTGTAAGCCCTTTATGTGGCGTCGTTGAGACGCGTGACTGTGGCATGCTTGTTACTTATAAGCCCTTTATGTGGTGTCTCTCAGACGCCCAACTATGGCATGCTTTATATTACTGTCCTTTTGAGGCGTCACTTCAGACACCCAATCGGTGCATTCGATTCCTACCCTCTGATTGCATATTCATGTTTTATATGAATAACCTACTTGCGTGGATCACAAATTTGATTTCGTATCTGACAAAGTGATCGTGGAATGTTTCCGAGCATCATTATTATCTGTTACATTATACCTGTGTTCATAATGTTTGCGAGTACATTCAAAGTACTCACTGGCTTGTCCCTGGCTATTGTCTTGGCCAGATTTCTTTCATGGAGAGGAGCATTGCGATGACAGCCCCGAAATATACGCAATGGTGATAGCAGCCTCGCGAAGATAGGAGTTATCCTGGTCAGCTGTTCCTGTGGGAAATGGAGTCCCATGGCCACTGATGAACCTCAAACCGCTTCTGCCATCAACCACTAGAAACCATTTGTTGTACTCATAGGCCAGAATGGTCTTGTACTACATATTCTGTATTTTGCTTGGAATTTCTGTATCAAGTTGGTGCCTCATCAGCTAACAGTAATCCTAGGGTTGATGAGCACAAGGACCATTTTTGGGAAAATTGATAACGCGAAAATCCGGTCCTAACAATCTTGGTATCAGAGCCAGGCTGACCATTGGCTAATCCTATCTTAGCCAGTTCAAAAAACCTAGGTTTACCAACCCACCAGACCTTAACCTAACCCCGACCAAGCTTCTCGTGTAAGATAGCCACACAGTGACCCCGACACCTTTTGGCAGTCGGTGCCCAACCTATCATCCTAGCCTGTCGATCACGCGCCAGTGACCGACACCTAAAATGTCTCATTCGCAAGCATGCGAAGGAAGACTCCGTCCCCTTTTTCCTATAAAAAGGGGCACGCTAGCCTCAACCCAGCACAGCACAGCCTCTACCCCAAACCGAGCTAAAATGCCTGGATCCATTGTTCACAATGAGACCACAGCAACCAACCTTGGAAGTTTTGTGACCGTGCTAGCAAACCTCACCCTCCGTGCCTTTGCATTAGAAGAGCCCCCAGAATATGTTGTGTAGCAAGGGCCCATGAGCGGTGAGAGCCGTCAATTCTGGGCCACTATGCACGTCTATGGTAGGGGACTATCGCCAGAACGCCCCTGTCGAATTTCGGGTTCCGGCAGACCCTTAAGGTTCGAACTCTGGGGTGCGCGCGGAGATCCAACCCTCCACCGCCTCGTACCTCGCCGAATCGCAAGAACCTAAACTACTAGCAAGAACAACACAAGAGACGCAAGATTTATACTAGTTCGCCACCGTTGTGGTGTAATACCCTACTCTAGTTTGTGGTGTGGTGGATTGCCTCTGGGCTGATGAAGAATAAGATAGGAAGAACAGCCTCGCGAGGGTCTTCTTGGTGGAAGCGATGAACTGCTAAGTGGTGTCCCGTTGCTCTAGCTTGAGGATCGGGTCTCTATCTCTCTCCCTCTGGATTCCAAAATGCCTGCCTCGAGGAGAGAGGCTCTACTATGGTGGCTGGCTCTACTTATACAAACGAAGGCCCTGGGCCTCTTCCCAAATATCGAGCGGGAAGGCCGCCAACAGTTGGCCATTTTGAAGGGGAACAACGGGTACTCGCCTGCCAAAGGCTCTGGTGATGACGCCTGCTTGGGCTCCACGATGACTGTGTTCCAGCCGTTGGGGCTGGTCTTGGTCTTGTTGCACCGAAACGGATGCCTTTGCTTGATGCTCTTGCCTGCGCTTGCTCCCTTTGCACCAAAGAGGAAAGGAGGACATCAGCGGGCTGGCGCCGATGGCGCCCTTGGTTGTCATGGCTTGCGTCACGGGCACCTTGCGAGGTACCCTGCCTTGAACTCTCCTCCTCCTCGTGAGCTAGCCTGGCGAGGCTGCGCCTGAGGAAGCTCTTGGTTGTCCGCCCCGCGAGGCTTGGCCCCTCGCAAGGGTCTTGAGTTTGCATTGATGAAGATGGGCTGTCCTGGGCCTCCTTTGAGCCATGCTGCGCCGCAGTGAGCAAGTCTGGGACCCCTGTTCCCGAACGCCGACAGAGCCCCAGGCCCCTGGCGCGCCCGAACTTGGCTGTGTAGAGAGGCGAAAGGGCAAGTGCGAAGCGTCGCGGGCCCTAACAGCCTGCGGCCTTGGGCGCCGCATGGCGGTTGATTGGACGTGGGAGCCTGCTCCCCCACGACGCCTTGGTAACCGCCCGGATTCGATAGGTCCCTGCATGCAAGGTTGGGCATGAGGGCTGGTGATCATGGAGGCCGACGGTTGTCCTCCGCCAGCTATAAGTACGGAACGGCATGCGCCCTTCCAGTCTATCCTTTCCTGTCTCTCCTTCTTCTCCATGGCTCCACCAAGGAAGTTCTCGGTCGCAGAGAAGGGGAAGGGCCGCTAGGTCGAATCTTCCTCTCCTCCGCCTAAGCGTGGTCGAGGTCGCCCGCAGCACCCGTGGCCTCCACGGGCGGTCTCCGCGGTCGTGGGGAGGCTCTCAGCGTGACGAGCGGCTGGCCATGGTCGGAGGGCGGCCCGGCCGCTCGCCCCCGAGGCCGCCCTCCATGCTGCCAAGCGCCGCCGAGTTCATGGTGAGGGCGGAGGAGCCGTCCAGCGTCCGGCTTCAGCTCCCGTGCTTCCTCCTGGGTGAGCTCCCAGATGGCGCCCTGACTGGCCTCTCGCTTCAGGCAGATGGCTGTTGCAGCCGGGCTCCGTGGGCTTCTCTGGAGGTCTCTGCTGCAGGGAACCTGTTCCTGGCCCGCGGCTGGCAGACGTCCGCGCGTGCGTGTGGTCTCCACCGCCGGTGCTCCCTGCACTTCAAGTATGATGGCGACGCCACCCTCTACGTGAGGGTGTTCGGGGAAGACGGCCGCCGCATGGGGTGCTGCCCTGAGGACGACGACCACGGCCGAGGACTCAGCCCCGGCGCGGGCGGCTGGCGCTGCCCGCGACTCCTCACGCTTCACCAGCTCTTCTTCGGGCGGCGATTCTTCCAAAGAAGGCGTCACGCCAGCCCCCACGCCGCGCGCCTGCTTGGGGTGGCAGCGGTCCGCTCGCCGCCACGCCCGGTGAAGAAGCGAGATGGAGTCCGACCGAGCTCCAGAGGCGGCGGGGCCCCGAGAGCCGCACGGGAGTGCTTCACCTGTTTTTGTCCTTTTCTTTCCTTTTCTCCTGCGTAAAAAGGGGACAATGTGTGGCTCCGTGGGGGCGTGTTTAGGGCAACGCCGTTAATTATTGTACTGCTTTTGTTATCCTGATACTGTTCCCTTCTGTCGTGCGCCCATTCGCAAGTGAACCCCGGTCGTGGCCGCGGGGGCGACCGACCCTGGCCCCGTGTTCGCGTTGTGCTGCCCGTGAGGCATGGTCAGGAGGGGTGCTCCAGTTGTGGACCAGGCCCATGAAAACTTGAGCGATAGGGGTAGGAACACTCACGGGGGCTCCCGAGGCTTCCGCCTCGCGAGTCCCCGCGCAAGAGAAATCCAGGCAGGAGGGCGAAAAAGATCGAAGAACCACAGACCAAAAAAGGGCGATAGTTTCGATAAAAACTTCAGATGGGAATAACCAGTCAACTGCAGAAAGCAAATGAAGAAGCCGCGCCCAGCACCTAGTCTAGTCTTCGACGTCTTCTCACCAGCGCGGAGCTAAGTGCTGCCATTGGGCGTGGGAGGGAGCCCCGGGGCCTGAGGCCGGCACTCCTGAGACTCCGGGGCGTGTACAGCCCCAACTCATTATTACGTGAGAGTGTCACGGGCGGAGAGCTTCACAGGCGTTCGCCTTCTTCACAGAGCTCCGGGCCTTTCTTACAGTAAGCAAGCTTCACGCAGGCGCTTGCCCTCTTCACAGTGCTCTGGGCCTTTTCCCGGAGGTGAGCTTCACAGCATTCGCCTTCTTCATGTGCCCGGGCCTTTCCAAAAGAATGAGCTTCACAGGCATTCGCCTTCTTCATGTGCTTTGGGCCTTTTCCAAAAGAATGAGCTTCACAGGCATTTGCTTTCTTCACGAGCCTTTGGGCCTTTTCCAAAGAATGAGCTTCACGGGCATTCGCCTTCTTCACAGTGCACTGGGCCTTTTAGGGTAAACCTCCGGAGGTGCTGGATGTTCCACGCGCTCAGAGTAGGTACTCCTCTTGAGTCTCCAAGCGCACGAGCAGGCCTCGAAACATGAACAACCTTGAAGGGGCCTCCCACATGGGAGAGAGCTTATGCAGTCCCTCCACGAGAGGACCCGTTGGAGCACGAGGTCCCCTACCTCGAGAGTTCTGGCGCGGATGTTGCGGCAGTGGTATCGCCGGAGTGCCTGCTGGTACCTCGCCGCTCGCAGCGCAGCTTCTCGACGGCGCTCCTCCCCCAGCACAAGGGCCATCCCGCATGGCGCCCTACTGATGTTTCATCGAACGCCGGGACCAGCGGATCGACGCTGACCTCGTGAGGGAGGACCGCTTCGGCTCCGTAGACCAGGAAGAAGGGGGTCTCCCCAGTTGGCTTGGTTGCGGTTGTGCGGATGGACCACAACACAGACGGAAGCTCGTCGTACCAGCCTCTACCGCAGGCTTCCAGTTTCTTCTTGAACATCCTGGTCTTGAGGCCTCTCAAGACCTCTGCATTGGCCCCCTCGGCATGTCCATTGCTGCGGGGGTGCGCCACCGAAGCGTAGCATATCTGCATCCCAAGGTTAGCGCAAAGACATTTTAAAAGGTTCTTGGTGAACCGCGAACCGTTATTCTGTGATGATGCGGTTCGCACCAACCGCTCACGATGCCCTTCATGAACTTGACCGCAGAACCAGCGGGATGGCGCGACGGCCTCGACTTGACCCACTTGGTGAATTTGTCCACGACGACGAGAGGTAGCGATAGCCTGGCGCCCGAGGAAAGGGCCTGAATGTCCAGCCCCTGCACCGTGAATGGCCAAGTGAGGGGAATGGTTTGCAGAGCCTCCTGCTGGCTGGTGGATCTATTTGGCATGGAATTGGCAAGCCTCGCAAGCCTTCACGAGGTCGATGGCGTCATTGGCGCGGTGGGCCAATAGAAACCGCTATGAACGCCTTCCGATTAAGGGTCCGTGGACGATGAATGGTGCCCACAATATCCGCCATGTATATCTGCCAGCAATTCCTTCCCTGTTCCACGGTGATGCAAAGAGGATACGTCGTTTGGTCGTCTCCGGTAGAGCTCTCCATCCATGATGCTGTATGTCGTGGCTTGCCGCGCTACACGCTCTGCCTCCTCCTCCTTCTCTGGCAAAGTCCCACGCGTTAAGTAACCATTGAGCTCCGTGATCCAGCACTCCTCTTGAGGTTTCATCGTTAGGAGCAGGCGTGCTCCCGAGGCCGGGCCACAGGCTGGGGCTCCCGAGGCTGGTGGCTGAGGGAGCTCCTCCCGAGGCTGTGCTATGCTTGATAACGGCGGCAGGGTTGAGGGCTTGAAGAGCCGTTCCTCAAAGACACCCGGCTCATGGGGTAACCTTCTGGAGGCTCGTCTGGCGATGTCGTCGGCCTCTTGATTAGTGCCGCGGGGCACGTGCTGTAGCTCCAACCCCCAGAATTGTTTCTCCATCTTGCGGAACTCCGCAAGGTAGGCTTCCATGTGTTCTTCCCTTGGCTCGTACACCTTGTTGGAGAAATTGACGACGAGCTGCGAATCGCCCTTGATGGTAAGGCGCTTCACCCCCAGGGCAGCGGCAGCCTACAGACCCGCTATCAGCCCCTCGTATTCTGCTATATTGTTGGAGACCTTCTCGCCATGCTGGAAACAGAGCTGCACGGCATAGCAGAGCTTGTCCTGAGAGGGGGATATGAGTACTACCCCAGCCCCAGTGCCCTGTCTGGAGAACGCTCCGTCGAAGTACATGACCCAACCTTCTGGCGCTTCGCTCCCTGGGGAGAGGGACCGATCCTCGCCGCCCCGAGGCCAGTGCTTGCTCATTCGCCACGAAATCTGCCAGTGCCCCCTTGATGACTCTGGTAAATCTTGAACTCGAGCTGGAATGCTTGTAGCTCAATGTTCCACTCGGCGACCCTTCTGCCGAAGTTGGGGCTCTCGAGCACCCTCTCCAGGGGTATGCCGAGACAAGCTTGATTGTATGACCACGAAGTAGTGCAGCTTCTGCGAAGCCACTAGCAGTGCTGTGGAGGAGCTTCGTGGCATGGGGTACCGTGCCCTCGCATCCGTAGCACAGTCATCGACGAAGCACACCGGGTGCTCGACAAGGTTAGGGCGCTGGTGCTGGTGGCATCCTCCGAAGCTGTGGTGCCTCGAGGCGCCGGGCGCCTCCGAAGCCGGGTGCTTGACGGGAGGCCTCCCGCCTTGAGCGCTCTGCTGTGACGGCTGATCTTCCTCCATTGCGGTGCTGGCTTCTGCTAGTTCCGTCTGATTCGGTCTTGCCTTAGCTCGGGTGGCCGTCGTGGTCTTGGCCTGACGCTCCTCCCTAACCGCCACTAGAGCAGCGCTAGCAGAGTAGGGAGTGGCGGCGAGGTAGAGTACCAAGGGCTCCTGAGGGCGCGGGGCCACCATCACTGGATGGCTGGTCAGGTACCTCTTGAGGTCTTGAAACGCTTGGTCGGCCTCTTCAATCCACTCGAAGGGCCCCTTTTTCTTCATCAGCTGGAAGAAAGGCAGTGCCCGCTCCCCCAATCGGGAGATGGAACGGCCCAGCGCCGTTACGCGCCCTGTGAGCTTCTGCATCTCCCTGAGGATCTTCGGTGGGCTCATGTCTTCCACTGCCTTGACCCTTTCTGGGTTGGCCTCGATGCCTCGGTGGGACACGAGGAAACCCATGAGCTTGCCTAAGGGAACTCCAAACACACACTTCTCCGTGTTGAGTCACAGGCTCACTGCGTTGAGGCTCGCGAAGGTTTCTTCCAGGTCTTGTATCAAGGTCTTGGCCTCGCGAGACTTCACCATGATGTCGTCGATGTATGCCTCCACATTCTTCCCGAGCTATGGGCCCAAGGTGATGTGCATGAGCCGCTGGAAGGTTGCCCCTTCGTTGCGCAACCCGAATGGCATGCAGGTATAGCAGTATACTCCACACGGGGTTAGGAAGGCCGTCTTCTCCATGTCTTCCACCGCCATCTTGATTTGGTGATACCCGGAAAAGGCGTCCAAGAAGCACAACAGGTCACACTAGGCGGTGGAATCGATGATCTGGTCGATGCGAGGGAGCGGAAACGGATCCTGCGGGCATGCTTTGTTGAGGTTGGTGAAGTCGACACACATGCGCTCCTTTCCTCCCTTCTTCGGCACCACCATGGGGTTGGCCAACCAATCTGGGTATCGGACCTCGCGGATAACCCCCGCGGCTTCTAGCTTGCGGGTCTCTTGGACGATGAAGGCCTGCTTTTCGGTGGACTGCCTCCTCGCTTTCTGCTTCACTGGACGCATGTTGGGGCACACGTTGAGGTGGTGCACGATCACGCCCCGTGGAATCCCCGCCAGCTGATCGGGCTCCCAGGCGAACACCTTCTTGTTTGCACGCAGGAACTTGACAAGGGCTTCCTCCTGTTCGGGCTCGAGGTTGGCGCCTAGGGTGAAGGTGGCGTTTGTGGACCCGTCCTCATCGACGGGTATCTGCTTGGTCTCCGCCTTGTCTTGAGTGAAGAACTGCTTCTTCTTGGTCGGCGCAGCCCCCTTGGGCTCGGGGGCTTCTGCATCGGCGGGCTGTGCTGCGGCTGCGGTCTTGAGGGTGAGCCTGAGCGCTCGTAGCGCACCTTCAGTATCCCCGGGCACGGTGAGGACGCCGCTGCTCCTAGGCATCTTCATGAGGTTGTACCCCGGGTGGGTTGCGGCCATGAATTTGGCCAATGCCGGATAGCCGAGGATAGCGTTGTAGGGGAGGCCGATGGGGGCAATGTCGAAGTCGACCAATTCCGTGCGGAAGTTGTCGTAGGTGCCGAAGGTCACCGGAAGCCAGATTTTCCCCAAGGAGCAGGATGACCCTCCTCCTACGCCCGAAAAAGGCCGGCTGGGTAGTAGCCGCTCCCTGGGTATGCAGAGGAGGTTGAAGGCCTCGACTGAGAGTACGTTGAGGCCGGCGCCGCCGTCGATGAGGGTCCTGGTGACGGCGACCTAGCAGATGGTAGGTGTGCAGAGCAGGGGGAGCGCACCCGAGCCGGCCGAGCTGGCGGGGTGGTCTTGAGAGTCGAAGGTCAGCCCGGCCGACGACTCCATCCGGCTTGAGGGAGCCCCCTGCCGCGTGGAGGCGGCGCTGACCCGGCGGACGAATGTCTTGACATGGCAGCTGGAAGGCGGCGCCTGCGAGCCACCGAGGAGGGCCACGACGAGTGGGGGAGCCGGCGCGAGGGGGCGGGCGACCAGGGAGCCGCGCGGCCCCTCCCATGAGGTAGCCGAGGAGCGCAAGGACGATGCTTGCTGCTCGTCCCCCGCTGGGCCGATGGAGGTGTTGACGGCAGGTGACGGGGAACGACGAGGGCGCCCGCCGACGGGAGTTGTCCCGGCGACATGGGAGGCGAGGGCGGCTCGGCGCTTGGCGCGGGCTCGACGGGCGTCAGACGTGGTTGCGGTGGTCGGGGAAGATCGAGGCGACGAAAGGCAGATTCCGGTGCACCCCTACCTGGCGCGCCATATGTCGGATTTTGGGTTCCGGCAGACCCTTAAGGTTCGAACTCTGGGGTGCGCGCGGAGATCCACTCCTCCACCGCCTCGTACCTCGCCGAATCGCAAGAACCTAAACTACTAGCAAGAACAACACAAGAGACGCAAGATTTATACTAGTTCGGGCCACCGTTGTGGTGTAATACCCTACTCTAGTTTGTGGTGTGGTGGATTGCCTCTGGCGCTGATGAAGAATAAGACAGGAAGAACAGCCTCGCATGAGGGTTCTGTTTGGTGGAAGCGATGAACTGCTAAGTGGTGTCCCGTCGCTCTAGCTTGAGGATCAGGTCTCTATCTCTCTCCCTCTGGATTCCAAAATGCCTGCCTCGAGGAGAGAGGCTCTACTATGGTGGCTGGCTCTACTTATACAAACGACGGCCCTGGGCCTCTTCCCAAATATTGAGCGGGAAGGGCGCCAACAGTTGGCCATTTTGAAGGGGAACAGCGGGTACACTTATCCCGACTAAAGTTGGTCCTCGCCGCCAAAGGCTCGTGATGACGCTGCTTGGGCTCCACGATGACTGCGTTCCAGCCGTTGGGGCTGGTCTTGGTCTTGTTGCACCGAAACTGATGCCTTTGCTTGATGCTCTTGCCTGCGCTTGCCCCCTTTGCACCAAAGAGGAAAGCAGGACGCTGCACGGGCTGGCGCCCGACTGGCGCCCTTGGTCGTCATGGCTTGCGTCACGGGCTCCTCGCGAGGTACCCTTCCTTGAACTCTCCGACTCCTCGTGAGCCAGCCTGACGAGGCTGCGCCTGAGGAAGCTCTTGGTCGTCCGCCCCGCGAGGCTTGGCCCCACGTGAGGGTCTTGAGTTTGCGTTGATGAAGATGGGCTATCCTGGGCCTCCTTTGAGCCACGCCGCAGGCCGCAGGTAGGCAAGTCTGGGGACCCCCGTTCCCAGAATGCTGACAGCCCCTACAGGTTCACCGGAAGGACAACTTCCTTTGAGCCACAAGCCATCCAACTAGCTACTCGAGAGGCTATAGTTCAACCCCGGCACTTGTCGCCCAGAGTTAACTGTCGCTCGTTCTACTATTACCCCAAGTTGCCAACGGAGATCACGAGATGGATCCTGCATTATTGCATCTGGTGCGCTATGTAAGTGCACTAGAGGAACTGTTCGATCAAATCACCCTTGATGTAATCGCAGCTCGAGGAGAACTGGTTCGCGGAACCCCGGCAAGAAGAGAAGATAAACCCGACATCGACAACCCAGTCATGCTGTTCGGACAACCGATCGAGTCCTTGAGGTCTGCCCCAGCCATTGACCAAGGTGCTTTGGTGTCCCCAGAAGTGCTTCATCGCCTTTTGGGAACACGCTCCAATGGGATTGTGGCCAACAATCCCCGCGATGGTCATCATCGCTACCCCGACCCTGCAGTTCCTCAACCCCCACCAGCTAACCCAGACGGTGAAGCCAATGGAGAAGCCTCGACGTCCACAAGGCACTCCCAGTGGACTAAGTCACTCGAGTAGTACTGAGTCTTAGAATATCGCCCTGTAATTGTGTGATCTTGTATCACCATAATTAAATACTATCCTCTTATGCACCCCTATTTTTTTAATAGTAGCCATGCATTAGGGCGTTGGCATGCGGTTACATTTTTTATTCCGGGCGTAGCTACCAAAAACCACCCCCGACGACACCCACAGTAATACGTCGCTTTTGTGAGATATGTGTATCTGTGGCATTGACCCCGACCCCATAGAGCAGAACCGACAAACTAGTTGCCCCTCACCGCAGTAGATAACCCAGCCCAGTTGCTATATAAGAAACCACCTCGTGACCTTGCCAAGTACCCCTCATCTTGTGCACAATCCTCATAGCCATTTCTTTCCATGCCGAGCCCAAGTATTTATCTGAGAACTCCAGAAGCAACCCCAGGTAGTTTTGTTAAAATATTGTGGGACTTTACCCACAGTACCATGAGTTCTATCCATCCACCCCAGTACGAGTTGCTCAAATCGAGGATCACCCCATCCACCTCGAAATATTGGGCAGTAGTGCACATCCCTTCCGCAAACCCAAACCAAGACCCAACGGAAGTCTCCTTCGTGGGGAAATCTATGCCGACCCTGCATATGGCCATAGAAGCTGCTGCGTACGAAGTGCTTGCTCGCCTTTGATTCGCGGTGCGCTATGCCAGCGAACGAGGGTATTATTACTTCCCGAGTCGTGCAGCACCCGGAGAAGTAACATCTTTTCCCGGTGGACGAATTGAGAGAGACCCAGTAATGGCCAACCTTGCCCAGTATGTCATCGCTCAAGAGCGGCTGACCCAGCGAGTAATGGGTTATCTCCAGAGTCTCGCTGATTTAAATCCTCAGATCGCCATCGGCAGACCACTGAGGCCCGACCAGGAGAGATCCATTCATCGAATAGTCAATCTGCTTCCCCCGATAGAAGAAGAGTGTGCCCCAATACCAGAGACGTTTTCTCGGGACCCCGTCCATTTACCCGGGGGTTTAAAATAAAGATGACCCTTGAGTCTGCAGAACCCAAGGGAAAAAGGCTTAGGTGGTAAATGTTAAAACCAAGGTTGGGCCTTGCTGGAGGATTTTTATTCAAAGCGAACTTTCAAGGGGTTCCCATAACACCCAACCGCGTAAGGAACGCAAAATCAAGGAACATAACACAGGTATGACAGAAACCAGGGAGGCAAGAGTGGAACAAAACACCTGGCATAAGGCATAGCCTTCCACCCTTTACCAAGTATATAGATGCATTAATTAAATATGAGATATTGTGATATCCCAACATATCCATGTTCCAACATGGAACAAGCTTCAACTTCACCTGCAACTAAGAACGCTATAAGAGGGGCTGAGCAAAAGCGGTAACTTAGCCAAACAACGGTTTGCTAGGAAGGTGGGTTAGAGGCTTGACCTGGCAATATGGGAGGCATGATAAACAAGTGGTAGGTAGCGCGACATAGCGATAGAGAGAACAATTAGCAAGCAAAGATAGAAGTGATATCGAGGGTACTGGTCATCTTACCTGATATCCCGCTAGGAAGAAGAACGAGTCCATGAAGAAGACAAACAGACGTAGTCGAACGAATCATCACAACTCCGGAACGAAACCGAAGCTAATGAGAGAAGCAACCCGGAAACAAACAAACAACATAGTAAACAACCACCACATACACATGGCATGATGCTCAAACAAGTATGATGCATGTCCGGTTTAAAGATGCATGGCATGGCAAAGTGCAACAAACAACACTACCAATTAAGTGGAGCTCAATATGCAACGAGTTGCATATTGATGAGACACCACATAAATTATTTAGTTCTCTCTCGGTTATGTACCCAACAATATTAAATGTTATTAAACATGGCAAGGGGTGAAGCATAAGTAAACTAACTATTTAGGCAAGTTTAAATGAGGCCGGAACAACAAACAACAATTCCGGGAAATCCCCATATGCATATTTTGAATTCGCTACAGTTCTGCCCTAAACATAATTTTAATGTTGTTAAATAGCAAAATAAAGTGCACCATGTTAAACTAGGCATTTTTCCAGCCCATTTACATATAAAGTTTACTAAATTTGGAGCTACGGTTATTAAGTTATGAAATAAATCATTTTAACATATCATTTATGCGAATTAAAGCAAACAGCAAGTTTAACATTTTAACATGGATGAAAGTGGCATATTATGAAAGTACATGAAAAAATGAGCATCTTACATATATAGTTTATTTAATTCTGATGCATGGTTTGTGAATTATTGATGCATGAACATTAAGGGGTTTTCTGAAAAACTGCAGTCTCTGGATAAAAGTTAAATTCGTGCAGTGAAAAGAATCATGTCACGGCCGAAACTGGTAGGGCCAACAGTGCACAGGAGGAGGCTGCTCACATTGGGCCAACAAGCCGGCGGGGAAGCAGAGGAGAGCTGGGGCTGGGCCGCGGCTTGGAGTGGCAGGGCGCGGTCAACACGACCACGACCACTCAGAAGACCTGTGGGTTAGGGCCCACTCAGAAGATACACCGTTGAATGATTTAGAAGAGAGATTGCACCGGTAGAATTAAATGGCTCAAAAGAGATAACAACCTCGAGATATCTTGAACAAATTAGGAATGATAACACGAATCTTCTGAGATATCTTCAGCACACCAGAACAAATGGAAAGCGAGAGGTGAATCATTAAGAGATACACCGGCATGAGAAAAACATTTGAAACAAGGAAAGGAATGTGACCAACATTGGAGGATTGAATTTAGTCCACCGGAGAAGAAAAAGAATGAAGAGTGATAAACTTGAAGAACATCTTCATGAGAACCACCGGGTAAGAACATTGACGGAAAAGAATGGAGAGACTTCCCATCTATAAGATGGATACTTGATTAAAAAAATCTGAGTCCTTGCAGAAAAAGGGTGGGAGGGCGGGGAAAACAAAGACAAGTTGGGACGGATGAAGCAAACACCGTTGCAAAGAACTGAGAATTGATCTCGCGAATGTTGAAATGATCGGATCCACTTGAAAAAGAGCACGTCGGTTGGAAAAGAATTGGCTTGACAATCTCGATGATCTAGAAGGATTGGTATTCACATAGAAGTATGAGAACACCGCTTAGGAAAGGTAAGGAATCAACACTTGACTTCGAAGCAACTCGAATACCACAAACCAAAACAAAACAATGGATTGGCTTAGGAAATATGCCGGAAACAAACATATGATAGATCCCATATCGTAACATGTGTCTGTTGGAAAGATAATCTAGGAGCTACTTGAATTCCCACTTATAAAATCCCAAAACATTCTGGTTGTGCAATCAGGTATTGGGGATACAGGGGACGCAATATATCTCACCCAAGCTAACAATCCCTAGATCCAGTTGTATCCATCCATGAACACATAACCAAGAAAACTCCGGAAACCGTGTACCTCAACCTTCGAAAAGCATATGTTATATGAGTTATGGCAATAATCTCGAACTCCCGCCCCAGTACTGGGTGGCCTCGAGGTGATCTCACCAACAACTGCATAAAAGAAATTTTCAATGTCGGCGAAACTCAAGTACTCCAGAACTGCAACGATAAAATTGTGATGACAACACCTCGGAGCTCAACTCCCTGGGACACTGCAACAACCCCTAAATGTCAGGAGGCACCAAGAACAATGTTCTCGTCACAAGACAATCAGAACGATTCCAAGATACCCGCGTGATCCTAAAAAAAATTAGTGAAATTTGAGGAGAGGAAAGACAAAACATCTACGTCAAGACGCCTCACCAGAGCGACGAAGGGACTAAGGAGTAAAACGAATCCTACTCTCCGATATATATAATCCTAACACTCAAAACATTTTGTTCTAGACTCAACAACGTCAGCGATTCGATCAAGCAGGGGGCTCCTAAGTCGGGGATGGCTCTGATTACCAACTTGTAACACCCACGATGCGGCTATATCTCCGACGTGTCGAGGGACGACTTGGAGGCATAACCACATGGTGGTTTTGTCGCAAGAAGGGTCATCTTCACACAATCCCATGTAATGAACAAGAATGGGATAAAGAGAGTTGGCTTACAATCGCCACTTCACACAATACATAAATAAAACATACATCAATCAGAGTACACACATAGGTCTGAGTACGGAACCAAAAGAAAAGAAGACAACCCCAAATGCTAGATCCCCGATCGTCCCAACTGGGCTCCACTACTGATCATCTGGAAACGAAACATAGTAACGAACAAGGTCTTCATCGAACTCCCACTTGAGCTCGGTGGCATCACCTGCACTGGTCTCATCGGCACCTGCAACTGTTTTGGTAGAATCTGTGAGTCACGAGGACTCAGCAATCTCACACCCGCGAGATCAATACTATTTAAGCTTATAGGAAGGATGGGGTAATGAGGTGGAGCTGCAGCAAGCACTAAGCAAATATGGTGGCTAACATACGCAAATAAGAGCGAGAAGAGGAGCAACACAACGGTTGAGAAGCTAGAAGTGATCAAGAAGTGATCCTGAAACTACTAACGTTCATACATAACCCAAACCGTGTTCACTTCCCGGAGTTTGCCGAAATGAGACCATCACGGCTACACACATGGTCGATGTATTTTAATTTAAGTCAAGTGTCAAGTTCTCTACAACCGGATGTTAACAAATTCCCATCTGCCACATAACCGTGGGCACGGCTTTCGAAAGATAATACCCTTCAGGGGTGTCCCAACTTAGCCCATCACAAGCTCTCACGGTCAACGAAGGATATTCCTTCTCCCGGGAAGACCTGATCAGTCTCGGAATCCCGGTTACAAGACATTTCGACAATGGTAAAACAAGACCAGCAAAGCCTCCCGATGTGCCCACAAATCACGATAGGAGTCGCACGTATCTCGTTCTCAGGGCACACCGGATTGTCCAAACTTCCGGTAGGCGAGCCCAGAGTTGCCCCTGGCCACCGGCGGTTGACAGGTTGGACCAACACTCAGAGGAGCACTGGCCCAGGGGTTTAAAATAAAGATGACCCTTGAGTCTGTAGAACCCAAGGGAAAAAGGCTTAGGTGGTAAATGTTAAAACCAAGGTTGGGCCTTGCTGGAGGAGTTTTATTCAAAGCGAACTGTCAAGGGGTTCCCCTAACACCCAACCACGTAAGGAATGCAAAATCAAGGAACATAACACCGGTATGACGGAAACTAGGGTGGCAAGAGTGGAACAAAACACCTGGCATAAGGCCGAGCCTTCCACCCTTTACAAAGTATATAGATGCATTAATTAAATAAGAGATATTGTGATATCCCAACAGAATCCTGTCCACCATGGAGCAATCTTCATCTTCACCTGCAACTAACAACGCTATAGGAGGGGTTGAGCAAAAGCGGTACCTTAGCCAAACAAGAGTTTGCTAGGAAGGTGGGTTAGAGGCTTGACATGGCAATATGGGAGGCATTATAAACAAGTGGTAGGTAGCGCGACATAGCGATAGAGCGAACAACTAGCAAGCAAAGATAGAAGTGATATCGAGGGTAATGGTCATCTTGCCTGAAATCCCGCTAGGAAGAAGAACGAGTCCATGAAGAAGACAAACGGATGTAGTCGAACGAATCATCACAACTCCGGAACGAAACCAAAGTTAACGAGAGAAGCAACCCGGAAAGAAACAAACAACATAGTAAACAACCACCACATACACATGGCATGACGCACAAACAAGTATGATGCATGTCCAGTTTAAAGATGCATGGCATGGCAAAGTGCAACAAACAACACTACAAATTAAGTGGAGCTCAATATACAACGAGTTGCATATTGACGAGACACCACATCAATTATTTAGTTCTCTCTCGGTTATGTACCCAACAATATTAAATGTTATTAAACATGGCAAGGGGTGAAGCATAAGTAAGCTAACTATTTAGGAAAGTTTAAATGAGGCCGGAACAACAAACAACAATTCCGGAAAATCCCCATATGCATATTTTGAATATGCTACTGTTCTGCCCTAAACACAAATTTAATTTTGTTAAATAGCAAAATAAAGGGCACCATGTTAAACTAGGCATTTTCCCACCCCATTTACATTTAAAGTTTATTAAATTTGGAGCTATGATTATTTAGTTATGAAATAAATCATTTTAACATATCATTTTTGCGAATTAATGCAAACAGCAAGTTTAACATTTTAACATGGATGAAAGTGGCATAATATGAAAGTACATGAAAAACTGAGCATCTTACATATATAGTTTATTTAATTCTGATGCATGGTTTGTGAATTATTGATGCATGAACATTAAGGGGTTTTCTGAAAAACTGCAGTCTCTAGATAAAAGCTAAATTCGTCCAGTGAAAAAAAAACATGTCACGGGCCAAAACTGGCTGGGCAAACAGTGCACAGGAGGCGGCCGCTCACATTGGGCCAACAGGCCGGCGGGGAAGCAGAGGAGAGTTGGGGCCTGGCCGCGGCTTGGAGAGGCAGGGCGCGGTCAACACGACCACGACCACGACGAGCAGATCTCGTCCCGGTTGCAGAGGAGGCAGGAGTCGGGTCGAGGCAGGCCAAGGCAAGGCACTCCAGCGAGGAAGATGGCCGACGTGGGCTCTCAGGCATGGGGAGGCAACGAGGGAACTGACGGGGAGGCGCAGGCAAGGTGAGGTCCGGAGCTTGGACGGCGCTGAGGCGGTTGGTGCGGTCTACGCGAGCGAGGCTTGGCGTTGGCGAAGCATGCGAGCAGAGGCGGGTCGAGGGACTTGGTGGGGCGACGGCTCCCTGGTGGCGACGTGCAGCTCTAGTACTTGGCGCGGCGAAGGAGGAGCAGATCTGGGCGTGGGGAGCTCGTTCCCGGCGGCAGAGAGGGAGATCCGGTCGGAGAGCTCGAACGGTGGCGGCGGGGTCCATGTGATCCACGGGAGAGAGACCAGAGAGGGGGAGGAGAAACGAGATGGGGAAAATGAAGGAGAGGGAAGGGCACGGGACGGCGGAGCACTGGCCTGGTCGACGGCGGTCGGTAAGGGCGGCGTCATGCTCGAGGACGAGCTCGGCCTTGGAGCGGAACCATGGAAGGATGGGGCTTGCGGGAGTTGCAGGGAGCACCTCCTGGACGTTGGATCTCTATCCAAGGGTCTAGATGGATGGATCTGGAGGTTGGGTGGTGGCTGGACGAGGAGGAAGGTTGGTGGATGTGGTTGGCTCGATGTGGACTCCGAGGAGGATTTGGACTGGGGGCGGCGGCGGACGACGGGGAAGATGGGACAGCTCCCCTAGATTTTAGGGTTTGGTCTCAAATGGATTAAGGTTTGACTATATATAGGGAAATGAGAGGGGGTTTGGATCATCCGATCGAAATCGGATGGTCGAGAAATAAATAGGCAAGGGAGTCCAATAAAGAAAACGGAGATGTTTTATAGATGTTAGGAGATGATCTGAATGCAACAGTGATGACTGAGCGGATCGGGTTCGGGACACTTTCGGACGCGCACGAGGGGTCTGAGTAAAGTGTAGAGAGGGTCAAACGGTCAGACAAGAGGGAATCGAAAACCCGGTTGGACTCGGATCAGTCAACGAAGGCAAGGGGGGAACGCGGCAACTACGAACGGACCACGAGTTTTAAGAAAACATGCGGATGCAATGCGTATGATGCTATGACGAATGCAACAAACAAATAAATACACGTGACGATAACGAAAAACATGGAAGGCGTCTGGAGCATCGGTCGAGGGGCATCACAAGGCGCTCTATAAATGGGGCTTCTCTGATGAGTGGATCTCTCACATTATGGCATGTGTCTCATCAGTGAAGTATTCTGTTAAATTTAATGGCAAACTATTGGAGTCCTTCTCTCCCTCGAGAGGTCTACGCCAAGGTGATCCATTATCCCCCTTCCTTTTCCTCTTTGTGGCTGACGCTCTGTCTATCCTTCTGAACAAGTCGATGAGCGAGGTAGGTCTACAAGGGGTCATGATCTGTAGAGGGGCCCCGGTCATCTCACATCTCTTATTTGCGGATGATTCCCTCCTGTTTTTCCATGCCTTAGAGCAGGAGGCTCTCTTGGTTAAAGGTGTGTTGAACACGTATTCGGCGGCGACTGGACAATTGATCAACCCGTCGAAGTGTTCCATCCTTTTTTCTGATAACTGTTTGCAGAGTGTGGCTCAGGAGGTCAAAACTGTGTTGGAGATTACTCAAGAGGTGTTTGAGCCCAAGTACTTGGGTCTTCCTGTCCCAGAAGGAAGAATTCACAAAGGTAACTTTGAAACAATCCAACAGCGCCTACGGAAGAAATTCATAGATTGGAGGAGCAATATACGTCCGCTGGTAATAAGGAGATTCTTATTAAAGCTGTGGCCCAGGCCCTTCCTGCTTATGTAATGAGTGTCTTCAAGCTTCCTGCATCGGTCTGTGACGAACTAAATCGCATGATACGTCAATACTGGTGGGGAGTAGAGAACGGCAAGAAGAAGATGGCTTGGATGAGTTGGGACAAACTGAGGCTGCCAAAGTCCATGGGTGGCATGGGGTTTCATGACATGAGGTCCTTTAACTAGGCACTGCTTGCTAAACAATTGTGGCCTTTGTTGGGCACGCCGGAGAGTCTTTGTGCTCTCCTTCTAAAAGCGAAATATTACCCCTCTGGACTGCTGCTCGATACGGTGTTTTCGGGCAATGGTTCATCAGTGTGGAAAGGTATAGTGCATGGCTTGGATTTGCTCAAGAGAGGTGTAATTTGGAGGGTGGGGAACGGGGCTGATATCCGCACCTGGAGGGATCCCTGGATCCCCCGGCCATCATCATTTCCCCCCATCACTCCGAAAGGCACCTGTCGCCTAAACGGGGTTGCTGACTTTCTTGATGAAAATGGGGCTTGGCGGGTGGACCGTCTTCGAGAATTTTTTTGGCCCATGGACGTACAGTATATAACAAAGATCATAGCCTCGCCCCGTATGCGGAATGATTTCTTGTCCTAGTTCCCGGAGAAGAGCAGGAACTTTACTGTGAAGAGTGCTTACATATTAGCCACATGTGATCTTAACACGGCCTTTGCGGGTGGCTCTTCTAGCTCAGACCCTGAAGGGAATCGCTCGATGTGGAACTGGATTTGGGCATCCAACGTACCACAGAAAATGAAGATCATAGCTTGGCGAGTGGTTACGGGTACCCTAGCGACTCAACAGTGCAAGAATTACCGACATTTGTCCACACGCTCACTCTGCCCTATCTGTGGGGTAGAGGAGGAGTCTACCTTTCATGCCTTGATCACCTGTACTCAGGCAAGAATATTGCGTATCAACATGCGTAGTAGATGGCCTCTCCCGGATGATGATCGCCTCATTCATACTGGGAAGGAATGGCTAATGCTCCTACTTGATTCCTGCTCAGAGATGGTTCGTGACATGGTAATTATGCTTATTTGGTGGATATGGCAGATATGCAACGACTGCTATCACGGTAAGGAAGCCCCACCTGTGCTTGCATCGGTTGAGTTCTTGGATAGTTATTATAAATCCATCAACCTCGCAGGCAAGTTTTTAGCGGAGGATATTATCAAAGGCAAGATGCCCTCGGCGCCACAGGTGGTGACGCATCAAAAAAAGGTTGTGGCCGCTGTACCATGGCCGGCTCCAGCGAGGGGTACGGTCGCCCTGTCCGTGGATGGTTCGTTCAACCCACAAGATGGCTCTGCGGCGGCCGGGTGTGTTCTCCGGGACAGTGAGGATTCAATCTTATTTGCGGCATACAGATATATTTTCCACTTCAACGATCCGCTTGAGGCAGAACTACATGCAATGATGCAAGGTATGGCTCTTGCCACACATCACTCAAATTCTCCGGTAGTGTTGCAATCGGATTCCTGGAAGCTTTATCCTGCCTATCAACAAATGTTCTACGATGGTCAGCTTATGGCCAGTTAGCCCTAGAGATTAAGTTTTTTGCTGGTAGTAGGGAGTTTGTACCTTAGAAGATTAGTCGTCTACAGAATAGAGTTGTCGATCGTTTGGCTTGTTATAGCCGGACAGAGCGAGCCACCACTGTTTGGCTTCGTTCAGTTCCACCTTGTATCGAGGATTTGGGGCCTCTTGACTATAACTCTATAACTTTGCAATAAAACATCCTTTACCCTCGCAAAAAAAAACCAAAATGGAAACATGGAAAAAGAAAAAAAGAAAAAAATGGAAGGAACGAATAAAGGAGTAGAAGAGTGAATTTTGACAGCTCGTCTACCGTGGCGCGGTGGTTCCAAGAACAACCCTCGACAGGTGAGGTTGCCGGTTCGATTCCCAGCTGGCGCGTTTGCTTTTTTTTGCGTATGTAACATACACAGTAACGGGCTGGCCCAGTGCGTCGCGCTGCAAGCGCCTGTTAGTAAATTTGCCTATAACGGGCGCCTGCAGCGCCAAATAGGAAATGCCTGCTACGGGAGGGCCGCTCGTTGCGGCAAAGTGCTGGCACTCCGCACAGGAGCGGCTAGCGTGGGCCGTCCCATTTACAGTGGTACACGCCGGCACGTTCCCGAGATCAAAAAATCGCAAAAAAATAAAATCTAGCTGGCGCTGCATCTCGAACACGAGACTTCGCACTAATTGGCCTGCCGTGCAAACCACTGCGACATAGCCCATCTCATGTTCAATTAAAAACGAGACAGTTAAAGATGTATACCACAGAGACTAAACTTAAACATTAATTCACAAAAAAATCCTAAAAACTACAGTCCATTTATTGGGTCGAATCGACGACCTCCTACAACTAGATTTTCAAAATTATGAATATTTTCTTCAAAATAAAAACATTTTTCGAATGTTCATATTTTTTTTGTAAAACAGGAACATTTTGATGATGTGAACAAATCTTAAAAAGGGGAACATTTTTTGAATTTGTGAACAAAAATAAAAATGTTTACTTTTTAAAACTTCCAGAACATTTTTTGAATTTGTGAAAAAAATTGAAAAAATGAAGTATTATTGAATTTGTGAGCAAATTAGGAAAGCTGGAACATTTTTTTTTCAATTCCCAAACATTTTTTGAATCTTGGGAACAAATTTTGAAATAGAGAACAATTTTGAAAAATCCTGAACAAATTTGGAACCGCGAACAATTTTTTAAAGTACGAACATTTTTTAAATTTTGAGAACATATTGTGAAACAGAGAACAATTTTGAAAAATCCCGAACAAATTTGGAAGTGTCGGTGTACTAGAGTAAGGGTACCCTAGTATCCCGAACTCGTGCACGGACAGTCGCAGCACCCCGCGGCAGGGCTGGCCTGGTGACCGCCAAGGTCCTCAGCGGCTCCTTTGGAGCCATTCAAGAACAAAATAATCAAGGCCCCGGCAAGAGGAGCTTGTCGGGAAGGCCACTCAATCCACGAAGGAAACAAGACCCGGCAAGAGGAGCTTGCGGGAAGGCTTGGCGGCGATAAGCTCCCCGAAGCGACAAGGACCTTGCCGCGGCAAGGCGCTTGCCATGCGCAGGTAACTCTCTTCATCTCCGCTCCAGCTCATCCGCCAACGTGTCGCGTGGGGCTTTCCCAGCAGCGTGTCAATGGGCTGTGCAGCCAGCGGGAGCGACGATAAGCGGCTACCGACAAGCTACCATCATGGCAAGCGGAGGCGACTTGACGGTCCTGTTGCCTGTTCAGGTGACAGGGACGGACATTTATGGCTCTTGTCCCTTGCCGTCAGAGTTAGGTATAGATTACTGTACACTGTACAAAGCAGTGTACCAACCAATGTTTTTACTACTCTACCCTTGTCTACTTGCCCCCTGTGGTGACCCCTTGTGCCTATAAAAGGAGGCCCAAGTGCAAGGTAGAGAGGGTTCGGCTCCAGTTTAGTTCATTCGACTCACTCGAGACCACACTCACTCAGGCTAGGTTTTGTAGCTCCCATTGCTCCCTAGCAAGAACACAATAAATCAACTAAGCAGCAGTAGGAGTATTATCTCTCCGGAGAGCTCCGAAGCTGGGTAAATCTGCTCGTGTGCATCGCTTCGATCCGCTCTTTGTGCAATCTCCGCCCCCCTCCGAACCACAAGGGACCCGGTCCCATAGGTGTTCGTGGGCCACGATCAGCTTCCCCGACATCTTTGGCGCGCCAGAGTAGGGGGCGTCGAGGCTGTGTGAACCTGATCCAGCAATCACACGAGCAACTTCATCATCATCTTCATCAACATGGCACCAAAGAAGAAATCTTCGGCAGCAGCAGAGCCGTCCACGTCGAACCCACCACCACCGGAGCTGACGGGTGGTGGGGAAGACGCTGGCGGAGGAACGGGCGTCGTCGAGAGAGCCCACGACGCCGCCAGGTCCAAGGACAAGGCGGCACAGGCGTCGGCGTCCGAATCAGCACCGCGTCCTTCTCAGGAGGCGCGGGACCGACAACGTCATGATGCTCGAAGCACCATACGCTTGTTGGATCAAGGCCAAGCCGGAGGTTCCCGAGGCCCTCGAGACCCGCATGCACGCCAGCATGCCGGTACGAGCGGAGTACGGTCGCTTGGGCGGGATGCTGCTCCTCCTAACTTGGTTAGGAGTCCGAGCACATCCTGTTCCTCGCTCCGTACGCCATTGCCACCCACCACTCAGGGGAAGCCTTGGCGAGAGCTCAGCTACTTCTAGACTACCTCCAACGGCCGACAAAAGGTCGACGAATGGAGGGCCACGATCGTAGTCTCATCGGCTTTGCTAACGGCGACGTTCCATGGCAACCAATCTGCGTCCTGCCGCGGCGAGGCGACAAAGGCACGAGCGGTGGCGGCAGAGACCTGCGGGGTGACACCACCATGCACTCCTTCCGGAGGCCAAGATCACCAGCTCCTTGGATCCACATCGACAGCGACTCCACAGCGTCGCCGGATCCACGAGCTCGCCGTGATCAGCGCCAAGTTCTTAATGAACGACAAGAAGAAGACGCCGAACCGCGATCGAGCGCCAAGAGAAGCGCGGCGTCAATCCGACCAGCGCTGGGCCCACTATCGATATGCATGCGCCCGAGGGAACCAGCGATTGCGTCAGACGTGGTAGGTTGCCCTGCGTTCACCCGTGAGCTGCGGCAAGTCCGGTGGTCCGACAAGAAAAACTTCAAGCCAGATGTGCGGAGAAGTATGATGGCAGGACACACCCATCGGAGTTCCTCAAAGATCTACACCATCGCGGTGCAAGCTGCGGGGGCGAGACGACAAGATCCTTGCCAACTACTTCCCTCTGGTGCTCAAGCCAAACGTCAGATCTTGGCTCATGCACTTGCCGGACAGTTCCATATCCTCTTGGGTAGATCTGTGCCATCAGTTTGTTGGCGCCTTCACAGGCGGCCACAAGCCTCATGGCCAGGAGAGTGACCTTCACCTGCTTGCCCAGAAGGAAGGAGAGTCCCTGCGCAAGTTCATCCAGAGGTTCAGTCGTGTGCACTACAACATCCCAGATGTCCGCCCTGCCGCTGTGATCAGCGCGTTTCATCAGAACGTGCGGAACCGCAGGATGAGGGAGGAGATGGCGATGTGCAGCTAATAAGAAGAGACCCGGCCGGGGAGGACGCCGCGGCAAGGCAAAACAGCGGCAAGGAGATAGACCTCCCCACGGCCGCGACAAGGACGAAGACGATGATGATGATGATGAAGATATGGAGGAAGACGAAGCTGATGAGCAGGAGTTTCAGAAGGAAACAGAGGTTCTCTGCATTGACGGAGGTGCTTCTCTGCATACCTCGCACCGTCAACTCAAGCAGTGGATGCGAGAGGTTAATGCAGCAGAACCATCCGTGGAGTCGCGCAAAACCTCGAAGTGGTCCAGACGCCCATCATCTTTGACATTGAGGACCACCCGATCGCATAACTGCGGTCGGGTGCTTGCCGATGTTGGTCTCACCAACTATCCGCAACCTCAAGGTCACCAAGATGTTGGTTGACGGCGGGCCGGCTGAACCTGATCTCCTCTGCAGTGCTCCATAAGCTTCAAATCCCTGACAGCGAGCTAGAAGAGACTGGTACTTTCCAAGGAATCAACCCAGGAAGGAGCAAGCCGAAAGGGAAGATCACATTGCCGGTAACATTCAGCAGTGAGCTAAATTTCAGGACTGAGAGGGTCACATTCGACGTTGCCGATTTCCCATTGCCCTACAATGGCATACTTGGCCGTCCAGCACTCGCCAAGTTCATGGCAGCCTCTCATTATGCTTACAATTTGCTCAAGATGCCCGTCCCGATAAGCGTCATTTCTGTCCATGGCGACAAGAAGGATGCGCTTATCTGCGCCGACAAGATTTACCGGGATGCAGCAGCTGCGACAGATAGCAAACCACTTGCCGCTGAAGCTCCCGGGGGGAAGAAGAAGACAACCTTGCCCGGCAAGAGCTCTGATGCCCACTCCGGCAAGCGCACCTCTTCGGAGTGCTGCGCTACCATCGAGGACGCACCATCGAGCTCCACCGGCAAGTGCAAGAAGATGATGGCAGCTCCGCCGAAGACCAAGAAGGTGCCCGCCAAGGAGGACGGACTGGTGGTACCTTCACCATCGCTGCCACGCTTGACCCTAAATAGGAAGGCGAGCTGGTTGCTTTCTGCTTGGCGAATGTCGATGTGTTTGCATGGCAACCATCGACATCCCCGTGTTCCCTGAAAGTAATTGAGCACCACCTAGCTGTCTGTCCTCACGCCGCCCGTCAAGCAAAAAGTTAGGAAACAGCGTTGGGCGCCAAGAATTCATAGCGAAGAGATCAAGAAGTTGGAAGCAGCAGGCCTTGTCAGAAGAGTGCTCCATCCCACGTGGTTGGCCAATCCGGTAGTTGTACGCAAGGCTAATGGGAAATGGAGACTTTGTATTGACTTCACGGATGTTAATAAAGCTTGTCCCAAAGACCCATTTCCCTTGCCGCGTATAGACCAGATTGTTGACTCCACAGCTGGATGTGATTTGCTTTCATTTCTTGATGCATATTCAGGATATCATCAGATTTTCATGGCAGAGGAGGATGAAGAGAAAACCGCATTCATTACACCATGTGGCACATACTGTTTCATACGGATGCCTTTCGGTTTGAAGAATGCTGGTTCAACCTTTGCAAGAGTAGTCCATGATGACTTTGAGCCGCAGATGCACAGAAATGTAGAAGCCTACATGGATGACATAGTGGTCAAGAGCAAGGACAAAGCAACTCTGGTTCAAGATTTGGATGAGACTTTTGCAAATCTGCGCAAGATCAACCTCAAGCTCAACCCCGAGAAGTGCGTGTTTGGAGTCCCTTCCGGCAAGCTTCTCGGGTTCTTTGTGTCTCAGCGGGGAATTGAAGCCAATCCCGACAAGATCAAGGCCATTGAGCAGATTGAACCACCGAAGCGCGTCAAGGATGTAAGAAGGCTTGCCGGGTGCGTGGCTGCTCTCAGCAGGTTTATCTAAGTCTGCTGAGCGCGCCCTGCCATTTTTCAAGATTTTGAAAAAGGCAGGTCCAATGAAATGGACTCCCGAAGCGGAGGCTGCGCTGTAGGACTTGAAGAGGTACCTGTCCTCCACTCCAATACTTGTCGCACCTAGGCCACAAGAGAAGTTGATGTTGTATATAGCGGCAACCAATCAAGTGGTTAGTGCTGCGTTAGTAGCGGAGAGGGAGGCGGATGATGAGCCGGCAACCGAGGCAGATGCATCCAGAGACAAGCAGGGGGCTTCGCCGTCAAGCTCTGGTCCCGACAAGGACGGATCTGCGTAGGATTGCGACAAGATACAGAAAAGGATGGTGCAGCGCCCGGTCTACTTTGTCAGTTCCCTTCTGCAGGGGGCTAGGTCAAGGTACTCCGGTGTGCAGAAGTTGCTTTTCGGCCTCCTCATGGCCTCGAGAAAGATGCGCCATTACTTCCAAGCACATGAGATAACAGTTGTCACTCGCTTTCCGTTGAAGAGGATATTGCAAAATCCAGAAGCAACATGCAGGATTGTCGAGTGGGCACTGGAACTGTCAAGCTTTGGCCTCAAGTTTGAAAGCACTTCAACAATCCAAAGCAGAGCATTGGCAGAGTTTATAGCAGAATGGACGCCAACGCAGGATGAAGAAATTCCAGAGACGAGCATCCCCGTCAAGGAAGCAAGTAAAGAGTGGCTGATGTACTTTGATGGTGCCTTCTCGCTGCAAGGCGCCGGTGCCGGCGTGCTGCTTATCGCACCCACCGGAGAGCACCTCAAGTACATAGTCCAGATGCACTTTCCCAATGAACAAGCAACAAATAATACTGCAGAGTATGAAGGTTTGCTTGCCGGCCTTAGAATTGCGGTGGACCTTGGGATCAAGAAACTTATCGTCAGGGGTGACTCGCAGCTTGTCGTCTGCCAAGTAAACAAAGACTATCAGAGTCCATTGATGGAAGCCTACGTTGATGAAGTGAGAAAGCTAGAAGAGCACTTTGAAGTCCTGCAAATGGAACATGTTCCAAGAGCTCAGAACGATATTGCTGATGGCCTGTCAAAGTGTGCTGCACTCAAGTTACCTGTGGAACCAGGAATTTTTGTGCTCAAGCTGACTCAACCAACTGTAACACCATCAACTGGACAGAACAAGAAGAGGAGGTTGGTTTCTGGTGACTACTTTCCGGCAGAGCTCCCTGAAGCCGCCGCCAAGAAGGTCCCTAAAATCAACGCAAATATCGCTGAGGAGCAGTCTGCTCCGACAAGCCCTAGGGTTTGTTTCGTTGAAGCAGACGCTCCCGACAAGTTGTGCTCCGGCAAGCTTGCCGGGGATCATCAAGCTCCGGCAGAACCGCAGGTTCTTGCCGTGGAAGCTGATGTTCCCGAAGCGGCAGATATGCCTTTAGTCCTTGTTGTCGAGCCACAAGCTCCAGCATGGGCACAGCAGATCGTCCGTTTCCTTCAGATAGGAGAACTTCCCGAAGAACAAGAAGAAGCGGAAAGAGTAGCCCGGCAGTCAGCTATGTACCAGTTTGTTGACAACATCCTGTACAGAAGAAGACTCAACGGTGTGAAATTGAAGTGTATTTGCCGGGAAGATAGACAGAAGCTGTTGGCAGAGATGCACGGCGGCATATGTGGTCACCACATTGGCGCAAGAGCACTTGCTGGCAAAGCTTTCCGGCAAGGTTTCTTCTGGCCAGAAGCCCTCCAGGATGCAACCGCACAAGTAACCAAGTGTGAAGCGTGCTAGTTCCACTCAAAACAGATACACCAGGCAGCTCAGGCTCTCCAGACGATCCCTTTATCCTGGCCATTTTCGGTCTGGGGGCTCGACATCCTCGGCCCCTTCCCCCGAGCTGTCGGGGGTTCGAGTACTTGTACGTCACAATCGACAAGTTCACAAAGTGGCCGGAAGTGGAAGCAGTTAGGAAGGTAACAACACAGTCAGCAGTCAAGTTCTTCAGGTCAATTGTTTTCCGTTTTGGGATTCCTAACAGGATCATCACCGACAACGACACACAATTCACGAGCCGCACCTTCATGCAGTACGCCCAAGATCTTGGCGCCAAGATCTGCTTTGCTTCTGTTGCTCATCGGAGAAGCAACGGTCAAGCAGAGAGAGCAAACGCTGAAGTGTTGCGGGGACTCAAGACCAGAACTTTCGACAGGCTGCACAAGTGCGGAAGAAACTGGATCGAGGAGCTGTCGGTGGTTCTTTGGTCGATCAGGACGACGCCAAATCGAGCCACTGGCCAGACACCTTTTGCTCTAGTCTATGGAGCAGAAGCAGTTCTCCCCACGGAACTCGTATACGGATCGCCTCGCTTATGATGAGCTTGAGCAAGAGCAGCTGCGACAAGATGACGCGCTGCTCCTTGAGGAGGATCGTCTTCAGGCTGCTGTACGAGCTGCTCGTTATCAGCAAGCTTTGCGCCGCTACCATAGCCGCATAAAGTTAACGCGAAGCTTCGAGGAAGGCGACCTTGTTCTTGGCGCGTTCAATCCGCCAAGAATTCCAACAAGTTGGACTTGAAGTGGGAAGGCCCTTATCGCGTGAACGAGTCACTAGGCCTGGCGTTGTTCGCCTTGAGACCGAAGATGGTGTTCGGTGAGCAACTCTGGAATATAGAGCATCTTCGCAAGTTTTACCATATAGCGCGGTTGCGGAACCGTTCCGCAACCACCCATTTGTACAAGTCTTGCCGCCGTTGCATGTAATCCTTTGTACAAAGCCGGGCGCAGACCCCGTGCATCAGTAAAGCTCATGTGTTGCGCACAATTTGTCAATACATGCTTTCATAAGCTTATATGCATGTGTTATCTAACATTTTGTGCAGCATCCACACCCGGTAATCGATAACGAGCCACTAGGCTCCATAACTTTATTTTCTCTTCTTTCTTCTCAAAAGAGGGCAAGGTTCATCCACCCACAAGTTAACCGGGGGGGAAGGAGAAGATAATGGTGTGGGCCACCAAGTGTCGCTCGAGGAAGTATCACCTTGCCGGGAAGCAAACAACAGAAAAGCTAAGTTGCTAAGTTTAAGCAATCAGTTTTAAATTTTCAAGTTATCTTCCTCGAGCGATAGTACTTTGTATGGAAAACCGTGCGGCGGAGGAACCAACTTCATGACTAGCTTGCGCCCTTACGTTGTTTCGAGTCCGCTCAACAACATAAGCGTGCTGCAACTAGTTGCGACAAGGTTACATGTCGGAGGCAGCATCGCCAAGAGGTCACGACGTTCACTTTTCGGCGCTTTCGCATGCAAAGGTGTTTGCACCGACAAGTCCCCTAAAAGCGTAGGGCATAAACATACAAGGGAAGAAATCGAACAAAGGAAATAACATTGCATTCGTTGCCTAAGATAGTGTATATTACAAAATAACTTGTCGCATTTCTAATAAGTTGTTCTAACTATGGTCTGCAGCGACAAGGGAAAGATAAACTTGGCGGCCTAGTCCACGCGGTCGCCATCGAGCCTCTTGACTTTGCTCACCCCTGTCCACGATGGAGTGCGACAAGGGCTTTGAGCGCTTCAACGTCAGCGATTGGAGGCAGGACTTGAGGACATTGGTGAAGTTGGCGCCGGATTGCGGAAGGCCACCTTCATCAAGACCTTCGAGGGCCCGGCGCAGACTTGGCGCGACTCCTCAGCTAACTGCTTTGGGATCTCTTCTCGGAGCCGCTGGAGACCCGTCAACATGCCCTTGAAGAATAGGCTGAGCTTGGCGCTGGGTTGGAGGTTCTCGTCGGTGGAGTACCCAAGATCCACCATCCCCAGCTCCATCAGCTCATTATGGATGGCGGCGGCGGTGTCCACAAGACCTTCTGTCCAGTGCATTATGCTATCTCTGAGATCATTCTAGGCAGTCGCGGCATTCGCCAACAGCTCCTCGTTGGCCTTGATCTTCTCAACAGGCCGCTTCTCGATCCTTGGAGCCGTTCAGCGTCTCCGTCGTGGTGGTCTGGATTTCAGCTCCAGATCCGCCTTGGAGTCCTTGGCGGCATCAAGCTCTTTGATCTTCTCAAGTAAACGACCGCAACTCGCCGAGAGTGTAGGCGTCCTTCTCACGCCGTGCTTCAGCAAGGTGACCTCGCCGCTCTTCAGGGAGGTGGCCTCAGCTGAGCCACCCTCGTCTCCAATTATTTCTTGGCGGTCTCGGAAGCGCGGCAGGTCCTTGCCTCTGGAGTGCCCGCCAATTGATTGCTCACGAGCGGAAAGATCTTCCTCGTAGCTATCGAGGTTGATCTTCCGCTGCGCCAGCTCACCTTCTTGCGCGGAGAGCTTCTCGCCGGCAAGCCTCTGCTGCTCCTCGACCTCGGCCTTCTCCAAGATGAAGGCCGTGCGCCTCGACAAGCTGCTCCAGCGCTCGCTATGTCCCGGAGAGTTTCCTTGTTGGCGCCACGAGCTCTTCTGCGCTTCTCCATGTCAGCTCCGCCCTCGCGACAAGCGCCTCCCTGGATTCCAACTTGGCTTGGCGGGCGCGGTAGAGCGACAGTAGCTTCTTCAGTAGCTGCTCCTCCTCAGGCTCGCCGCTGCTGCTGCTTGGAGCGTCAACCAGCGACAGCCCGGCGGAGGCGAGCAGTTCCGCGTCGAAGGTCTCCCCATCGGCCGGTTCCCTGGAGCTTGACGCCCACGGAAGCTTGATGAAGACACCTTCGCCGGCCTTCGAGATAGGCGCGGGCTGGGGCTCTTGAGTCCAGTGCGGCATCGGTGGCGGGGGGATCGGCGGTCGGTGCAGCGCCTGGCGCTCCTGCGGCCTCAGGGCCGTCAGTACGAGCACCGGACCCCTCCCCAGCCTCTGCGCCGGCAGCCTTGGCGGCCTCCTCATCAGGCGGACCTGCCGACGGCCTCCTCCTCCATGTTGGCAGCGTCGTCATTGTTGCCGCGGCGTCCTCTCTCGCGGCAACCTCGGTCCCATCGGCTCTCCGGCAGATGGATCGATGATCAAAAAAGAAAAGAACAAGTTGAGAAAATGTTCGAAGAGAAGAACAGAAGAGAAAAGACCCAAGGGAAATTTTCAGTCAAGAAGATTACCTGCAATGGGATCTGTTGCCGCGGTCTCCACCACCGAGGGGTTGTCGGCGCTGCCCCTTGTCGGAGAAGCTCCCCTTGTCGGAGAGGCCTCCCTTGCCGGAGAGTGCTCCCTTGGCGGAGACTTCTCCCTTGGCGGCGTAGTTGAAGCAAGCAGAACTTCGGGAGTGACCTCCGGTGCTTCCTGATGAGGCTGCTCTGCTCCTACATAATCCAACAAGTCAGATATCAGTGATTAAAGAGCACCCAAGCACACCTAACCGTAAGAAATGAATCAAATACTTACGCTGGGGGCTGTGCTGGGGGCTGCTCTATTGAAGGGTTGCCGGATCCGGCAAGGGAGTCTCAGACGTGCCTCCTGTCGCCACAGGGGAATCATCTGAGACGACAACCACCGGGGTCTTGGCCCTCTTCGACGCCCTCTGAGCCAACGTCCTGAAGAAGGAAAGAACTCAGAATGAAGCAAGTCAGATACAAGACAAAAGCAGTAAATTGAAGAATTACAAGTAGCAGCGGCAAGAACTTACCTTCCTCTTCTTCCTCGGAGCTGAGAGCGGAGAAGTCAAGTCGCCCAAAGGCGACGAGCCGGAGGAGTAGGCTCCCTCGACGCTTGGCGGGTGCGGAGGCCGTGGCTCGAAGGCCCGCTCCCGTTCTGTTGTGGTGGGAGGCGCCTCAGCGGCAACAAGTGCTTGCCGCAGTGGGCGCCTCGAGGCGAGGCGGCTGTTGGGCCGTCTGCCGCCCGCCACTTCTCCGGTCTTATGGAGGCGTCTCCTGGCGGGGCGCGGGCTCCTCCTGCGGCAAGCTACTTGACGGCGGAGGGGAGGCCCGGCAGGCTCATTCGGTCGGTGTCGGGCTCGGCCTGCTCCTCCTCACCGCGAGCTCTTCTTGGTCGGCAAGGCTTGCCGCCTCGGCTCTTTCCGCCTCCTCGACAGTGAACCCAAACACGCCGTGGCGGTAGCTTCGCCTCCTCCAACCTTGTGGCGTCGCGCGCCATCTCTTGCTTTCGGTGGTGTCGCGGGTGAGCGCTTCGCTCGTCGACCAGATCGACACTTCTTCCGAGTCATCGAAGAAGCTGCTGACGGCGTTGTCGGCGGGCTCTGCCAAGTTCGAGCGATTCCATGGGAATCGCACAACGGCATCATCGCGGATGCGGTCAAGGACGAGTTGTTGCACAAGGGCACGACTCCCTCGGCAACATGAACCAATCGGGTGATCTGCATCAGCTTGAACAGCTCCCGCGCATGCCATCCAGCTCCAAGACAGTAAAGTTCTAGTTCAAACCCGGCGCAGCCTCATGATGTCCGCCGTGTTTTGGAACTCCCAAGCAGGTCTCCCTCTCTCTGCAAGGCGCAATCTGCGGCGAAGGAAGTCCGCGCCAACTGCTCCTACGGTAAGCCCGGCGTGTCTGAGGCGCAAGATCCTAGTCACGGCAATCTTCAACTTGGCATCCTCCGGCGCCAAGTTGCTCCAATCATTGCCGAGCACTATGGGAGTTTGGTGCAGGGCAGTAAAAGGCTGTGGCTCCTCCTCTAAGATCCAACACCAGTCAGCTCTCCACTCCTCCCACTTGCTGCGCAGCTCTCCGTCAAGATACGCTTCCTTCTTGCCGATCCTAGAGGTCCATGCAATTCCTCCGGCAAGCGGCTCTCCTCTCTCTACACGGGGCGTGAAGTAATGGCGGAAGAGTGCGACATTTGGGTGGACCCCGACAAAGTTCTCGCAGAGGTGTGCGAAAACGGCCATGGTGAGGACGGCGTTGGGGGTGAAATCAAGGAGGCGGAGGCCATATGTGTTCATGACATCGCAAAAGAATTCGGAAAAGGGCAGGCAGAGCCCGAAGTGGAAGAAAAGCGCGAAGAAAGGGTACCCGATGGAAACCTTCTCGGAAGTGGCGGCGGAGATCACCCTCTTGCGCGGGTGCGCCCGCGTCTCTGTCGACCAGAAAAGGTAATACAGCTCCCGCAGCTCCTTCCTGTCAAGCAGGGGATCGAAGAGGGCCCGCTCCTTCCGCAGCGCCGCAAGCCGCTGCGCCTCGCCGATTTCACGCCTTTCCCTTGTCGGCTTCCGAGCCATGGGGAAGGTGGTGGAGGAGGTCGACGGCGCGGTGGCGCCGGTGGCAATGGGGGGGGGGGGGGTGGAGCGTCGCTCTCTTTGGGCTTGAGAAGAAGGGGGGAGCGGCGGTGGTTTCTGATGTGACATCAACGGCAAGTGGGCGTCCTGCCCCTATTTCCCCTGCTTATAAAGGGAGAGAGGGGACGGGCGTTCCGGTTTTCCCATTAAAGAAAGCCCCCATGATCTCTCCCACGATGCCACGTCCGGAACGTACCGTTCGTGGGGGACGTGGTGGGTCCGGCGAATAATCAGGCGATCCGGGCCGCGTGCCGTGCACTGCTTTTGGGCCCGCCCAACAGAGCTTGGCGCCGTGTGTGGCCCAGGCAGGGCTCTGTCGGTGTACTAGAGTAAGGGTACCCTAGTATCCCGAACTGCGTGCACGGACAAATCGCAGACACCATGGCGAGGGCTGGCTTTGGTGACCGCCAAGGTCTCGGCGCTCCTTTGGAGCCATTCAAGAACAAAATATCAAGGCCCCGACAAGAGGAGCTTGTCGGAAGGCCACTCAATGCACGGCGAAACAAGACCCGGCAAGAGGAGCTTGCCGGGAAGGCTTGGCGATAAGCTCCTCGGCGCGACAAGGACCTTGCGGCAAGGCGCTTTGCCGCGCAGGTAACCTCTCTTCATCTCCGCCCAGCTCATCCGCCAACGTGTCATTTGTGGGATTTCCTGAGCACGCGTGTCAATGGGCTGTGCGCCAGCGGGAGCGACGATAAGCGGCGCCGACAAGCTACCATCGTGGCAAACGGAGGCGACTTGACGGTCCTGTTGCCTTTGCTCAGTGATGAGGACGGACATTTATGGCTCTTGTCCCTTGCCGTCGAGTTAGGTATAGATTCTGTACACTTCGCATAAAGCGGTGTACCAACCAATGTTTTTACTACTCTACCCTTGTCTACTTGCCCCCTGTGGTGACCCCTTGTGCCTATAAAAGGAGGCCCAAGTGCAAGGTAGAGAGGGTTCGGCTCCAGTTTAGTTCATTAGACTCACTCGAGACCACACTCACTCAGGCTAGGTTTTGTAGCTCCCATTGCTCCCTAGCAAGAACACAATAAATCAACTAAGCAGCAGTAGGAGTATTATCTCTCCGGAGAGCTCCGAAGCTGGGTAAATCTGCTCGTGTGCATCGCTTGGATCCGCTCTTTGTGCAATCTCCGCCCCCCTCCGAACCACAAGGGACCCGGTCCCATAGGTGTCCGTGGGCCACGATCAGCTTCCCCGACAGGAAGCGCGAACATTTTTTGAATATGTGAAAAAAAATTGAAATCTGGTACATTTTCTGAATTTCAAAAGTTTTGTCCTTTTTTGTGTAACGAGAACAGATTTTGAATTTTGAGAATATTTTTTCAAAAACTGAACATTTTTTAAAAGAGAGGAAAAATAAAATTAAATAAAAAAGAAAATTCGTAAACATTTTGTAAAACTGCGAACAAGTTCTGAGAAAGAAAAATAAACTTGAAAAAGATAATGAAACAAAAAAAATGAAAAAATGAAAAAAAGAAAAACAAAAAAAGAGAAATGAAAAAACAGTAAAAAGCCGAAAAAGAACAAGAAAAAAATGATACAGGAAAAAACCCGGTTCAGGGAACCTTCTAGAAGGTTCCCAAAACCGGTTGGACGCATTTTGTATAAGTGGGCTGGCCCAGGTTTGTCGCTCGCTGCGCTGCCCTATGCGGTAGCCCGACATTTTGCCGCTGCGAGCGGCGAATAGGGATTTCTCGCAACGGGGCAGGTGGGCGTGAACAGAGTTGGGCCAGGTGGGCTGCGCTGGAGCTGCTGCTAGGCTCGGCTGGGCTGCGGGTCAGGGAAAAGGCCCAAGTGGCTGCACTGGGAGGGCTTTCCCTTTTCTTCTTAATTCTGTAAATTTGAAATTCACAGCTGAAGAAAAGGGAAAGGCCAGGGAGGTACGAGATGAATTTGGCAGATATAAGAGTATCCTCATGCTCCTGGAATTATGCTCTATTGTATAAAATTCCTTGGGACATTTTAGAGGTAGAAAAATAATTCAGGTTTGAATTATATTCAAACTTGAGCCATTTTTTAACCCAACCAAAACATCTCCAAATGAGCTAGAAATTGGCAGAGAGGGTTTAGGCATGGTGAACTAGCATCAGGAAAAGAATGAACATTTATGGAGGTGGGGAAAAGGTCACTTGCCAAAATGAAAGAAAGAAGAAGGAAGGAGGAGGTGATGATGCATGATCATACATGGAGCATGCAACAATGTAACATGCATGAATATGACAATGCACGTGATGATTATGAGAATGCAAAATGACAAGAGGCACAAATGCAACATGACAAACATGGGCATGCAATATAACCAAATGATGAACATGATGCAAGAAGCAAAATATGGCAATGGCACTCATCGTGATCATGGCAACAAACGGTTCAAACACACAACGACAACGAAATAAATGGAAGGCATCTAGAGCATCGGTCTTGGGGCGTTACAACACTCCCCCACTAACAAGAGATCTCATCCCGAGATCTTAGGAACGAGACGGAAGAGGAATAGAAGAACAAAGTTGGTTCTTGGATAATGAGTGAAACCAAAGAACCTTGACAGCTTGAAAAACTTGGAAGAAAGGGTACAACGGAGACGACCAAGATTGAGGCTCTCCGGTAAAATGAGGAAAACAAGGAATACGACAATAACCAAGAGCTTAAGTGACAAGAGAGACATTGAAACCACTCTAGTTAAGCAAGATAGACAAGGAGTAAGAACAAGAAAAGTTAGACAACACTCCGGTTGAACATGGATGGAATAGAATACAAACTTGATAAGCTGGAACGATATTTGACGAGAGCAACAACACAATTCCTCTGGAACAATTGAAAGAGTGTAATGAAAAGAATGGAGGTGGAAACAACATCTTCTATCGCAAATGAATTTGAAAATCATCCTTATAAAGAAGGATTGAATGGAGTTGTTGGAAATCAACAACGAAAAGGATAAGCTTGTGTGTGCTTACAGAGAACATCTCAGAACTTGAGGTGAATTTCTGCCACTACGAAATGATTGAATAGCTGATAAGAATGAAGAAATGCAAAATTTCACTTCAAAAGAATACAGAGAATTAATTTCACGTCGAGACGCAAGAAGAAAAGATATTTGAGCTCCTCCAACAAGAATCTTGATGAGCACTTGAGGAATGAATTAAATCATGATGAACCACCAAGAAGAACTCCAGTAACAAAAGGATGATGAGATAGAAATGAAGGATGAAAATAATAAGATGAAGCCTTGCGATGATTTAGATTGAGCTTCGCGACGAGACAAACGAGAATACTTGGACCTCCGGAAAAGAAAAGATGAACAACTTAGAACCGAGAGATTATTCATCACGAATAATCTCCGAAGGAAGGAATTAATCAACTTGATGACAGAAGAATAAGAATTATGTTATGCTTATCCTCCACCAATTAAATTGATGAGAAGCAATGTATTGCATACAACTTACTCGCGTTGGAAAATATTAAGGGGAGATATAGCTCAAAACTTGGGAAGGTCTTCCTGAACCACCGGTAGGACTAGAAAGAACGAATAAATTGATATGATAACAAAGGAAAAGGAATCTTGAGCGAACCACCGTGAGAATATGAAAATGAATGAAGAAAGAGAGTCCCTCGCTGGGAAGAATTAGAACAAACACAAAGATACTGGAGGCAATTTAGATACAAGAGAATGAAGAGATCGTGAACTGACTAAAGAATACTTGACAGATGCGCCGGGATAATTGGGTAACGTTAGCTGGAATGTGAGGATGAAAAATTATTCTGGAATGATATTCTCTCCGGTTAAATGAAACAGAAAACAACTGCTAACAAACTCCGGATCGGTAAGAAAAGAATTTCCGACAAACGGAATAATTTGAGAGGATAACATGAAGCTAGAACCACAAATCTTCAAGAGAACGGACAAGATTTATAGGAAAACTCTTCTTCGGTGCTGAGAACAACGACAAGAATACTGTGAAGAATTAAAGAGATGCTCTGGAACAATGAATACTAGAAATTTTTAGCTAAAGTTGAAAAGGATTTGAAAGCGATCTTGGAGAAGGCATATGACTGATGGAGTCCATACTTACGTCACAACTTGAAAATAATTTGGGAATAATTCTGAAAAATTAGAAGAGCCAGGTAACATCCTAGGAAAAGACCTGTGGGTTAGGTCCCATTGAAAAGAAATACCGTTGGGAAGGATTGTTCGAATGATAAATGATGCACCGGAATGATTAAAAGACTCGAATGAGGTGACAACCTCTAATTAATTTGAACAGAAACACAAATCTTCTAAGATGTCTTGAGCACTCTGGAAGGACAAACTAGCGAGAGGCAAACAAGCAAGGGGGAACACTTGAGTCGAGGAAAGGAATATGATCAACAACGAAAAAACTTGAATTAGATCCACCGGCAAGAAAATGAGACGAAAAATGATTAACTAGACGAGAATTCACCGGTTGAGACAATCGAGGAAAGACTGAAGAGGCTCCGCATGAATGAAATTGATGCTTGAATATAGGCTGAGACTCCATGATGAAAAGGGGTGGGGGAGGGCGGGAAAACAAAGGCAACTTGGAACCGGGAACCGACGAATAACTTGAAGAGGAAAGCACCAGTTGAAATAATTGAGGAAAGAATGCAGAGGCTTCGCACTAGTCAGATGGATACTCGATTATGGACTCCGGCTCCGAGAAGAAAAAGGGTGGGCGGGTGGGAATAGAAAAAACAACTTCAGACACCATTGTTTATCTTCGGATGGGGAAACAACGTCGTTGAGAAAGAACTGAGGATTCATCTCGCAATAGATGACAAGGATCGAATGACTCAAAGAGAAGTGTGCCGGATGAAAAGAGGTGACATTGCAACGAACGAAAACTAACTGTGTGATCCAAAAAAATTGAACCAACTTGCAACGCCGCGGACACACCCGCCGGTGGTCGTTACTCCTGGCGGGATCTAGACTGGCCCCGGATACGTCTCCAACGTATCTATAATTTTTGATCGCTCCATGCTATATTATCTACTGTTTTGGACATTATTGGGCTTTATTATTCACTTTATATTATTTTTGGGACTAACCTATTAACCGGAGGCCCAGCCCAGAATTGCTGTTTTTGCCTATTTCAAAGTTTCACACAAAAAGAAATATCAAACGGAGTCCAAACGGAATGAAACCTTCGGGAACGTGATTTTTAGGAAGAATATGATCCAGGAGACATGGACCCTACATCAAGAAACAAAAGAGGAGGCCACGAGGTAGGGGGCACGCCTACCCCCCAAGGGCACACCCTCCACCCTCGTGGGCCTCCTGTTGCTCCACCGACATACTCCTTCATCCTATATAAACCTACGTACCCCCAAACGATCAGATACGGAGCCAAAAACCTAATTCCACCGCCACAACCTTCTAAACCCACGAGATCCCATCTTGGGGCCTGTTCCGGAGCTTCGCCGGAGGGGCCATCCATCACGGAGGGCTTCTACATCAACACCATAGCCTCTCCGATGAAGTGTGAGTAGTTTACCTCAGACCTTCGGGTCCATAGTTAGTAGCTAGATGGCTTCTTCTCTCTTTTTGGATCTCAATACAATGTTCTCCCCCTCTCTCGTGGAGATCTATTCGATGTAATATTCTTTTGCAATGTGTTTGTTGAGACCGATGAATTGTGGGTTTATGATCAAGTTTATCTATGAACAATATTTGAATCTTCTCTGAATTCTTTTATGTATGATTGGTTATCTTTGCAAGTCTCTTCGTATTATCAGTTTGGTTTGGCCTACTATATTGATCTTTCTTGCAATGGGAGAAGTGCTTAGCTTTGGGTTCAATCTTGTGGTGTCCTTTTGTCGGGGGTTGGGTGCGACATATGCCAAAGGATGGCTTATCATGGAGGGGGCGAGTAGAACGTCGCCGGTGCCTGGAAACGGGATGAGGCGAAGACATGCACGCCGGCGAATCTTACCCAGCTTCGTGGCTCTCGAGGAGATAACACCCCTCTTGCTGCTCTGGGGTCTCCGCATGATCACTATGGCAAAGTGAGTACAAGATGCTCCTTGAGCTGTTCGGGGTGAGGAAGGAGAAGGGCACGGCTAGCTCTTCTCTTCCCTCTATGTGTGTGTCTAAAACTACTAGGTTCCAACCCTTTGCATGGGTGCCCGGGGGTTTATATAGGCCTACTTCCCGGGTACAATGGTAATTCGGCTGGGCTGGTCCCAGCCGTCGGTCTCTTAGGTCGCCGCCTTCTCCGCCACAGGGCCCGCCGACTAGTGGGCCCGCCGACGGTCCAGCATGGGGCCGACAGCCCTCGTCCGTCATGGCGCTCTTGCCGCTGCGTGTTATCAGAGCCGAGCTTCTAATGACGTGAGCTTGGTGGCGGGGCATGGCAACATGCCACCGCTGGCGGGCGATCATCGCTGCTATTCCTCGTCTTGTCTGGTTAATGGCGCACGGAGCCCGCGGGAGGGGCCGGCCGACTCTCGGAGGCCGATTCCAACGGGTCCGTCTTTGGGGCGTTCTCGCCGTCTTCTGCACTCCCGCCGACAGGCGTGTCCCGCCGTCTTCGGGACGTATAGACAGGCCATCGTGGGTACATGAATCTGCCCACGGGGCTGACGTCAGGGCCGGTGTGGCTACAGTGCTGCACCGGACAGAGATCTCCGTCGGTACGGTGCCCTGTGGCCATGCCTGCCCTTTATGAGCGGGGCGGGGACCGGCCGCGAGGCGGCTTTATCCCATCCCGCTCGTAGTCGCTCATGCAGGGAGTGGACGGAGTCGCGGGCCGACTCCTCGTGAGCGGCTTCATTGGAGGTCGCTGGCTTGGAGTCAGCTTGTCCTGAGGCCGTCTCTGGGACTCGGCCTAGAGGGGCAGTCGGCGACTCTGTCGCCGACTCTCTAAAGGCGGCTCTTTGTCTTGGGGTCTTGAGGGGCGCAGTCTGCCCCGATGTTTTGAAAGGTCTAGGGGCTCGGGTCTGCCTACCCGTGGCCCTTTACTTCGACAGTAGTCCCCGAAGCTGGTGAGGCGCCGAGGGCAACAAGTCGAGGAGCCTCGACAGCTTCATCCCTTTGGTAGAAGAATCTAGACTCGGCCCGCCGTGTCCATCTTGAGCCGACTAGCTGGGGTCGGCCTTGCAGGGGGGCGTCTTGCTCTTCAAAGGTTTCGAAGGTCGCAGCGGGATCCGGGCGGCGTGCCTGATACGCTTCCTGGCAGCCACCCGTTGCGGGCCCGCCACGCGACGCCACGCGGCAGGGCCAGTCTGCCAGCCCACGCGCGTGACAAGACAGTCCCGTCAGGCGGGGCCCGCCACTACCACGCCTCGGCGCGCAGCGGATCCGATGCGGTCGTGCGGGTGGTTGGGTTCCCATGCCGTTATCGCGCGCAGAACGCCGTGGGTTAAATCGTGGGCGTGGGGGCGACGGGCGCAGTTAATCCCCCGCCGCCTCGGCCGCAGCCTAGGCGCCTATAAGTAGGCGGGGAGGGAGGCGCGCGCGCGCGCACCCTCTCTTCCTGCTCCCTCTTGCTCCTGCCTCGTCTTCTTCTCGCTCCGCAAGCGCCAACTCGCCGCGCCCTGGAGATGAGCTCCTCATCCGCCGCTACGCCCCCCGCGCGCTCCGGCGTGTGGGACGGCTCCATCATCGACGACGACATCATCAAGTTTCTTCGTCAAACGCGCCGCATCCCCGGCAGCCACCTAGTGCGGACCCGCGCCGCGCCGGAGGGCGAAATCACGCCGACGCCGGAGGAGGGCGAGCGGGTCATTTTCCGCTCGCACCTCATGCACGGGCTAGGGCTGCCGGCGAGCGGCTTCTTCCGCGCTTTCTTGGAGTTCTTCGGGCTCCATGCGCACCACCTCACCCCCAACACGGTGGTGCTGCTGGCCGCCTTCGCATCCTTATGCGAGGGCTTTCTCGGCGTTCTCCCCACCATCGAGCTATGGGGGGAATTCTTCCAAGCCAAGCTCGGGACCCACGTCGCTCGCGTGCCGGCTCTGTGCGGCACGTTCATCGCCGAGAGGAGGCCGGTGCCCGAGAACCCTTTTCCTGCCATCTCCCTCATCAAGTTGGTCAAGATGTGGCAGCGTACATACTTCTATGTCGAGAACGTCGCCCCCGAGGGCGACTGGGTCAACTTGCCGCCTTACGTGGGCGGCGAGTTAGCGGGCCGACCCCCTAGCTGGTCCTATAGGGCCCGGACGCTGACTCCCGCAGGCAACGCCGCCGTCGCGCGGCTCCGCGTGATGACGCAGTCGGAGGGCCTGACTGGGGCAGACTTGCTGGCCGCCTTCGTGGCGTGCCGAGTTCTCCCTCTTCAAGGCTGACCTCATCTGATCTGTCAGATGAGCGGCCGCCGGGACCCCAGCCGGCTGTGCTCCAAAGACATGCCCCACGCGGAGGTGGTGGACACGGTGAACTTCTTGGTGAACTGCGGCCTCATGGAGGAATGGCAGTTCGGTAAGGAGCCATACGCGCGCGCCAACCCCCCGCCATTGGTAAGTCATCTCTTGCTTCTCTGTTTCCTTCTTCATCCGAATCCGGCTCTAATTTTCCTTGGTCTTCTCCGATTCAGAATCCCCTCATGCCGCCTTCGACTGGCGCCGCGGGGCCGGCTCGCGAATTCGTCCCCGACCGGGCAGAGAGCGATGCCGACGATCCCGACTTGGGCGTGGCGGTGATGGAGGCCGACGCTGAGGGAGGAGGAGGAGCCGACGACTTCAGGCCTTCGGCCACTTTCGCCGATTGGCCTGACGACGACGGCGAGAAGGAAGTCGTCCCCCGCCGCCAGCAGAAAGCCGACCATCCAGGCGCGAGCTCCTCCGCCGCCCTGGGTGATCGAGGCGGCGCGAAGAAGCGTCGGGCCGGGCCGGGTCTGCCAGGCGGCCGGGCCAAGAAATTCAGGGGAACAGCCGCCGCGACTCAGCGCGAAGAGGTGGTCGTGAAGGCTAACCGCATTCGCAAGGAAGTGAAGAAGCCACCGCTGGTCTCCGCGTAAGTATTTTTTATACTGTCTTGTTTTCTTCTAGTCCGTCTTGTCCGAGTCTTCCCATGTCTTTTTTCTCATCAGGGCTCCCCTCAGCTTGGAGAGGGTCGCCGCCGCCTCCGTCATGGGGTCGGTGGAGACGTCTGCCAATAGTCGGTGGGTTGTCCCTGCGGCCGCCCTCCGGGAGGCAACGGAGCGGAATGCGCAGGAGAAGCGCGACGAGGAGGAGGCCGCTTGTCTGGAGAAGGCGGAGACTAAGAAGGTGGCGGCTTCCGCCCAGAAGAATCTGGAGGAGGTCGAAGCCGTCGCTGCAGCCAAGAGGTGAGCCGACGAGGCCGTGCGCCTCCAGTCGGCGCTGCTCGTCACCCCGTTGAGCTCTGCGCCACCGCCGCCGGAGTTCACGGGGCAGTCGGAGGGAGTCAGCGGTGAGGTCCCCGTCGCAGGGAGGGAAGGCGGCGAGGTCTCCCCACCGGGCGCGGCCGCGCCACCTCCGCCGCCTCCACCGCGGTCCGAGATCGGGAGAGGAAAGCAACAGGCGGACCCGCCTGTGCCGCCGACCGACGACGAGGCCGTGGCGCAGCTACTTCTTCAAGTCGCCTCGCCAGCGCGACGCCGTCTTGAGAAGGCGACTTCGGCGCCGCGCCCCTTGGAGACCAGCGCCGCCAGCTCAGCCATCCCTGGCGCCGAGGCGACAAGCGCCGCGCCCGTTGGGTGGGTGCGAGGAGGCAGCACGGGCCCGTTGTCACAGCCCTAGAGCTTGCTTGTAACTAGTGGCATTGCATCCATGCATCATGTTTAAACTTCATTTAAACCTGAAATAGGGATGTCCAAAACCCTAGCACCAAATGGAATTAAAAATAGGTTCAACCTAAAAATATTTTCAATAAACCTGATATGCCCTTCATAAATTTTCATCATTTTTGTTTTGGTCCAGAACCTCTGCCAAAAATGGTGCACACTTTTCTAGGACACTATGGGTTATTGAATTAAATCATACAGTATTTGTACTTGGACATTTAAATGCTATAAATTATTTTAAATGTCCAAATAATCATGAACTGAAATGATGGCTGTTGGAAATTGTCACATCCCAGATAGACCATGCATTAGGGTGTGCATCATGTTTAAATTTCATCTGAATTTGAAATGGGGAAGGCAGGAAACCCCAGAACACCCCCCCCCCCCTTAAAATAACTAGGGTTTACTAAAATTTATTTCAATGAATCTGAAATGCCCTTCAAAATGCTCATCCTCTTTGTTTGGGTTCAGGATCCATGTCAAAGAAGGTGGAACATTTTCTAGGTCACCTAAGGGTTCTAGATTTAAATCACAAGTTTTTGAAATGGGCATTTTAAATTATGGAAAATATTTTAAGTGTTCAAAAATTGTCAAACTAAAATGTTTCATGTTGGAAATATTCCAACAAGTGACCAGGAGCATTTTGGTAATTTTTGAAATAGTTTTGGTATTTTAAAAAAAAACCCTAAACAGAATTGCAGAAATAGAAAAGACTAAAAAAAGAGAAAGTCTTACCTGTCGCCAGCGACCGGCCCACCTGCCGGCCCAGCCCAGCAGCGCTGCCAACAGCTGCTTGGCTCGGCAGCAGTAGGCTGGTGCCGGCCGGCGAGAGGGCGCGCCACGCAGCTGGCCGCCGCCTGCCTCATCCCGCCGCCTCGCCGCTGGGCGACCCACGTCGTCACCCGACCTCCCTGACACCTCACTTCCCCCGCCTCTCTCTCGCTCGCCTCGACCTGGCCGACGCCATCGCCGACACGCCACCGCCGACGCCGTGCTCCCGCCGATCATACTCCTCCCGCCATGTCTGCAGCTCCGCGCACCCGTTACCTCTAGCTAGCTAGTTCCCTCGCCCCAAAACACCCCGAGGCCACTACCCGACCTCGCCCGAGCTCAAGGCCGCGGAGATCCCCATCGTCGCCGCGCCGCATCAGTCCGCCCCGACCCCGACGAAGCTCCCCACAGGTTCACCGTGAGCCTAGCTACCCTCCATCCTCTCCGTTCTCTTCTTCTTGCACCACAGCGAGCACTCGATGATCGCTGAACTCACCGCCCGGGACTCTGTCACGACGAGCCTCCGGTCACCTAATGGCCACGCCACTATGCCCATCGTGACTCACCACGCCCCACAGGCCTAACTGCACTCCCGCGCCCGCCGGCCCTCTAACCCAAACCCGTCGGTGGCCGAGCCCGTCGCCGCCCGACTCGTCGCCGGCGCCCATTCCGCCACCCCTAACCCTACCGACTCCACCACTAACCGCGGCTCACCTCCAGATCACGAGGTGCTCCCCAGCGCCCATTTGGAGCCGGAAAGTGCAAAAGCACTTGCTTCACGCGTCTGGCCTCGCCAAGTGCTAGACGCCGGTGAGTTGACCTCGCCAGGCCTGCTGACCTCTGGGTCAATGACAGGTGGACCCCCTTCGGTTAATCTAATTAGGATTAGTTTTAATTAAAACTAATTAGTTAAACTAACCTAACATGCGGGTCCCACTGGTCAGTTTGACCTGGACGACCCCGTTGACCCCCTGACGTCATGCTGACGCATTAATTCAAATTCTGGAATTATTTTATATAATAAAATCCAGAATATAATTCAAATTTCAAATGCTTATAACTTTTATTCTATAACTCCAAATGCAAAGATTTATATATGAAAATTTATCAGAAAAATACACTCTATCCATTGGTACAGGTTTCATGCATGTTAAAACAAATTAACTATGCTGAATAACCAGATTAAGATTTTGCACCATTAGGACTAACTCACATGATCTATCATTTGAACCTTTGGTTCAAATGAGATCATCCTCGTCCCTTCAACTTGCATTAGGCCAACACACATTCATCTTGCCATGTCATAGCATGCATCATATTGTTGCATATTGGTTGTATGTTTATTTTGGTGTGTTTTCATGATAGGTTCTGCCTCAAGATAACCTCGATTACCCACCAAGGGCAGTTCTCACCCCAGCCCATCAGCAAGCAATTCATTGATCATTCCGATACAAACCCATGTTCTCGCTTCGCTCTCATTTTATCTGCATTAAGACAACGCGATTCAAATGTTGTGTGCTGCGGTAGTTGAACCCACTTCCTTTGCATGACCTGTCATTGCCACAAGAATTAGATGAAACCCACTAGTATGTGTAGGAGTTGATTGAGCCATGTTTGTGATTCCTACCATGCTATGCCTGCTATGCTTAGAGTTGTGTCAGTCGGCTCATCGGGATGATGAACTGGAGGAAAGGTTGTGTTGGTTCGAGAGTGTAAGTGCTGAACACGATTTGGTAAAGGTATCGATGAGAGGCCATGTAGGAGTACATGGTGGGTTGTTTCATTGAGGCCGAACTTAAGAACTGAGATCTGTGTTTGTGATCCATGAACTAGCTACTACCACGCATTGGGCCCGAAACCAATGGACCCTCTCGGCTTCTTAACCACCCCTGCTCATAGTCCGGAGTTGCAAGTAGTTTCGGTGTTTGTAGCATGTTGGGGGCGACGCAACGCTGACCTTAGGGGTGGGTTGTGTTGCGGTAGGCACCGTGGTCTGTGTACCGAAAGTGCCCGCTTGGTATCTCGGGAACCCTGCACACATCGCTCGGGGCTGTATGGGAAACCTCGCCGGACTCCTGCGGATGGAACCGAATAGGCGATAACCTGGACTAGGGACTTGAGTGTTTAGGTAGGCTGTGGCCGACACCCACGCTGGGCTTCCGCTGAAGGTTGCCAGTACATGTCGTGTAAACGCATTTATAAGTGGTGGAAGCGTGTGTGAAGAAGTATACCCCTGCAGGGTTAAATATGATCTATTCGAATAGCCGTGTCCACGGAGAAGGACTTCTGGGTTACCTATATCAGTTCATAGACAAGTAAATGGATACTACTAAAAGCCTCAAGATAAGTGTGAGTATCGTGGATGGCCCTCTCGGGGATGACGAGAGAGGATCCACGGTGGGGTATTGTGATGGTGGATAGTGGACTCGTGTGCGATAAAATGCTTTACAAAGTGTGTCACGTTGGATAGCTTAGCCAAGAGTCAAAGCTGGCTTGCTGCAATTAACTCCACTTCCTTCCTTGAGAATGTGCATGTATGATAGGATTCTGTGGTAAGACTTGCTGAGTACTTTGTACTCATGTTTGCTTAATCAATATTTTCAGAGGACTATACTACCCCCTCCGACGGATTCTATGTAGATGTTGACTTCGACGAGTAAGCTAGCCACCCAGGTGGCGATCCAAGACTTGTGAAGGGCCATTGTAGATAGAAAGGCTCCAACAAGCTTTCTCTCTTTCTAGAGTCTGTACTCAGACTACTTTGCTTCCGCATGTGCTTGTATGATTGTATGATTTGAGTGTTGGGTCATGTGACCCCTACCTGTATGATCAGTTATGTATGGCTCCTCGGAGCCTCTTAAATAAAGTGCTTGAGTTGTAGAGTTGTGTTGTGATGCCTTGTTGTATTTACTCATATCGGGCATATTGCGTGTATGATTGAAATGCTTGGTATGAGTGGGATCCGACAATCTAGTTGCTTATCATTGGCAGCCTCTCATATGGGGAAATGTAGTCTCGTGCTTCTGAGCGATAGTAGTCCGCTACAGCCCGGTTCACCGGAGTCCTGCTAGCCCAGCACTACTGCTTGAACACTTGACTGGCCGGCATGTGATTCATTTCGTTCTTATGTCTGTTCCTTCGGGAAATGTCACGCGGTGATACTTGAGTCCTGCCTTAGCCTGCTACAGCCGGGATACCGGAGTCTGTTAGCCCAGTGCTACAGCCCAAGTTCATACGTTGATGACCGACATGCTCGAAGTGTTTCATGTATGCCTGTCCCCATAGGTTAGTGCCGCTTTGGGTTCACGACTAGCCATGTCGGCCCGGGTTCTTTGTCATGTGGATGCTAGCGACACCGTCATATACGTGAGCCAAAAGACGCAAACGGTCCCGGGCCATGGTAAGGCGACACCCGTGGGGATACCGTGCGTGAGGCCGCAAAGTGATATGAGGTGTTACCAGCTAGGTCGATGTGACTTGGAATCGGGGTCCTGACAGAAATATTCCAAACAGTGCTCTCAAGCAGTTACATGATTTTTGAATAGGTTCTGGTATTTTTAATAAAGCGAAACATCTGCAGAAAAATAGAAAACAGAAAATAAAGAGAGAGAGAGAAGGACTACTCGGCGCCACCTCTCAGCCCACTGCCCAACTCCAGCGCCCAGATCCACCGAACTGCCACCGTCTCCCACTCGCGCCGGAAGGACGCGAGGCGTGTAACCACCGTGACGCCGGCACGCGCCGAGCCACCTCCTGCTTGCCGCCTCCTCCCCAACGCCTGGACGGCTCCCGAGCGCCACGCACCCCGACCTCTCTCTCCCTCACCGTGGCCTCTCCCCTCCTCGCTCTCTCACTGTGACGCTTCGAAGCGCCCGTGCCGCCACTGCCGCCATTCGCCGTGCCACCGTCTCCCCTTGCTTCCCGACCAGCTCAAGAGCTCCGCCGTGCCGCCCTCGCCCTCCCGCCGTCACATGCGACCGAGAAGCCCGAGCGCCGCCCGACGCTTTTCCCTCGACGGACCGCCGGTCGCCAGAGCCGATTCATCGGCTCGGACCGCCCCCGACCTCGCCGACGACGCCATCGGACGCGCTGTGAGCTGTTGCGTCGATCCCCTCTCTCCCCTGGCTCTTTTCCTCTCGCTAACGCCAATTTCCACCGGAGCCGATTGCTCGTAAAGCGGCCATGGCGTAGCTGCACATAACACAAGACGCCGCTTCCGAGCACACCACCGCCCTCACCGCACTCGCAGGAGCGCAAAACGCCACCCCAGGCGCCTCGCCATGCTCCCTAGCGCCGTGTTCGACCTCGGCCGAACTCCGGCGGCCGCCTAGGTCGTCGCCGGCGCTGATTCCGGCCACCCCGACCCCAGCTAACCACACCAAGAGCTTCGGCTCGTCCCCAGCTCCACCTAGATGCCCTCCGCGGCCCATTTGGTCGTCGGAGTGGCCAAAACCACTCTCGCCGCCGTGTCAGGCTCGCCGGCGGCTAGACGCCGGCAGCCGACTTTGACTTTGACCACAGGTGGGCCCTGGTTGACTCTGCTGAGTCAATGACAGGTGGGGCCCAGCCCTGTTTACTATTTAGGATTAGTTTTAATTAAATATAGTTAAGCTAATTATACTGACACGCGGGACCCACTGTCAGGTTTGACCCGGACCATGTCCCGTTGACCACTGACGCCACACTGACGTCAGGCTGATGCAGCAATTGAATTTCTGGATTTATTATAACTCAGGAAATTTCAAAAAATACCCCAAACTTCTAAAAATCATATAAATTCAACCGTAGCTCAGAATGAAATAAGTTATATATGAAAAATGATCAGAAAAATATGAAGAATCTGTTTATGCCATGATCATGCATGTTTGAACAAGTTAACCTCACCGAATAGGATGAATCATGATTAGGGCAAATTATGAAATAACATTTGGAGTTGGAATTTGTTCTTGTTTGAATTCCACTTCAATTAACTTGGCTAGATATTGTATTAGGTGAATTCAGTACCTTAACATGACATGTCATTCATGTGAATGTGCATTGCATTGATTGTGTTCTCTCTTGTTTGCCGGTAATTGTCCCCTCTCAGTAGATGACATACCGACGATGAATTCGATGACACCGATCAAGAACTATATTTTCTTCAGAAGTGCCAGGCAAGCAAAACCCCCTTGTTCATTCTGATATAATCCCACTCTCTCGCTCCTGCTCTTTTTTTTACTGCATTACGACAACAACGACTCATGTTTTACTTGCTGCTGTAGCTGAACCCCTTTATCCTCTGCATGACCTGTCATTCCACAGTAATTAGATGAAACCCACTAGCATGAGTAGGAGTTGTTTGAGCCCTGTTGTGCCTACTCATTTTAACTAGTTTGTCATGCCTGCTACTGCTTAGAGTTGAGTCAGGTCTGAATCATCGGGAATGAATTGGAATGGTTGTGCGAACATTTCCTACTGTGTGTGATGCTAAGTGTGTGAACACGATTTGGTAAAGGTAGCGGTGAGAGGCCATGTAGGAGTACATGGTGGGTTGTATCATTGAAACCGTCCTCGGGAAATGAGTTCTGTGTTTGTGATCCATGAAACAGTTACTACCACGCATTGGGATCCTTAATTGACCCTCTCGGCTTCTTAACCACCCCTGTCCTCGGTCCGGGAGTTGCAAGTAGTTTCTGGTGTTTGTAGCATGCTGGGGGCCGCACGCAACGCTGACCTTAGGGATGGGTTGTGTTGCGGTAGGCACGTGGCCCGGTGTACCGAGTGCCCGTTTGGTATCTCGGGAACCCTGCACACATCGTTCGGGGCTGTATGGGAAACCTCGGCCGGACTCCCTGCGGATGGAACCCGAATAGGCGATAAACCTGGACTAGGGACTCGAGTGTTTAGGTAGGCCGTGGCCGACACCCACGTCGGGCTTCCGCTAGAAGGTTGCCGAGTACATGTCGTGTAAACGGCGGTAAGTGGTGAGAGCGTGTGCGAAGAAGTACACCCCTGCAGGGTTAATATGATCTATTCGAATAGCCGTGTCCACGGAGAAGGACTTCTGGGTTGCCTATATCAGTTCATAGACAAGTGAAAGTGGATACTCTAAAATGCGCAAGATAGCGTGAGTGCTATGGATGGCGTTCTCGTGAGGGAGACGGAGCGATCCATAGTGGTGTATTGATATGGTGAATATGTGGACTTGTGTGCGCCACCTCAAAAGAGTCACTTGCAAATAGTTCAGATAGCCACCGAGTCAAAGCTGGCTTGCTGCAGTCAAACTCCACCACCCCTTTTGATAATGATGCATATGTAGTTAGTTCGATGTAAGTCTTGCTGAGTACAATTGTACTCACGCTTGCCTATTTTATGTTTTTGCAGAGAGACGTCGGCCTCGCTAGTAGTTCCACGTGGACTTGACGCTTAGCTTGTTACCTCAGCTACGATCTTGTGCCCTCGGCAGATCTCGGTAGATAGTCGCTTCTCAGCCCTTTTCATTTATAGTTGTGCGTACTCAGACATGTTTAGCTTCCGCTTGTGCTTTGACTTGTATGCTCTGAGTGTTGTGTCATGAGACCCATGTTTGTAATATCTCGCTCCTCGGAGCCTAATGAATAAATACTTTGAGTCGTAGAGTTATGTTGTGATGTCATGTTGTATTTACACATATTGAGCATATTGTGTGTATGTTGAAATGCTTGGTATGTGTGGGATCCGACAATCTAGTTGTTTATCCTTGGCAGCCTCTCTTATGGGGAAATGTAGTCTAGTGCTTCTGAGCGATAGTAGTCTGCTACAGCCCGGTTCACCGAGTCCGCTAGCCCAGACTACTGCTTGGACACTTGACTGGCGGCATGTGTTTCACTTCGTTCCTATGTCTGTCCTTCGGGAAATGTCACGCTGATATTCGAGTCCTGCTTAGCTGCTACAGCCCGGGATACCGGAGTCCTGTTAGCCTAGTGCTACAGCCTGAAGTCATACGTTGATGACCGACATGCTCGATGTGATTCATGTATGCCTGTCCCCATGGGTTAGTGCCGCTTTGGGTTCACGACTAGCCATGTCGTCCCAGGTTCTTTGTCATATGGATGCTAGCGACACTATCATATACGTGAGCCAAAAGACGCAAACGGTCCCGGCCATGGTAAGGCGACACCGTGGAATACCGTGCGTCCAGCCGCAAAGTGATATGAGGTGTTACCGCTAGATCGATGTGACTTGGAATCGGGTCCCGACAGCGTTGGTATCGAGCTCGATCGCTCAGAGGATTACCAAGCCAAACTGGTCGAAGTTGTGTCTAGAAATGCTTTAGTTATGTAAGGGAATTGATTGTGGAAGGAACGAAGGCTCTTTTACTCCTTATACCTCATGGCCTTCGATCCGAGTCATCCTCTTCTCTTCCACGGGTTAATGTAACACCCGAAGTAACTTTCCATATTTGTAACTCCAACTCTTGCCATTTTCGGCATTGTGATATGATATTCTCCGTGGTTGGGTTTTTCTTCATTTTGCATTTTGTCCATGTCATGCATTTTATATCATGTCATCATGTGCATCGATTTGCATACGTGTTCGCCTCATGATTCCGAGCATTTTTCCCGTTGTCCGCTTTTGCAATCCGACACTCCTATCTCCCCGGCGGCCCTTTTACGCTTTTTCCGCAAAGGGTACTAAACCTTCTCGGAATGGACCGAGGTTTGTCAAGTGGCCTTGGTATACCACCCGTAGACCACCGGTCAAGTTTCGGTCATTTGGAGCTCGTTTGGTACTCCAACGGTTAACCGTGACTCTCGCAAAGGCCTCTTTTAAGTTGCAGCCCAACACCCTTCAAAACAGCCCAATAACCCATCTAAGTCACTTCCATGCTCTCCGTCGTTCGATCACGATCGTGTGGTAAAACTACACCTCATTTGGACTCTCCTAGCTCCCTCTATGCCTATTTAAGCAACCCCCTCCAAATCCGGTCTTCTTCCCCTAACCCTAGTTTTCTCCTCTGCGCCACACGGACGTGTCAGCCCGGGCGCCGGACACGCCGCCCGCCGCTCCAGCCAATGGGAGCGCGCCACGTGGTGGCTCCCGCCCGCCGCCGCCATGAGGCCCGCCGCCCGAGCGGCCCCTCCCGCTCCATCCGGGCGCGCCCGCCCTCGCGCCGCCCGAGCTCCCGCGCCACCGGCCGCCCGCCGCCGCCCGCCACCGGCCGGGCGCCGTCGCTGCATCCTGCCGGCCGTCGCCACCCGCCGTCGCCGCCAGCCCCGCCGCCCGGCCACCGGGCTCGCCGCCCGCCGCCACCGGTCGCGCTCGCCGGCGCCGCCTCCCCGGCGCGGGCCCTGCGCCGGCCGCCTCCTCCCACTCGGCGCCGCCGCTCCGCCTCGCCGATCCGATCGGCGGATCCCGATCGGGACCGACCCCGTTGACTTCTTCCCCCCCTCGTATTTCTTCAAAGTTTTTCATCTCATTGATATTTTGTGTCATTTTCAACGTAGTATAACTTTGCATCTGTAGCTCCATTTTGCGCGTGTAATATATCAAAATGTTCGTCTCGAAGAGTAGATCATTTCATCTCATTGCATCATTTTCATTTGAGTTCATCTTGATGCCCGAAATTCTGTTGGAAGAGGGCTATGTGATGTTAGTTTCTGTTTCTTAACGGAACTTGCACTTTTGTTATTTTTGCCATGATTGATGTGTGCACCCTATGATTTTGAGTCCTACATGTGTTTTGTAATATGCCATGCCATCTCTTCAGGGGTGTATGCCATGTATTTTTGTGATCTATGTGGTGACTAGCACAAGCATGCAAAGTAGGTGTCCTGATGTTGCTGATTTCAGCCCTGTTTAGCTGATATTTTGATACCATGTTAACTTGACGCTACCGAGAGATCCATGCATATTTGGAGATACTTCAGTAAGGATGTTTTGTTAAACATGTCTTGCTCTGTCCATCCATGCCTTTGTTTGCAATCATGGAGTGCCATAGCTTGAGTCAGTCGAGCTCTACTTTTGCTATCAAATGTTTCCTGGCAGATTGTTTACATGTTATTCAATTTTTCCTAGGGTGTTGTGGTTGATCCATGTATGCTATGTTACTGTTCTTGCCATGTATTTCTTCTATGCCATGTCTTCTTGATGTATGTATGCTTAGTTTATCATATAAGGCTCTGTAGTGAGTGCATTGAGCTTGTAAACATGCCTACTTGTTATCAGTTTTTGACATGCCATGTTGCTGAATCTGTTAACGGAACTTTCAATATTGACATGGGTGTTACTATATTTTCTGATCCTTTTTGGCTTATGGTCAGTAAGGGACTTTTGTTCTATTCTTTGAGTAGATTCATGCCATGCCTTGTTTTGCTATTATAAGTTCCTGTAGCATGTAGTTTTGTTGCTCTGAACATTGCAACCTGATGCTGTTTTTGCCATGTCCAGCCTGATATTTTGTGCACTTTTGCCATGTTTGTTTGAACCGGTTATGATGTGATTTAGCCATAGATCAGTGCTCATCTTTTGTCAAGCATCTTGTGTAGATCACTTCCATGGGCCTTGTTGATACGTTTGGGTGCAGTAGCTTAATTTATTGTTGCTTGCTAAGTGGCATCATGTTGTTAATGGCAGATTTGTGCCATTCTTGTTTTGCTTGCCATTTGCAAACCGTGCATCCGATTCCGGTGATCTTTATATCGATTTCAACCGAAATCATCTCATCTTTCCAGTGGCATACTTGGTTTGCCAAGTTGATGCCTGGTTTATCATTTTCCTTCCGGAGCGCACATACGCATTGCATATCACATCCCGCATCTCATGCCATGTTTTGCATCATGTTGATTGTGCATTGCACCGTGATTTATTGTGGTTCCTTTGTTTGTGTTGTTGCTTTGGGTAGAGCCGGGAGATGAGTACGTGAACGAGGAACCTGTTGAGAACGCTTACGAGGATCAAGCTTTCGACAACTCGAGAACATTGCGCAAGATGACCATACCTCGAAATCACTTCTATCTTTGCTATGCTAGTTGCTCGCTCTTTGCTATGCCTATGCTACGATGCCTACCACTTGCTATATCATGCCACCCATATTGCCATGTCAGCCCTAACCATCCTTTTCCTAGCAAACCGTTGATTGGCTATGGTACCGCTTTGCTCAGCCCTCTTATAGCGTTGCTAGTTGCGGTGAAGATGAAGTTTGTTCCTTGTTGAACATGGAGATGTTGTTCTTTTTGGAACATGTTTACTTGTTGGGGATATCACAATATTTATCTGCTATAAATAATACATCTATATATTTGGTAAAGGGTGGAAGGCTCGGCCTTATGCCTGGTGTTTTGTTCCACTTTTGCCACCCTAGTTTCCGCCATACCGTGTTATGTTCCTTGATTTCGCGTTCCTTACACGGTTGGGTGATTTATGGGACCCCTTGACAGTTTGCCTTGAATAAGACTCGCCCAGAAGGCCAACTTTGGTTTTACCATTTGCCACCTAAGCCTTTTTCCCGGTTTTCGCGAGCCCGAGGGTCATCTTTATTTTAACCCCCGACCAGTGCTCCTTCGAAGGCCGTCCGAACCGAGTAGATCATGGGCCACCACGGGAAACTCGAGGCTTGGTTTTACTCATAGGATGTCACATCCGGATGTGCCTCGAGAACGAGATATGTGCAGCTCCTATCGGGATTTGTCGGCACAATCGGGCGGCTTTTGCTGGTCTTGTTTTATTGCTGTCGAAATGTCTTGTAGTCCGGATTCCGAGATTGATCGGGTCTTCCGGTAGAAGGAATATCCTTCGCTGACCGTGAGAGCTTATAATGGGCTGTTGGGACACCCCGCAGGGTATTATCTTTCAAAGTCGTGCCCGCGGTTATGAGGCAGATGGGAATTTGTTAATGTCCGGTTGTAGAAAACCCGGTTGACCTCAATTAAAATACACATCAACGGCGTGTGTAACGTGATGGTCTCTTCGGCGGAGTCCGGAAGTGAACACGGTGTTGGAGTTATGTCCGACGTAAGTAGTTTAGGATCACTTCTTGATCGCTACTAGCTTCACGACCGTGCTTTGCTCCTCTTCTCGCTCTCTTTTGCGATGTAGCCACCATATATGCTAGTCGCTTGCTGCAGCTCCACTTTACTACCATGTCCTTCCTATAAGCTTAAATAGTCTTGATCTCGCTGGTGTGAGATTGCTGAGTCCCCGTGACTCACAGATTCTACCAAAACAGTTGCAGGTTCCGACGATGCGGTGCAGGGTGACGAACCGAGCTCAAGTGGGAGTTCGACGAGGAACGTGGTCGTTACTATGTGTCTTTTCCCGATGATCAGTAGTGGTGCCCAGCTTGGGACGATTCGGGATCCGTGTAGCATTTGGGGTATCTTCTTTTATTTTGGTTCCGTAGTCGGACCTTGAGTGTACTCTGAATGATGGATGTTTATTTATGTACTGTGTGAAGTGGCGACTGTAAGCCAACTATGTATCTCTTTCCCTTATTTATTACATGGGTTGTGTGAAGATTACCTCACTTGCGACATTGCTTTCAATGCGGTTATGCCTCTAAGTCATGCCTCGACACGTGGGAGATATAGACGCATCGAGGGCGTTACAGTTAAGAACTAGGCTTCTCATCTATCTATCAGGATGACGTGTTACTAATCCATTGACTTATAAGATTGTTGGATTTAAGCCCCAGTTCAGTTCCTACCATTTCTGTATGACTACTGTTGATCTCGGAACCTTGATATTGTGATGTTGAGTGGTTATGCCATCATTTTTTGCAGGATGTCTCAAATCTTTTTGAGCATTTACAGCCGTTATGCTGTCCGAGTCATCCCAGGTCTCTAAATAGTCTGATGCATTTGCAAATCCTTTCCTTCCGTTTCCGATGTCCTTTTTGGTCAGAATAAGCACACTAATCGGTAAGTTGAGGTACTTTGTTGCCTCGGCGTAGATGTTGGAGCTATTATTATGACCCTAGCTGTTTAGGAAGTCACCTAGCAATTTAGCAATGCTTTTGTATTCCCAGTGTGATGATTCTGGCCATTACTCTTGAAAACATCCCGTGATGTTATTATTTAGTAGGCATTCTACTCCTGGGTTTCCGAACCCGAGATTCACCCTACTTACTTCATGTTGATAGTAATTGCTAGCTCCCTTAGGTTATTAGTAACTTTGCGATAGTCCTCGAGGTCCGTGGCATTTCCTTCTTCCAAATGCCATGAACTATTTAAGGCAGAAGTTATTTGAACCAAAAGATCACAATCAGAGTACTCTTGAGGAGTTCTCCATTCATAATTGTGACTCTGCCAGTTCTACTTTCCTGCATGGAATATCCGGAAGAAACATGTTGAACTTGATTCGACATACTAACCTATGCATCTACAACTCAGAAAGTTATATGCTCCTCGAGTTGTTCCTCTTTAGTTGTATTCTGATCCCCGTCTATCAGTTGATAGTCAGGAGTAGTTGTGCATTCATGTTATCAATGCCTATTACTCATGTGGTCCGTCAAGCCATTCTATTCCGGAATGACTAGGAGAAACAAACTCCAGTACCTCATCCATATCCAGGATTGGGTCTAAGCAGTTGTATTCCGCAGATCAAAATGCCAATTCAGCTCTTGTTCTGTTCTACACTGAAGTGTTACCCACTTTATGTCAGGAACGTCATGGGAATTGCACACCATTCTATGAACGCTTGATACAGTGATACTTCTCGCCCTCATTATTCATTTCTCGGCTCCCGTGTTGTTGTAACCGGAATGCCGACAAGTGAATTGTGATGTGTGAAATCAATACTCCTAGCAACTCGTTGCTTGGTAGCTAATGGACAACATCCTCATTCTTAGCGTGTTGGTTATTAAATCATCATCCTAAGATTGATCATGCTACCTAGTCCTTATTTCTGGTGCACACTTCGATTGATGAGTTAGGATCTTGTCAAGTCCTCACTCATTTGATCATATCGCCTTGCCCTCAAAAGCAAGATTGTTCTCGAGCTTAGTAACATACCGGTGGTTCGTGATGTTCCGAAAATCTTCTCGGAAGTGTTACCAGGTTGTCACCTGAGCGCTATGTTGAGTTCGTGATCATGTTGGTTTTCCTCTAAACCACCCATTCTCCAAGGATCTGTGTTGGATACCCCTGAACTAGTTGGATAAGCTAAACAACAACCTGGAGAGTTGGAAGATAAAAGCTTGCCTAACTTAGTTCGTTCCAAAGGGATATTCTTGTGTAGTGTGTGTTGAAGAAAGATGATATCTTCATCGATTGGTCCCTGTGATCAGTTGCTGGACCTATTGTCTTATCAATCCTTTGATTTGAGTGTGGGCTATCATCAAGTCAAATCAGAACCAACGATGCTCGTAATGTTGTCTTACTCGTGGTTGATCCCTCGAGCCTACACCATTACATCTTTTGGTCTGACCAATGATATCACCGTGTTCACATGATGGTGGAAGTCCAGTGATATGGAAATTCCGATGAGTTGCTGTTAAGCCCATCAGTAGAATTTTGTCCCCCACATGATTCATGTTGAATATCAACCTAGTGTTGAAAACTTTGTAAGCAATGCCTTCGTGTTCCACTCATGGAGTTTATGCTTGGATGGAAGAAGTGACTTTCTTGAATTCATGTGCATTTGGTGCAAGTTGCCGCCATGAATTTGAGAAAGGTTTGTTTTGTTTCCTTTGGAATCATCCCAAGTCAGTCATGCACGTGCGAAGTATTCTATGGTATGATAGACTGATCATCTTCATTCAATATGAAATTCCTAGCACACCAAGCCACTGATTGATTTGTTCAAGGAAAAGGAGTTGATGTGCGAATACTAGTTCATGCACACGACTTCGACATCCTTGTTGATGGTGCCCCACCTGAACTCGGTAGTGTTGTATTATAAGACTACTACGTGGTCATGCTTGTCTGGGACAACGTGTTCACCTGTTTGTAGCAGAACCCGCTCATGCTTTGGAGCTCACTACCATAGTCCATCTCCCGAGAATCTCGCAACATCATCTCGTCGATTCGTGTTGCACCCTTTCCTTTTCAGACATGCTGAGTCTGAAGTATCCTATCACCAATCGGATCTGAATCTCAGGCAGATATGATGGTTGGAACATTCCAGCAGTTGCATTTCGTTCCCAGCTTGCACCGTCCTTGTGCCATTTCACTACGGGCTGCCTTTTAATAACTCTTGTTCAGGATCATCTTCAAAAGTGGTCCTACCATGGGTTCCCTCCACCTCCGATGATAAGCAAAAATCATCCATTGCGTTGTCTTCAATAAGGTACTCCACATCATCCATTCTAGTCCGGGTGTACCATTCCTTTGCACTCCGCCAAACGATCGTTGTGAATTGCCTTAGGCTGGTATGAAGAGTTTCAATGATCTCTGAATCAAAAGTAATTCTTTTTGCCACTTAAGGGAATAGCTCTTTGCGTCACCTTTCCTAAGGTGTCCCGTTATGGAGTCATGGCAATCATCTCCTTGTTACTTTGAAACCATGCACCATTTTACTTAAGCGTGGAATGGTTGCCTACCAATTTGAACCTTCGTCATCCATTTCTTTACCATCATTCCTAATGTGTGTTTGGTGTCTCAACTCAAGAGTTGTTCTTACGTCTCTCCATGAACTGATCTTGAGTTGCTCGATCTTCAAGACGAGTAAATCCTGTAGGGTTTTCCCCTTCTTTCTGTTGTTGTGTCGAGTGAAGATCTCGAAAGCAAAGACGTCAAGACCAAGATGATGGAATGAATCAACATCTTCGAGAAGGGCAAATGGATCATGAAGATTGTGATAGTTTTGTGACTTCCCTTTTTTCCTCTTACTCACGCCTTGAATCTCGGCCAGATTCTTGATTAGTGGGGTGAGTTGTCAGAGCCCTAGAGCTTGCTTGTAACTAGTGGCATTGCATCCATGCATCATGTTTAAACTTCATTTAAACCTGAAATAGGGATGTCCAAAACCCTAGCACCAAATGGAATTCAAATAGGTTCAACCTAATTTTTTTTCAATAAACCTGATATGCCCTTCATAAATTTTCATCCTTTTTGTTTTGGTCCAGAACCTCTGCCAAAAATGGTGCACACTTTTCTAGGACACTATGGGTTATTGAATTAAATCATACAGTATTTGTACTTGGACATTTAAATGCTATAAATTATTTTAAATGTCCAAATAATCATGAACTGAAATGATGGTTGTTGGAAATATTCCAAACAGTGCTCTCAAGCAGTTACATGATTTTTGAATAGGTTCTGGTATTTTTAATAAAGCCAAACATCTGCAGAAAAATAGAAAACAGAAAATAAAGAGAGAGAGAGAGAGAAGGACTACCTGGTGCTCACCTCTCAGCCCACCTAGCCCAACTCCAGCGGCCCAGCCCATCGAACCGCCATCGCCTCCCACTCGCGCGGAAGGACGCGAGGCGTGGCCACTGTGACGCCGCAGACGCCGAGCCACCTCCTGCTTGCCGCTCTCCACCCCGACGCCTGGACGCCTCCCGAGCGCCACGCACCTCGACCTCTCTCTCTCTCACCGTGGCCTCTCCTCCTCTCTCTCTCTCACTCAGACGCCTCGAGCGGCCCTGCCGCCACTGCCGCTGCTCGCCGCGCCACCGCCTCCCCTTGCTTCCCGACCAGCTCAAGAGCTCAGCCGTGCCGCCCTCGCCCTCCCGCCGCCACACGCGACCGAGAAGCCCAAGCGCTGCCCCGCTTTTCCCCTCCGCGACCCGCTGTCGCCGTCGCCCGATTCGCGGCTCCGGACCGCCCCCGACTCGCCGACGACGCCATCGACGCGCCGTGAGCTGCTGCGCCGATCCTCTCTCCCCGGCTCTTTTCCTCTCGCTAACGCCAATTTCCACCGGAGCCGATTGCTCGCCGCCGCCATGGCGTAGCTGTACAACCGCAAGACGCCGCTTCCGAGCACACCACCGCCTCACCGCACTCGCAGGAGCGCGAACGCCACCCCGCGCCGCGCCGTGCTCCCTAGCGCCAGTGTTCGACCTCGGCGAACTCCGGCGGCCGCCTAGGTCGTCGCCGGCGCCGATTCCGCCACCCGACCCAGCTAACTCCACCAAGAGCTTCGCTCGTCCCCAGCTCCACCTAGATGCCCTCCGCGGACCATTTGGTCGCCGGAGTGGCCAAAACCACTCTCGCCGCCGCGTCGGGCTCGCTGGCGGCTAGACGCCGGCAGCCGACTTTGACTTTGACCACGGGTGGGCCCTGGTTGACTCTGCTGAGTCAATGACAGGTGGGGCCCGGCCCTGTTAACTATTTAGGATTAGTTTTAATTAAATTTAGTTAAGCTAATTGTACTGACACGCGGGACCCACTGTCAGGTTTGACCCGGACCATGTCCTGCTGACCATCGACGTCAAATCGACGTCAGTCGACGAGAATTGATTTTCTGGATTTATTATAACTCAGGAAATTTCAGAAAATACCCCAAACTTCTAAAAATCATATAAATTCAACCGTAGCTCAGAATGAAATAAGTTATATATGAAAAATGATCAGAAAAATATGAAGAATCTGTTTATGCCATGATCATGCATGTTTGAACAAGTTAACCTCACCGAATAGGATGAATCATGATTAGGGCAAATTATGAAATAACATTTGGAGTTGGAATTTGTTCTTGTTTTAATTCCACTTCAATTAACTTGGCTAGATATTGCATTAGGTGAATTCAGTACCTTAACTTGACATGTCATTCATGTGAATGTGCATTGCATTGATTGTGTTCTCTCTTGTTTCCCGGTAATTGTCCCCTCTCAGTAGACGACGTACCGATGATGAATTCGATGACACCGATGAAGAACTATATTTTCTTCAGAAGTGCCAGGCAAACAAAACCCCCTTGTTCATTCCAATATAATCCCACTCTCTCGCTCCTGCTCTTTTTTTTACTGCATTAGGACAACAACGACTCATGTGTTACTTGCTGCGGTAGCTGAACCCCTTTATCCTCTGCATGACCTGTCATTCCACAGTAATTAGATGAAACCCACTAGCATGAGTAGGAGTTGTTTGAGCCCTGTTGTGCCTACTCATTTTGCTTGTTTGTCATGCCTGCTACTGCTTAGAGTTGAGTCAGGTCTGATTCATCGGGAATGAATTGGAATGGTTGTGCGAACATGTCCTACTGTGTGTGATGCTAAGTGTGTGAACACGATTTGGTAAAGGTAGTGGTGAGAGGCCATGTAGGAGTACATGGTGGGTTGTCTCATTGAAACCGTCCTCAGGAACTGAGTTCTGTGTTTGTGATCCATGAAACAGTTACTACCACGCATTGGGATCCTTAATTGACCCTCTCGGCTTCTTAACCACCCCTGTCCTCAGTCCGGGAGTTGCAAGTAGTTTCTGGTGTTTGTAGCATGCTGGGGGCCGCACGCAACGCTGACCTTAGGGGTGGGTTGTTGTCGGGGAAGCTGATCGTGTCCCGCGATCACCTATGGGACCTGGTCCCTTGTGGTTCGGCAGGGGACCGGAGGATGCACAAAGAGCGGATCGGAGCGATGCACACGAGCAGATTTACCCAGCTTCGGAGCTCTCCGGAGAGATAATACTCCTACTGCTGCTTTGTGGATTATATTGTGTTCTTGCTAGGGAGCAATGGGAGCTACAAAACCTAGCCTGAGTGTGGTCTCGTATGAGTCGAATGAACTAAGCCGGAGCCGAACCGAACCCCTTCTATGTTGCCCTTGGGCCTCCTTTTATAGGCACAAGGGGTCACCACAGGTGGCAAGTAGACAAGGGTAAGATAGTAAAAACAGAGGTTGGTACACCGCTTGTACAAAGGTACAAAGTGATCTATACCTAACTCGACGGCAAGGGACAAGAGTCATAAATGCCCATCTCGCCGCTCGAACAAAGGTAACAGGACCGCAAGCGCGCCTCCGCTTGCCACGATGGTAGCTTGTCGCGCCGCTTATCGCTGCTCCCCGCTGGCTGCACAGCCCATCGACACGCTGCTCGGAAAACCCCGCGCGACATCGCTGGCGATAGCTGGAGCGGAGACGAAGAGAGGTTGCCCGCCGTGGCAAGCGCCTTGTCGCGCAGTAACCCTTCTCGCTTTGGGAGCTCGGCGCCACCAAGCCTTCCCGCAAGCTCCTCTTGCCGGGCCTTGTTTCTTCGTGCCTTGAGGGTCTTCCGGCAAGCTCCTCTTGCCGGGCCTTGATTACTTTGTTCTCGAATGGCTCCAAAGGAGCCGCGAAGATCTTGATGGTCGCCAGCCAGCCCTACCGCAGGTGCTGCAATCGCCGTGCACGAAGTTCGGGTGCTAGGGTACCCCTACTCTAGTACACCGACAGAGCCCCGGGCCTGGGCCACACACGGTGTTAAGCTCATGGGCCAGGCCCAAAATAAAGGCACGGGCACGCTGGTCCGGATTACGCCATTACCGCCTCGACCCATCACGCCCCACGAACGCCACGCACCGGACGTGGCGTCGTGGGGCGATCGTGGGCTTTTTTAATGGAAAATCGAACGCCCCCCTCTCCCTCTTTATAAGCAGGGGGTACAGGGGCAGGACGCCCACTTGCCATTGTTGTCACATCAGAAACCCCCGTCGCTTTCCCCTTTCTTCTCGAGCCCAAAGAGAGTGACGCTCCGCCCCCTCCATTGCCACCGGTGCCACCAACGCTGTCGACCTCCTCCACCACCTCTCCCCATGGCTCCGAAGGCCGACAAAGGAAAAGGCGTGAAATCGGCCGAGGCGCAGCGGCTCGCAGCGTTGCGGAAGGAGCGGGCCCTCTTCGATCCCCTGCTTGACAGGAAGGAGCTGCGTGAGCTGTACTATCTTTTCTGGTCGACGGAGACCCGGGAGAACCCGCGCACAAGAGTCATCTCCGCCGCCACATCCGAGAAAGTTTCCATCGGGTACCCTTTCTTCGCGCTTTTCTTCCATCAGGGCTCGCCCCTTTTCTCAATTCTTTTATGATGTCATGAACACATATGGCCTCCCTCCTTGATTTCGCCTCAACGCCGTCCTCACCTTGGCTGCTGCACACCTCTCATGAGAACTTTGTCGGGTCCACCCAAATGTAGCACTCTTCCGCCATTACTTCATGCCTCAGAGAGAGAGGAGAGCCGCTGTTTGAGGGATTGCATGGGTCTCTAGAATCGGCAAGAAGGAAGCATATCTTGACGGAGAGCTGTGTAGCAAGTGGGAGGAGTGGAGAGCTGACTGGTGTTGGATCTTAGAGGAGGAGCCACAGCCTTTCACCACCCTGCGCCAAACTCCCATAGTGCACGGCAATGATTGGAGCAACTTGGCGACGGAGGATGACAAGTTGAAGATTGTCGTGACTAGGATTCTGCCTCCTGCAAGGTGGCTTACCGTAGGAGCTGTTGGCGCTGACTTTTCGCCACAGATTGCGCCTTTGCAGGAGAGGAGGAGGCCTGCTTGGGAATTCCAAAATGCGGCGGATATTATGAGGCTGCGCCTGGTCTGAACTGGAATTTTACTGTCTTGGAGATGGACGGCATGCTGCGGGAGCTGTTCAAGCTCGATGCGGATCACCCCAAGTGGTGCATGTTGCCGAGGGAGTCGTGCCTTGTGCAACAACTCGCCGCTGACAGCATCCGCGATGATGCTGCCAGCGATTCCCATGGAATCATCCCAACTTGGCAGGAGCCCGCCGACGACGCCGTGCAGCAGCTTCTTCGACAACCTGGTGGAAGTGCCGATCCGCGCCGACGAAAGCGTAAACGGCTCACCCGCAACACCACCGATCAGGGAGATGGCGCGACGCCATTAAGGTTGGAGGAGGCGGCAGGTTGCCGCCACGGCGTGTTTGGGTTTACCGAGGAGGCGGAAACAGCCGAGGCGGCAAGCCTTGCCGATCGAGAAGAGCTCGCGGTGAGGAGGAACGAGCCGAGCTCGACGCCAATCAGAAGAGCCACCGGGCGCTTCCCCTCCGCCAAGCAGCTTGTTACAGGAGGAGCCTGCGGCCCCGCCAAGGAGACGCCTCCGCAAGACCGAAGAAGTGGCGGGGCGGCAGACGGCCCAACAGCCGCCTCGCCGCCCGACGCGCTCTACCGCGGCAAGCACCGTTGCCGCGGGTGCGCCTCACGCCGCCATGGCGACGGAGCGGGTCTTCGAGTCGCGCCCCCGCACCCGCCAAGCGCCCGAGGGAATCTTCTCCTCCAATTAAATGCCGAGCGAATTTGATCTCTCCGCCTCTCTTCGAGGAAGAAGAGGAAGAGTAAGATCTTGTCGCAGCTACTTGTAATTCTCCAATTTATTGCTTTATCTTATATCGGTGGCTTCACTCAACCTTCTCCTTCTTCAGACGCTAGCTCAGAGGGCGTCAAGAGGGCCAAGACCTCGTGGTTGTCGTCTCGGATGATTCCCACAATGGCGGCGCATGTGGGGCACGTCTGGGACTCCTTGCCGGACCTGGCAACCTTCAACAGAGCAGCCCCAAAGATAGCCCCCAGCGTAAGTGTTTGATTTACTTCTCATGGTTAGGTGTGCTTGGGTGCTCCTCCGTCACTGATATCTGGTTTGTTGAATTATGTAGGAGTAGAGCAGCCTCATCAGGAAGCACCGGCGGTCACTCCCGAAGTTCTGATTGCTTCAACTACGTCGCCAAGGGAGAACTCTCCGCCAAGGGAGCGCTCTCCGGCAAGGGAGGCCTCTCCGACAAGGGGAGCTTCCCCGACAAGGGCCAGCGCCGACGACCCTCCGGTTGTGGAGACCGCGGCAACAGATCCCATTGCAGGTAATTTTCTTGTTTGAAATCCTCCCTTGGATTCTCTTTTCGTCTGTTCCTCTCTTTCGAACATTTTCTTGACTTGTTCTTTCTTTTTCTGACCATCAGATCCATCCGCAGGAGATCCGATGGAGACTGAGGCTGCCGGCGAGGAGGACGCTCGCGGCGACAATGTCGACGCCGCCAACATGGAGGAGGAGGCCGGCGCCGATGGGTCCGCCGGCGAGGAGGCCGCCAAGGCTGCTGGCGCAGAGGCTGGGGAGGGATCCGCGATCGACCGACGGCCACGATGCCGTGAGGAGCGCCAGCGCTGACCGCCGCCGATCCTCCCGCCACCGATGCCGCACCAGACCAAGAGCCCCAGCCTGGCGCCTATCTGAAGGCCGGCGAGGGTGTCTTTATCAAGCTCCCATGGGCATCAAGCTCCAGGGCACCGGCCGAAGGGGAGACCTTCGACGCGGAACTGCTTGCCTCCGCCGGGCTGTCGCTGGTCGATGCTCCGAGCAGCAAAGAACGGTGAGCCTCGAGGAGGAGCAGCTGCTAAGGAGGTTGTTGTCGCTCTACCGCGCCCGGCAAGCCAAGCTGGAGTCTGTGGAGGCGCTTGTCGCGAGGGCGGAGCTGACTTGGAGAACGCGGAAGAGCTCCGACGCGCCAACAAAGAAACTCTCCGGGACATAGCAGAGGCGCGGGAGCAGCTTGCTGAGGTGCGCACAGCCTTCATCTTGGAGAAAGGCGAGGTCGAGGAGCAGCAGAGGCTTGCCGGCGAGAAGCTCTCCGCGCAAGAGGGTGAGCTGGCGCAGCGAAAGATCAACCTCGATAGCTATGAGGAAGATCTCGCTGTGCGCAAGCAATCGATTGGCAGGCCACTTCAGGAGGCAAAAGACGCTGCTGCGGCTGCCGAGGCCGCCAAGAAGGAACTGGGGACGAGGGTGGCTCAGCTGGAGTCCACCCTCCAGAAGAGCGCCGAGGAGGTCGCCGGGTTGAAGCGCGAGCGCGAGAAAGACGCCTACACCTCGGCGAAGTTGCAAGGTCGTTTTATTGAAAAGATCAAAGAGCTCGATGTCGCTAAGGACTCCAAGGCGGATCTGAGCTGAAATCGACCACCTTGACAGAGACGCTGAATGACACCAAGGAGCGGAAACGGGCTCTGCCGGAGAAGATTAAAGCAAATGAGGAGCTGTTGGCGAATGCCGCGACTCGCCTGTAATGATCTCAGAGATAGCATAATGCATCGGATGAAGGTCTTGTGGACACCGCCGCCGCATCCATAATGAGCTGATGGAGCTGATGGTGGATCTTGGGTACCCACCGACGAGAACCTCCAACCCAGCGCCAAGCTCAGCCTGTTCTTCAATGGCGTCTTGACGGGTCTCCAGCTGCTCCGTGAGGAGATCCCAAAGCAATCGGGCGAAGGAGTCGCGCCAAGTTTGTGCCGGGCTCTCCGGAAGGTGCTGATGAAAGTGGCCTTCCGCAACCCAAAGCGCCGACTTCACCAAAGTCCTCAAGTCCCCGCCTCCATCTCGCTGATGTTGAAGCGCCAAGGCCCTTGTCGCACTCCATTGTGGACAGGTGAGCGGAGTCAAGAGGCTCGATGGTGACCGCGTGGACTAGGCCGCCAAGCTTATCTTTCTCTTGTCATTGTAGATCATGTTTAGGCGAAAAATCTATTAGATCCATGACAAGTTATTATGTAATATACACTATCTTAGGAAATCGAATGCAATGTTATTTCCTTTACTTGATTCCTTCCCTGTATGTTCGTGCCCTCACGCTTTAGGGGAACTTGTCGGTCGCGAACACTTTTGTCATGAAAGCGCTGAGTGCGGAACTTCAAGAGCTGGCCGGGCGATGCCGCTTCGACAAGCAACCTTGTCACAACTGTTGCAGCACACTTAAATTGTTGAGCGGACTCGAAACAAAGTAAGGGCGCAAGCAAGTCGCGAGTCGGTTCCTCCGCGCACAGGTTTTCCATACAAAGTACTATCGTTCGAGGAAGATAACTTAAAAATTTAAAACTGATTGTTTAAACTTAGCAACTTAGCTTCTCTGTTGTCCATCTCCCGGCAAGGCGACAGTTCCTCGAGCAACGCTTGGTGGCCCACACCATTATCTTCTCCTTCCCCCCCGGTTAACTTGTGGGTGGATGAACCTTCTTCTATTTTGAGAAGAAAGAAGAGAAAATAAAGTTATGGAGCCTAGTGGCTCGTTATCGCTTACCGGGTGTGGATGCTGCACAAAATGTAAGAGAACACATGCATATAAGATTATGAAAGAATGTATTGACAAGTTGTGCGCAACACATAGGCTTTACTGATGCACGGGGTCTGCGCCCGGCTTTGTACAAAGGATTAGATGCAACAGCGGCAAGACTTGTACAAAAGGGTGGTTGCCGGAACGGGTTTCGGCAACCGCGCCTTACGGGTAAAACTTGCGAAGATGCTCTATATTCCAGGAATTGCTCACCGAACGCCATCTTCGGTCTCAAAGGCATGACAGCGCGGGCCTAGTGACTCGTTTCACCCGATAAGGGCCTTCCCACTTCAAGGCCAACTTGTTGGAATTCTTGGCGGATTGAACGCGGCGAAGAACAAGGTTGCCTTCCTCGAAGCTTCGCGCTGACTTTGCGGTTATGGTAGCGACGCAAAGCTTGCTGGTAATGAGCAGCTCTCGTGACAAAGAGCTCGAAGACGATCTTCCTCGAGGAGCAGCGCGTCATCTTGTCGCAGCTGCTCTTGCTCAAGCTCATCATAAGCGAGCACTCGAGGTGACCCAGATACGAGTTCCGGGGAGAAATGCCTCTGCTCCATAGACTAGAGCGAAGGTGTCCGCCAGTGGCTCGATTTGGCGTCCGTCCCCGATCGACCAAAGAACCACCGCAGCTCTTCGATCCAGCTTTCTTCCGCACTTGTGCAGCCCGTCGAAAGTTCTGGTCTTGAGTCCCGCAAGACTTCAAGATTTGCCCTCTCGCTTGACCGCTGCTTCTCGGGTGAGCAATGTATAAAGCAGATTTTGGCGCCAAGATCTTGGACGATCGCATGAAGGTGCGATCGTGAATTGTGTGCCATTGTCGGTGATGATCCTGTTAGGAACCCAAAACGCAAACAATTGACCAAGAACTTGATCGCTGATTGTGTTGTCACCTTCCTCACTGGTTCCACTTCCGCCACTTTGTGAACTTGTCGATTGCAACGATAAGTACTCAAAGCCCCGACAGCTTCGGGGAAGGGGCCGAGGATGTCGAGCCCCGCACCTAAAAGGGCCAGGATAAAGGGATCGCCCGGAGAGCTTGAGCTGGTTGGTGTATCTGTTTGGAATGGAACCGCACGCTTCACACTTGGTTACTTGTGCAGCAGATCCGGAGGGCCTCGGCCGAAGAAACCTTGCGGAAAGCTTTGCGGCAAGTGCTCTTGCACCAATGTGGTGACCACATATGCCTCCATGTATCTCGCCAACAGCTTCATCCATCTTCCCAGCAAATACACTTCAATTTCACTCCGCTGAGTCTTCTTCGATAGGATGTTGTCAACAAACCGATACATACTTGACTGCCGGCTACTTTTTTCCGCTTCTTCTTGCTCTTCGGAAGTTCTCACGTCTCAAGGAAATGGACGATTTGTTGCGCCCAATGCCGGAGCTCGCGGCTCGACAACAAGGACTAAAGGCTCATCTACCATCGGGAACATTAGCTTCCACGGCAAGAACTCGTGGTTCCGCCGAGTTGATGATCCCCGCAAGCTTGCCGGAGCAAAGCTTGTCGGAGCGCTCGCTTCAACGAAACAAACCATTGGGTTTGTCGGAGCAGAATGCTCCTCGGTGATATTTGCGCTGATTTTAGGGACCTTCTTGGCGGCGGCTCCGGGAGCTTTGCCGGAAAGTAGTTGCCGGAAACCAATTTTCTTTTTTGCTCTGTCTCCTGTTGATGGTGTTACGGTTGGTTGAGTTAGCTTGAGCACAAAAATTCCTGGTTCCATTGAGTAACTTGAGTGCTGGCGCACTTTGACAGGCCATCAGCAATATCATTCTGAGCTCTTGGTGGAACGTGTTCCATTTGCAGTGCCTTCAAAGTGCTCTTCTAGCTTTCTCACTTCATCGACTTAGGCTTCCATCAACGGACTCGATAATCTTTATTTACTTGGCGGGCGACAAGTTGCGAAGTTCCCCGACAATGAGCTTCTTGATCCCAAGGTTCACTGCATCTTAGACCGGCAAGCAAACCTTCATACTCGCAAAGATTGTTTGTTGCTTGTTCCTTGGGAAAGTGCATCCGGACTATGTACTTGAGGTTCTCTCCGTGGTGCGATAAGCAAGACGCCGCACCGGCGCCTTTGCAGCAAGAAGGCACCGCCAAAGTACATCAGCCACTCTTTTATTTGCCTCCTTGATGGGGATGCTTGTCTCGAATTTCTTCATCTTATGCTACGCCCACTGCTATGAATTCTGCCAATGCTCGCTTTGGATAATTGAAGTGCTTTCAAACTTGAGACCAAAGCTTGACAGTTCCAGGCCCACTCGACAATTTCTGCCTGTTGTTTCCGGATTTTGCAATATCCTCTTCAGCGGAAAGCGAGTGACAACTGTTATCTCGTGTGCTTGAAGTAATGGCGTTAGCTTCTCGAGGCCATGAGGAGGCCGAAAAGCAACTTCGCACACAAGAATACCTTGACCTAGCCCCTCGTGAAAAGGGAATCGACAAAGTAGATCGGGCGCTGCACCATCCTTTTTGTATCTTGTCGCAACTCTGCGCTGATCTGTCTTCTTGCCGACCAGAGCTTGACGGGCGAAGCCCCGCTTGTCGGTGGATGCGCCCGCCTTGCTGTCGGCTCATCATTCGCTTCCTCTCCACTACTAACGCAGCACTAACCACTTGATTGGTTGCTGCTATGTACAAAGCAACTTCTCTTGTGGCTTAGGTGCGATAAGTATTGGAGCGGAGGACAGGTACTCTCTTCAAGTCTTGTAGCGCTGCCTCCGCCGAGTCCATTTCATTGACCTGCCTTTTTCAAAATTTTGAAAATGGCGTATGCTACTAATCGACTTAGAGATAACTCGCTAAGAGCGCCACGCGAATCGGCAAGCCTTCCGACATCCTTGACGCGCTTTTGGTGCTTCAATCTGCTCAATGGCCTTGATCTTGTCGGGATTGGCTTCAATTCTCTCACCGAGACACAAAGAACCCGAGAAGCTTGCCGAAGGGACCCCAAACACACACTTCTCGTGGTTGAGCTTGAGGTTGATCTTTGCAGATTTGCAAATGTCTCATCCAAATCCTGAACTAGAGTTGCTTTGTCCTTGCTCTTGACCAAGATGTCATCCATGTAGGCTTTACATTTCGTGTATTTGTGGCTCAAAAGCATCATGGAGTACTCTTGCAAAGTTGAACCATCATTCTTCAAACCGAAGGCATCCGTAGGGAAACAAAGACGCGCCACATGGTGTAATGAATGCGTTTTATCTTCATCCTCTTCTCGCCATGAAGATCTGATGATACCTGAATATGCATCAAGAAATGAAAGCAAATCACATCCAGCCGTGGAGTCAATAATCTGGTCAATACGTGGCAAGGGAAATGGGTCTTTGGGAAAGCTTTATTAACATCTGTGAAGTCAATACAAAGTCTCCATTTCCCATTTGCCTTATGCGATAACTACCGGATTGGCCAACCACGGGATGGAGGACTCCTCTGACAAGGCCTGCTGCTTCCAACTTCTTAATTTCTTCTGCAATGAACTCTTGGCGCTCCACTGCCTGCTTCCTGACTTTTTGCTTGACGGGCCGCGCGTGAGGACAGACAGCTAGGTGGTGCTCAATTACTTTCCTGGGAACACCGGGGATGTCAGATGGTTGCCATGCAAACACATCGACATTCGCCGCAGGAGCAACGAGCTCGCCTTCCTATTTAGGGTCAAGCGTGGCAATCGATGGTGAAGGTACCACCAGGCCGCCCTCCTTGGCGTGGCACCTTCTGGTCTTCGCGGAGCTGCCATCATCTTTTTGAACTTGCCGGTGGAGCTCGATGGTGTGTCCTCGACGGCAGCGCAGCACTCCGGAGAGGTGCGCTTGCCGGAGTGGGCATCAGAACTCTTGCCGGACTTGGTGGTCTTCTTCTTCCCCCCGGGAGCTTCGGCGGCAAGTGGTTTGCTATGTGTCGCGGCTGCCGCATCCCGGGAAATTTTGTCGGCGCAGATAAGCGCATCCTTCTTGTCGCCATGGACAGAAATGACGCTTATCAGGTCGGGCATCTTGAGTAAATTGTAGGCGTAATGAGAGGCCGCCATGAACTTGGCAAGTGCTGGACGGCCAAGTATGCCATTGTAGGGCAATGGAAATCGGCAACGCCGAATGTGACCTTCTCATTTCTGAAGTTTAGGTCACCGCCAAATGTTACCGCAATGTGATCTTCCTTTCGCTTGCTCCTTCCCGGTTGATTCCTTGAATGTGCCGCCTCTTCGAGCTCGTTGTCGGGATTTGAAGTTTCGAAGCATCGCAGAGGAGATCAGGTTCAGCCGCCCCGCCGCCAACCAACATCTTTGTGACCTTGAGGTTGCGGATAGTTGGCGATACCAACATCGGCAAGCACCCGACCGCAGTGATGCGATCAGGTGATCTCAATGTCAAAGATGATGGGCGTGTTGACCACTTCAGAGGTTTGCGCGACTCTATGGATGGTTCTGCTGCATTAACCTCACGATCCATTGCTTGAGTTGGCGGCGCGAGGTATGCAGAGAAGCACCACCGCCAACGCAAAGGATCTCCGCGCCTTCTAAAACTCTTGCTCGCCAGCTTCATCATCTTCCATATCTTCATCGCCTTCATCTTCGCTCTTCGCCCTTGTCGCGCCGCTGGGAGGTTCGCTCTCCTTGTCGCTGCTTGGCCTTGCCGCAAGGCCCTCCCCGATCGGGTCTCTTCTTATTTGTCAGACCAAGACCTTCCTGGCCTTCTCCTTATCTCGGCCAGATTCTTCTCATAGTTCAACAAGCTGCTCGACTTTCTTGCAGCTCTCGAGGTCGTGGCCCTTGGTGCGGTGAATTTTGCAAGATCGCTTGTTGAGCTGTCATGCTTGTCGGGCGTCCGCCACGCTTGGCGATCGGTGTCACTGCAACTTCCTTGCCGTGAGCCACCAGCCTTGGCTTTGTTGGCGGCACCATCCTTGCCGGACTGCCGACAACTAGTACTTCTTGGTTTTTCTTCTTTCGTTGTTTCGCCGCTCTTCCTTGCCGGGCGGTCTCCTCACTGTCAAACTCTGCTCCCACATTCTCTCCGAGTCTTCTTCTTCTTCAAGTAGGTGCACACTTGTCGCCAGTATGAGCTCATTGACGCCTTTTCACTTTGCACATCGCCATCTCCTCCTCATCCCGCGTTTCGCATATTCTCGATGAAATGCACCGATCACCGCAGCAGGTGGACATCTGGGATGTTGTAATGCACACGGCTGAATCACTGGATGAATTTGGCGCAGGACTCTCCTTCCTTCGGGCGAGCAGGTGAAGGTCACTCTCTTGGCTATGAGGCTTGTGGTCACTCGTGAAGGCGCCGACAAACTGGTGGCACAACCGCCCAAGAAGAAATAGAGTTGTCCGCAAGTGCATAAACCAAGACCGACGCTTTGTCTTGAGTACCGAGGGAAATAGTTGGCGAGGATCTTGTCGTCTCATCCCCGCAGCCTCGCACCGTGATGGTGTAGATGCCGAGGAACTCCGACGGGTGTGTCCTGCCATCATACTTCTCCCGCACATCTCGCTTGAAGTTTTTCTTGTCGGGCCACCGGACTTGCCGCGAACTCACGAGTGAACGCAGGGCAACCTATCACAGACGGCAAGTCGCTCGTTCTCTCGGGCGCATGCATATCGACAGGGGCCCGGCGCCGCTGGTCGGATTGATGCCGCTTCTTCGGCGCCGATACGGGTTCGAGCCGCCTTCTTCTGTCGTTTCGAAGAACTTGGCGCTGTCGCGACGAAGCTCATGGATCTCGACGACGCTGTGGAATCGCTGCCGAGGTGGATCCGCGCAGTCGGGCGATCTTGGCCTTCAGGAAGGGAGTGTACGGTGGCTGCACTTCGCAAGTCTCGCCGCCATCGGCTCGTGCCTTGTCGCCTTTGCGCGCTGCGCAGGCGCTTTTGGTTGCCGCGTCGCCCGCTGGAAAAGCCGATGAGGCTCGATGGTGGCCTCCATTCGCCGATCTTGTCGGGTTGGAGGGTAGTCTAGAAGTAGCTGAGCTCTTGCCAAGGCTTCTCCTGGTGTGGTGGGTGGCAATGGCGACGGAGCGTAAGAACGGGACGTGCTCGGACCTAACCAAGTTAGAGGAGCAGCGTCCCCCAGCGAATCGTGATCTCGCTGGTAGCGGCATGTGGCGTGCATGCGGTCTCGAGGGTCCCCGGATCCTCCAGCTTGGCATTGATCTATCGGGCGTGATGGTGCTGCGAGCACCATGATCGCTGTCTTTTCCCGCGCCTCTTGAGAAGGACGCTGTGCGGACTCGACGCCAAGCTTGCGCCGTCTTGTCCTTAGATCTGGCAGCACCGTGGGCTCTTTCGACGACGCCTGTTCTCCGCTTAGCGTCTTCTCCACCACTCGCCGGGCCCGTGGTGGTGGGTTTGACGCAGACGGCTCTTCGCTGCCGCCAAGCCTTCTTCTTCTGTGGCATGTTGACGAAGGTGTTGATGAAGAAACTGCTCGTGTGAACGCCAGATCGGGTTCACATAGCCTCGACGCCTTCTACCGGGCGCCGCTAAAGATGTCGGGGAAGCTGATCGTGTGTCCGCGATCACCTATGGGACCTGGTCCCTTGTGGTTCGGAAGGGGGCGGAGGATGCACAAAGAGCGGATCGGAGCGATGCACACGAGCAGATTTACCCAGCTCGGAGCTCTCCGGAGAGATAATACCCTACCGCTGCTTTGTGGATTATATTGTGTTCTTGCTAGGGGAGAAATGGGAGCTACAAAACCTAGCCCGAGTGTGGTCTCGTATGAGTCAGATGAACTAAGCCGAGTTCGGGCAGACTCCCCTTCTACGCTGCCCTTGGGCCTCCTTTTATAGGCACACGGGTCACCACAGTGGCAAGTAGACAAGGGTAAGATAGTAAAAGCAGAGGTTGGTACACCGCTTTGTCACGGTGTCACGATGATCTATACCTAACTTTCGGCTGACAGGGACAAAGTCATAAATGCCCGTCTCGATCGCTTTGAGCGAGTGCTGAGGACGTCAAGTCGCCTCCGTTTGCCATGATGGTAGCTTGTCGGTACGCCGCTTATCGCTGCTCCCGCTGGCTGCACAGCTATCGACCGCGCGTTCTGGGAAAACCCAGCGGCGACACGTTGGCGGATGATTTGGGCGGAGATGAAGAGGTTGCCTGCCGTGGTGGCGCCTTGCCTGCATGGCGAAACTCTTGTCGCGCTTGGGGCTCGGCGCTCACCTAGCCTTCGGCAAGCTCCTCTTTCCGGGCCTTGTTTCGCCGTGCCTTGATTGGTCTTCGGCAAGCTCCTCTTGCGGGGCCTTGATACTTTGTTCTCGAATGGCTCCAAAGGAGCCGCGGAAGATCTTGATGGTCGCCGGCCAGCCCTGCCGCATGGTCTTTAGCTGCCCGTGCCGCAGTTCGGTGCTAGGGGTACCCTACTCTAGTACACCGACAGGTTGTGTTGCGGATGAGCCGTGGCCTGGTGTACCGAGTGCCCGTTTGGTATCTCGGGAACCCTGCACATGTCGTTAAGAGCTGTATGGGAAACCTCGGCGGACTCCTGCGGATGGAACCCGAATGGCGATAAACTGGACTAGGGACTCGAGTGTTTAGGTAGGCCGTGGCGACACCCGTTGGGCTTCCGCGAAGGTTGCGAAGTACATGTCGTGTATGGCGGTAAGTGGTGAGCGTGTGAAGAAGTACACCTGGCAAGGAATTAATATGATCTATTAGAATAGCCGTGTCCACGGAGAAGGACTTCCAGGTTGCCTATATCAGTTCATAGACAAGTGAAAGTGGATACTCTAAAATCGCCAAGATAGCGTGAGTGCTATGGATGGCATTCGTAGGGAGAGGGCGGATCCATAGTGGTGTATTGATATGGTGAATATGTGGACTCGTGTGCGCCACCTCAAAGGTCACTTGCGTTCCGTAGTTCGGGATAGCCACAGGTCAAAGCTGGCTTGCTGCGGTCAAACTCCACCACCTTTTGATAATGATGCATATGTAGTTAGTTACGATATAAGTCTTGCTGAGTACAATTGTACTCACGTTTGCCTATTTTATGTTTTGAGAGGCGTCGGTCTAGCTAGTAGTTCCGTGGACTTGACGTTTAGCTTGTTACCTCAACTTCGATCTTGTGCCTCGGCGGGGTCGGTAGATAGTCGAGCTTCTCACCCTTTTCATTTATAGTTATGCGTACTCGGGACATGTTTAGCTCCGCTTGTGCTTTGACTTGTATGCTCACGAGTGTTGGGTCATGAGAGACCCATGTTTGTAATATCTACGCTCCTCGGACCCTAATGAATAAATACTTTGGTCGTAGAGTTATGTTGTGATGCCATGTTGTATTTACATATTAAGCATATTGTGTGTATGTTGAAATGCTTGGTATGTGTGGGATCAGACAATCTAGTTGTTTATCCTTGGCAGCCTCTCTTATGGGGAAATGTAGTCTAGTGCTTACGGCGATAGTAGTCGCTTCTGACCCGATTCACGAGTCCTGCTAGCCCGCCTCTTGCTTGGACACTTAGTGGCGGCATGTGTTTCACTTCGTTCCTATATCATCCCTTGAAATGTCCCAGTGATATTGAGTCTTTCCTAGCCTGCTACGGCCGGGATACGAGTCCTGTTAGCCGGTGCTACAGCCGAAATCATCGTTGATGACCCGACATGCCGATGTGATTCATGTATACCTGTCCCCATGGGTTAGTGCGCTTTGGGTTCACCACTAGCCATATCGGCCGGGTTCTTTGTCATATGGATGCTAAGCGACACTATCATATCGTGAGCAAAAGAGCCAGCGGTCCGGGCCATGGTAAGCGACACTTTGTAGAATCTTTGTCGCGTGAGGCATAAAAGTGATATGAGGTGTTACCGGCTAGATCGATGTGATTTGGAATCGGGGTCCTGACACCCGCTGAACACGGCGCTCCTGGACATCCAGGCGAAGCTGCCGGCTGAGAGCGACGCCATCCATAACCTCTCCAAGGCGCACCTGGCATCGCGATCCGCTGTGCGGGTATGTTTCTTTTTCGAACTTTTTCTTGCCCTTCTCTCGTCAGGGGTAGCGCCCATTCCTGCTGAATTATAGTCCCGAGTTTGGGCTGGGCTCTTGGCGGCAAGACTCGGAAAACATTCTTACTTCCAAGTTTTTACCTCATGCGGAATTCTTGTGCAGGAGTACCACAACCTCGCGCTACTGCAGCTTCAATCATCGCGTTGAGGAGCTGAGCAAGCGGGCTCTTGACTTGGCGAGGCCGGGTGAGTTTTCTTCTTGCCAGCGAGTATTTGGCGCCACCAGGCTGTAATCCCGAGATTCGGGCGGTGCGCGGTCGGGCGGATCTTCCTAGTGACCTTCTTGGCAGCGACTTGCGTCCTTCTTCTTTTATTCTTGAGTCCGCGCGCGCTCTTGAGGGCAGCTGGAGTGCAGTCGAGACCGCTGCGGCGCCAAAGAGGAGGAGTGCAGCACGCCTTTCGCCCATGACCGCGACCTGCAGCTCGCTGGTGCCGGAAGCGAGAGGAGCTGCTCAAAGGCGGCCTTGAAAGTGGCGGAGAAAGAAGAGCGCTCTCTGGCGGAATTTGAGGCGGCGCTCCGCACGGACCCGGCAGAGAAGCCTGCGACCTCCGGCTTCCACAATCGAAGATATCGTCGATGGTGAGTTGCTTTTACTTTTCTTTTGGGTTTGCCGACTATGGGTCAAGCCGACTCTATTTTCGACTTGCTGCTTCTTCTTCTTGGCAGACTTCTTCCCGGTCATCTGTGAGCGGCCAATCAGGCCATCGGAGGCTGGCCTTGGGAGGCGGGTGTGCGCGAGATCGCACCGCGCCCCGGACCCTTGGCGAGCAGCTCCGAGCATTGAGGCTCGTCTGCGGCGGCCGTCGGATGCTGCACCGTCTTGAGCGTGCCGGTGCCCGAGCGTCGCTGCTCTGTGGCCCGAACATGCGATTCTGCGCTCCCGGCCGGACGGCCGGCGGGCTGGAAGGTCGCAGCTGGCGTCTTGAGGCTTGGAAAGGTTCCGTGGCTCGGCTGAGCTCGCCGAGCCACAGAGTTAAATCAAGCGTGGTATCCGGGGCTGGATCTGGACGGCTGGCGCGTTCTGTCGAAGCCAGGCGGAGCTGCTGCAGCGGAGGGCGCCCTCGTCGGCGTCGCGGTGGTGATCGCCGACTACGGACACCAGCGTCTTCGTCCTGGCGGAAAGCTGAAAGGCGGTGAAACTTACGCCGGAGTAGTTCAGATGAACCCGGACTACGGTGAGACTTCGGTGGAGTGATCGACTCTAGCGCCGAGAGATGAAAGGCGAGCGGAGGCGGAGGCGGCATGGGCGCCGGAAGACAGCAGGCGACCAACCTCGGCTCGACCGCGCCTCCGGCAACAGTCGCGCCCATCTGGCGGCTGCCGCCGGAGGCGATCAAGCGAGACCGCCCGGCACGGCCGCCCGGCGCCAACGCCACCGCCGCCTCGGCCTTCCAACCCCATCCGCTGCTTCTTGGGCGCTTGCCTTGCCTATTATTTTATCTGTTTGCAGGTCTTTTAAAGAACTTGTTAATTTGCACAATTCCACCAGCGGGGTGTATTGCGAACCTCATGCGAAGGTCGGCCAGGGCCTAAGCTTGTGTAAATATTATTCTAATTTTATCTTTCCTTGCTTATTGCTCTTGTGGCTTTTTCCTTTGGCGCCTTCCTTAGATGCCGCCTTGCCAGATAGACGGCAGCTCTGCGGACTCTGCCGTCTAGGTCAAGTGCTTAGCTACTTTTGAGAAGAGCAAGTGCTTGGCCATTTTAGATTCGTTAAGCAAGTTGGGTGAAAGCGGCAAGCCGGCTACTTAGCGAGTCGGTTTCTGGCTTGCGGTGGAAGCCGATTTAAACTATGTTTATGCTTTGGGTCCTTAGCCATTTTTTGGTGGGCGCCCGTTCTACCTTACTCCTGCCCACAAGCAATCAGCTCTGTGAGCTGCGGCTTGACAGGGGAGCGGCTTAGGCACCACCACGTTACTTGTCATTGCGGAAGCATTCGTAGCCCAATAGCGGCGAAAGTCCCAGGCCGACTAGTCGAGCCGGTGCCAAACTAACATAATCAAAGGTAACATACTCAAAGGCATAATTCCTATCATACAGATAACAAAAGAGGCGAGTCCCAGAGCTCATCTCGGGGCAGAGAGTCTTAGTACTAAACACAAAGGGTAGCATGGTACATACTGCATCAAGCTGTAAAATCTTTGGAGGAGATTCACATTCCATGGCCGCTCCATCTCTTTGCGGAGTCGTCCCTCTTCGTGCTTTCGGGGCTTACGGCGTCGATCGGTAGTAGGAGTCGTTGCGTTGACACTTTCTTGATGATGAATGGGCCTTCCCAGGCGCCCGATAGCTTGTGCTGGCGGCTGTTCCTGGATCAGCAGAGCACAAGGTAAGCCCTCTAGGAATGATCTTGGCTTGACCTTCTTGTTGTAATAGTGGTCTGAGGCTCTGTTGGTAGATCTTCTGGACGAAATTTGAGTGCCAACAGCCGGCCCTCTTCGAGCGGATCGGCCCGTCTTGGCGTTCTTCTTCCGCTTCCTCTTGGTGTACATGGTGACTCATGAGGTCGAACTCTATATCTGTTGGGATGGCGGCTTCCGGCACGTGAAGCGAGGAAGAAGGGTGTGAAGCCGGTTGACTTGTTTGGAGTAAATCACCGAGACTCGGAGGGCGTCACGGCAACTCCTCAAGCCAGTGAGGCGGCGAGCGCTCCAATGGTTCGACCGGTCGAGGCTTGATGCGAGATAGGATGAGGCCGTTCGCTCGCTCCACTGGCGTTTGGCTGCGGATGGGAAGCGGGCGCTTAGTCAGATTGGATGCCTTGCGTCGCAGCAGAAGCGAGCCAGGCGCCTTTGGCAAAATTTGTGCCGTTAGTCGGTGATGATGATGTGTGGTACATTGTACCCGAGTCGTGATATCGGCGATGAAAGTCACTCAAGTAGAGACCATTCAACTTCTTGATGGGTTTTCTTCTATCCACTTGGTGAACTTGTCCACGCGACAAGTAAGTGAGTTAAACCACCTCGTGCCATTTTGAATGGTCCCACCATGTCCGAGGCCCCCAACAGCAAGGGCGAGCGATGGGGATAGTCTTGGCTGAAGCGGGTGAAGCGGCTTGGAAGCGAAACACTGGCACCTTGCATTTTAACTAATTCCTTGGCCTCTTCTAGGGCAGTTGGCGGAAGAAGAGCGTGTCGAAGGCTTTGGCGGCAGGTGCTATTGAGGCTGCATGATGGCACTTTTCATGCGATGGATGTCTTGAGGTTGCTTGGCCTTGCGACTCGGCCTTGTGCTGGTAGACACGGTGGCCTGCGCTGACCAGCTCTCTATTGACTATAGTGTAGGCCGCTCTTCGTTGCACTTGCCGAGCCAAGGTTTCATCGATTAGTAGCTCTCCAAGCACTAAGAACTTCAGGATGGGCTGGGCCCATGAGGGTGCTGCTATTTCTTGTTGCCGGTACTGCTACTTGGGCGAGGCGGGTGAAATTGGGAATGGCGGGTTGGAGTCCGCAGCAGCTTGCTGGGTTGAAGAAGTCCCGGGCCATTGGCGCAGTCCCGGCCGAGTATTGGAGTCTTCGCAATGAGCGCCGCAGATCGGGCGGGTTAGAAGTCCCGGGCGGCTATTGCCCGCGTTCTTGAGGCGTCTGCAAGATTCTTGTGCCGTCTGCTGAGGCTTTGAGGTCGGATCCGACTTCTTGAGAGGCGGCACAAAAATGGAGTCGACTCTGGTGGCCCCTGTGACGGATGAGCTTGAGGCGGCTGAAGGCGGCGCGGATGGTATTACTGGCGGATAGAGCCGATTCTTGCCAGGGCATCTGCTTGGTCGTTGTCGTTTCTTGGCACGTGGAGGAATTCGCATCCCTCAAAATATCCACTCAGCTATTGTACGAGCGGTAGCTCGCCATATTTGCATCTTTGGTGTCCGATCCGCGGATATTGTTGGACCACCAAGTAGGAGTCTCCATAGCACAGGATCGTGCGAATGCCAGCTCTTTGGCAAGCGGAGCCGTGAATGGCGCCTCGTATTCGGCGTTGTTGGAAGCGGCGAAATGGATCTGCAGCGTACTTGAGCTTATGCGCCTTTGGGGATGTGAGGACCATGCGGCTCCCAAGGCGGTCGCGCATCTTGGAGCCATCAAGTGCATCCGCCAATGGGTGGAGTCGGTATTTGGCGGCAGTCTTGAGTCTCGGCCAGTCGGCGAGAAAATCGGCCGGTGCTTGTGACTTGATGGCGGTGCGGGGCTGGTAATAGATGGTGTAGGGGCCAACTCTATGACCCATTTGGCCCTTTCGGCTGAAGCATCTCGGCTTCGATGATCTACGCTAGAGGGCCGTGCAAACCACGGTGATTGGATGCTCTTGAAAGTAAGGCTTCAACTTCTTGGCGGCAAAGTGCCGCCGTAACACATCTTACGGTAGTGGGGGTAGTTCTGCTTGTAGGTCGGCATTACCTCGCTCGGGTGTCTACTTGGTCTCACGGACAGAGTGGCGCCTTGCCTTCCTCCTTGCGTTCAACTACAATGTTGTCTTGACTACCTGCTTGGTGGCGGCAATATCTGAGGAGCATGGGCTCCTTTGGAGTCGAGCCGCCAGCGCCTTTGGGGAGTAGTCAGCATTCTCTTCAAGCGGAGAAAAGCCCGTCCGCCTTGGGTTCCATTCGAAGAAGGTGGTCTTCTTCATAAGCTGAGTGCAGGAGGAAGAGCTTTCTTGCCCGGCCGGTGATGAATTGGAATAGGCGTAAGCAGCGGTCAACTTCGCACATCTAGCGGTCGGCGAGGTACTTCCATCCTTCGATCGCCTTGATCTTCGCGGGTTGCACTCTATGCGCGTTGAGAGACCAGGAAACCAAGGGCTGGCGGTTGGTACTCGAAGGCGCATTTCTGCAGGTTGAGCTTGATGCGGAATCGGTGCAGATTTTGAAGGTCTCCTTGAGGTCTTCCAACAGCGTTCCTCGCTTCTCCGTCTTCACCACCACGTCGTCCACGTGGCGTGGGCGTTTACTCCTAACTGCTTGAGGAGGCGCTTCGCATACAGCGCTGAAAGGTGGCGCCGGCGTTCCTCAAGCGAGCGTCATGGTCGGTGTAGTAGAAGGCTCCAAGCGGCGTGATGAAGGCGGTCTTCAATCTGTCGGCCGGGTTCAGCTTGATGCGGTGATATCCACGAATATGCATCTAAAGCTCAACAGCTCACATCCGGCTGTGGAGTCTATCACTGATCAATTCTTGCCATGCGACGGGTCCTTAGGGCAGGCTTTGTTGAGGCTGTGTAGTCAATAAACATCCGCCCTTTGCTTGTTCTTCTTTAGTACCAAGACCGGGTTCGCTAACCATTACGGAAGAACACTTCCATGATGAAACGGCTGCGAGGAGCTGGGCTATCTCTTCTCAACAACTCTTCTTTTTCTTCTTGACGGAAGCGCGAGAACTTTTGACGGGCTTCATTCGAATAGGACATGTAACTTGTGCTCGGTGAACTCCGTCGGTACACAGCATGTCTTTGGGGACCATCGCGAAGGTGTCCGATTCTCCGGAGGAAATCGGCAAGCTCACCTTCCTATTTGCTGTCGAGGTTTGCACCTCTGACGGAAGTCTCTCCGGTGCTCGGGTCCAAGGGTATCTTCTTGGTCTCTTTGGCGGCTTGAGCAGGCCCTCGACCCACGACTCCTTGGGGTGAGGCGATATCTCTGGCTGCTTGCTTGCCATGGTACCTAACCGATCGAGGAGTCGCTTCTCCAGCTGCGATCACGGGGACTCGGCCATTCGGCTGCTTTCAAATGCTACCAGGTGGGCGACTTTCTGTAGCAATGCCATTTCTGATCGAGAATCCTTGGTACTCGGCATCTTCATCTTGAGGTAAGCGTAGTGGGGGCCGCCATGAACTTGGCGAAAAGGTCGACCAGCGAGCATGGTAGGGGCTTTGAGGTCCACCGCCGAGACGAGGCAGCTCTCGTGAAACTGATCCTTGTCCCCAAAGAGGGCGTCTATCGAATCTTGCCAATCGGTGAGCAGGAAAGGCTAGGTACAATTCCGTGGAACAGAGTCAAACTTTCTTTGGCTGTTACTTGATTCCTAACTTCTCCATCATTATCCTTATGCGGGATGTTGATGTTGCTGCCTCCGTCTATCGGCACTAGCAGAAAGCAAGCGGCCCGCCTATCCATGGAAAGGTGGCTCCCAAGACCGAGGCGTAGGAGCCGGATTAAGCATCACCTACGGGTGATCAGCCCGGCTCAAGCGATAGGCTTCTGAGACCGGTGCATGAATTACGGAGTATCTGATGCTCTGCATTCACTTCTTGTTATTGCTGCCGCTTTCTTTGCAGCGATCGTCGACTCACAGCTAGTAAACACTACATAGGCACCATGCTCTTACAGGTACTCATCTTGTCTTTCTTGTGCAGTGGCTCACAGTAGAAATTGCTTTATGTGAGCGTGGAAGTGGCCCGGCGAAGCGGAGGAGGGCAAAACCGTCTCCTTAGCGATCTGGTGAGCGATGGCACTCCGGGTTGTGTGATTTGATGGCTTGCGCCGCTATGGAACTTGCGAGGTCCGTCAAAAGTCTGCTTTCGTAAGAGAAAGCGGCAACGATTGGACTTGCCGCCTTTACGCCAGCTGGCGCGGCTGCCCTCTTCTTGCTTGGTCTTGGTATGCGCCACTATAGGCTGTTGGAAGCTTGCTCTTGCGGGCTGCTTCGCTTGTGATCGATACTGTTTCTTTGTCATGCTTCGGCGTATCGGGCGGAGGTACCCAGGAGCATGAGGCCTGCTCACGATCAGCGGCTTGATCTCCGACTTCATGGAGGAGTCGGTTGTCAGCGTACTTATGCTATAATCGTGACTCGTCGAGGTCTCGGCTCGTCGCCAAAGGAGCTTGTGCTTGAGGAGGTGCCTTCTACGCACCCTTGCAGTGAAATTACTCGATTGCTTGCACCTCATGCACTCCTTCGTGAGGAGTTAGGGCTTTCGGCCAGCGGCGTGAGGTAGTCATGAAATAGACTTCGTTGGAGCCTTACTGCGCCTAAGGACAGGTAGCGAGGCTTGGGAGGTCGCTTATGTGTGCTTTCGTGAATTTGCGGACGAAGGCCTCGGTGAAGTCGACCCAGCTATTGATGCTTGGGGCTTCAAGTTGTTCAACCATGTCGGGTCGTGCCTGGGGCATGAGGTGAACATACTGACAGACAACGCTTGTTGCCGTTCGCTATCTTGGCAACCGTGGAGTAGTCCACCAGCAGTCCTCGACTTCACGCGGGCGGCGTATTGGAGTGTGTCTGGGGAAGTGTGAATCCCTGCAGGGAAGGGCTGCGTCTCGGATGCGAGGTTGAGCAGGGCAGGCCTTCGTCTTCTTCTTCAGCGCCGAGATCGGTGGAGTCGCTCGATCCAGTGTGGCGGCGTCGTTCTTGACTCCCTCTCGGCGGCCAAGGCGATGCCGAAGTCGAATCTTCGGCCAGGTGGCGGGAGACTTCGTCTTTCTCTGCGGGAGGAGGGCGAGATAGTCGATCCCGCCGCTCCGCACGCTCTCGGCGGCACGTCTTCGTCGCGCTTCAATGGAGATGTGAGTCCGCTATGGCTGACAGCGAGGATCCTTATTTTTTCTAAGCAGACGCCGCCCGGTCGGCGTCCGAGGGCATCAGTCGCCTTGATCTGCAGGGAGGTAAATGCGCCGTGTTGTCGTCATGGCGCCTCCGTCTGTGAGCGGTGACCGTCTTCTTGCGCAGCGGCTTGGCGTCGAGCTGCTTGGACTTCGCTCGCGTCATCGGCGGCGCTCCTCGCCCTCGAAGTTATCCAGCTCATCTGCCGCCCTTTGGCTGGCGTGGATGTTCTCAGCGAGCGTCGCGTACACAGGGCGGCCCCCAAGATTGGCGCCAGTTACGCGGACTGCTGGACGGCGCCTGGCGGCTAAACCGGTCGAGCCGGCGAAACGCCTGGACGCGATCCATCTCGCGCCGTAGTAGCTTCCGAACAAGCGTCTCATGCTTGCCATCTTCTGTCGCCCACGAGGGAGCTGAAGTAGCGTGCTTCCAGCGTCAGCGTCGGCGTCTCCGGAATAGAAGCGGTCCAGGTCTTGCGAAGCGCGCCGAGAGGGTCACGAGCTCCCTCGCGGAAGGCTCGCTATGGCCGATGGCGAGCACCTCGTGGCCGGTGCTTCCGCCCGCTCTCCAGCGAGAGAGGCGTCGTGAACCAACACGTTGGTGGGGAGCAGCGTCGGCGGCAGCGGTGTCGAATCGACCAGCATCGGGTCGGTGGAGCCCTCACAGGACTCCGGTCGTGGCAGCGGGCTACGCGTGACGGTGGAGCTGTTGGAAGAGCCCGCGAGGAGGCTTCCGGGTCGTCCGTGCTTGTAGCCGGATCACGAGCTCGTCGGGCGAACCTCGCCGACAAGTTGGCGAGCAGCTCGCCCCAGCGCGGCGACCATCGGCGCCATTCAGCGGCGTCGGCGCAAACTCCGTCTGGCGTGCGGGCTGGTTGCGCTCACCGAGGAAGGAAGGGTTCCGTCCAGAGACAGGTCTCCGACGACGGTGCACCTAGCCCACAGGTGGGCGCCAAATGTCGGGGTTGGGTGTGACATATGCCAAAGAGATGGCTTATCATGGAGGCGAGTAGAATATGGCGGTGCACAGAAGCGTGATGGCGAACATACATGCGGCCGTGAATCTTACCCAGCTTGAGGGCTCTCCAGGAGATAACACCCCTCTTTGCTGCTCTGCAAGGTCTCCGCATGATCACTATGGCAAAGTGAGTACAAGATGCTCCTTGAGCGCTGTTAGGGAGTGAGGAAGGAGAAGGGCACGGCTAGCTCTTCTCTTCCCTCTATGTGTGTGTCTAAAACTACTAGGTTCCAACCCTTTGCATGGGTGCCACGGGGTTTATATGAGGCCTACCCCAGGAAGTACTGGTAATAATCCGGTGGGCGTGGGTCCCAGCCGTCGATCTCTTTCAGGTCACCGTCTTCTCCGCCGACTCCACGGGGCCCGCCAACTAGTGGGCCCGCCGACGATCCAGCATGGGGCTGACAACCCTCATCCACCGCAGGCAGCTCTTGCCGGCTACAGGTTACTAGCGCTTCTAATGAACTTGAGCTTGGTGCGGCGGGGCATAACAGCAGTGCCGCCGCTGGCGGCGATCCTTATTGCCATTCCTCATCTTGTCACGGTTAATGGCGCCACGGAGCCAGCGGGAGGAGGCACATGCCCGACTCTCGGAGGCCGATTCCAACAGGTCCGTCTTTGGGCGTTATCGCCGTCTTACGCACTCCATGGCGACGGTACGATCCGCAAATCTTTGAATTAAAATGCAGACGGGCCATCCGTGGGTACGAGGAATCTGCCCAGGGCTGGCGTCGAGGGCAATGTGGCTCTGATGCTGCGCCGGATGGAGATCTCCGTCGATACGGCGCCCTGTATGACCATCGCGATGCCATTTATGGCGGGGCGGGGACCGGCCGCTTGGCGGCTTTATCCGCCCATCATAGCCGCTCATGCAGAGGAGTGGGCGGTCGTGGGCCGACTCCCATAGCCGACTTCATTGGAAGTCGCTGGCTTGGAGTCGGCTTGTCACAAGGGCCGTCTCATGGGACTCGGCCTAGAGGGCAATTGGCGACTCTGTCGTCCCGACTCTCATGGCATCGATTCTTTGTCTTGGGGTCTTGAAGGCGCGATGCCGCCGATGTTTGAAAGGTCCTAGGCTCGGAATTCTGCCTAGCCGTGGCCCATTACTCAAACACCTTTCCCGGTGGCAGATTAGGGGCAGCAAGAGCACGTCTTGTATTGTTGCCATCGAGGATAACAAGATGGGATTTTTATCATATTGCATGAATTTATCCTCTACATCATGTCATCTTGCTAAGAGCGTTACTCTGTTTGCATGAACTTAATACTCTAGATGCATCTTTGGATAGCGGTCGATGAGTGGAGTAATAGTAGTAGATGCGAGGCAGGAGTCGGTCTACTTGTCTCAGATGTGATGCCTATATACATGATCATACCTAGATATTCTCATAACTATGCTCAATTCTGTCAATTTCTCAATGATAATTTGTTCACCACCCAGTAAAATACTTATGCTCTTGAGAGAAGCCACTAGTGAAACCTATGGCCCCGGGTCTATCTTCATCATATTAATCTTCCAACACTTAGTTATTTCCTTTGCTTTTTAGTTTGCTTTTTATTTTACTTTGCATCTTTACCACAAAATGTTATCCTATCATATCTATCAGATCTCACTCTAAGTAAAGTGACCGTGAAGGATTGACAACCCCTTATCGCGTTGGTTGTGAGGATTTATTTATTTTGTGTAGGTGCGAGGGACTTGCATGCGTGGCCTCCTACTGGATTGATACCTTGGTTCTCAAAAACTGGGGAAATACTTACGCTACTTTGCTGCATCACCATTTCCTCTTCAAGGAAAACCAACGCATGATGCTCAAGAGGTAGCAAGAAGGATTTGTGGCGCCGTTGCGAGGAGGTCTCTGCAAAGTCAACATACCAAGTACCCATCACAATCCCTATCTCCCGCATTACATTATTTGCCATTTGACTCTTGTTTTCCTCTCCCCACTTCACCCTTGTTGTTTTATTCGCCTCTCTCTTTTCGGTTGCCTCTTTTAGTTAGCTTTTCCTACTCGATTAGTACCAGAACCAAAAAGAGTTGGGGTTCTCTCGAGGTTTTAGCGCTTTAGACAATCCTGCTATCTTATCTAAACTCATAAATAAAAATACTATGGAAAAACCTGGCGGAATTATCAATGAAAACCTTAGCAATTTTGATGAAGAAGATTCTGGAATATTTCGTTATTTACTCGATGAATCTTTTGAAAGATGCTTGGGATAGGCTATTAAAGATCCAAGGCTAGCTATGTACCTCAATACTAAATTGAGGTTTACTTAAAAGCTTTTATGTTGGGTTGCCGGCTTAGTTCAAACAAATCTTAGATTCTATTTTTTGAAGAGGGTTTTCTTGAAGGGACCCCATAGACACCTATGAAAAGATGAAAACTATATTTGGGCACCCCATTAACGAAAGTTGAAATCACATCTCTTTGCTTTCTTACCAAAAGCGAATCTATCAAAGAGATACAAGCTAGCCTAGATGCCAATTTCCGCAGCATATTTAATCTTTCTTCTACCATTAATGGCCATCTACTTTGTCAAAATAGAAATATTAATTCCATAGATAACAAGTTTGCTCTATTTTTTCCTAAAACCAAAGATGGCAATACCTAGATCTATCCTTGCTTTTATGCCTAGCTAGGGGCGTTAAACGATAGCGCTTGTTGGGAGGCAACTCAATTTTATTTTTTTAATTTTTTTTCTGTTTGCTTCTGTTTAGGAATAAATATTTGTTCTAGCCTCTGGTTAGATGTTTTTTTATGTTTTAATTAGTGTTGTGCCAAGTTAAACCTATAGGATCTTCTTGGATGATAGTTATTTGATCTTGCTGTAATTTCCAGAAACATTCTGTTCACGAAAATAATTGTTAAAAATCACCAGAACGTGATAAAATACTGATTCAATTGATTCTGATTAATAAACAAATTTTCTAGGTCGTCCTAGTTTGGCTGACTTTTTGAAGTTCCAGAAGTTTGCGTTAGTTACAGATTACTACAGACTGTTCTGTTTTTGACAGATTCTGTTTTTCGTGCGTTGTTTGCTTATTTTGATGAACCTATGGCTAGTAAAATAGTTTATAAACCATAGAGAAGTTGGAATACAGTAGGTTTAGCACTAATATAAATAAATAATGAGTTCATTACATTACCTTGAAGTGGTGTTTTGTTTTCTTTCGCTAACGGAGCTCACGAGATTTTTTGTTGAGTTTTGTGTTGTGAAGTTTTCAAGTTTTCGGTGAAAGATTTTGATGGATTATGGAACAAGGAGTGGCAAGATCCTAAGCTTGGGGATGCCCATGGAACCCCCAAGATAATATAAGGACACCAAAAGTCAAAGCTTGGGGATGCCCGGAAGGCATCCCTCTTTAAATCTACTTCCATCGGTAACTTTACTTGGAGTTATATTTTTATTCACCACATGATATGTGTTTTGCTTGGAGCGTCTTGTATGATTTGAGTCTTTGCTTTTAGTTTACCACAATCATCCTTGATGTACACACCTTTTGAGAGAGCCATACATGATTTGGAATTTGTTAGAATACTCTTTGTGCTTCTTTATATCTTTTGAGCTTATATAGTTTTGCTCTAGTACTTCACTTATATCTTTTAGAGCACGGTGGTGGATTAGTTTTATAGAAACTATTGATCTCTCATGCTTCACTTAGATTATTTTGAGAGTCTTAAATAGCATGGTAAATTGCTTAAATAATCCTAATATGCTTGGTATTCAAGATTTTTAAAACTTACTTATGAGTGTGTTGAATACTAAGAAAGGTTTGGTGCTTGATAATTGTTTTGAGATATAAAGATGGTGATATTAGAGTCATGCTAGTTGAGTAGTTGTGAATTTGAGAAATACTTGTGTTAAAGTTTGTGATTTCGTAGCATGCACGTATGGTGGTTCTCGCTGCATTAACCTCACGATCCATTGCTTGAGTTGGCGCGAGGTATGCGAGAAGCACCACCGCCAACGCAAAGGACTCCGTTTCTAAACTCTTGCTCGCCGCCTCATCTTCCATATCTTCATCGCCTTCATCTTCGCTTTCGTCTTGTCGCGCCGCTGGGAGGTCTGCCTCTTGTCGCTGCTTGGCCTTGCCGCAAGGCCCTCCCGACCGGTCTCTTCTTACTTAGCAGACCAGCACCTTCCGCCTTCTCCTTATCTCGCCAGATTTATTTTTCCTCAAGCTGCTCGACTTTCTTGCAGCTCCGAGGTCGTGGCCCTGGTGCGGTGAATTTTGTAAAGATCGCTTGTTGAGTCATGTTCATCGCGTCACAGCCTTGGCGTATCGGGTACCGCTGCAACTTCCTTGCCGTGAGCCACCAGCCTTGGCTTTGTTGCGGCACCATCTTGCCGACCGCCGACAACTAGTACTTCTTGGTTTTTTTCTTTCGTTGTTTCGCCGCTCTTCCTTGCCGGGCGGTCTCCTCACCACAAACTCTGCTCCCACATTCTCTCCGGGAGTCTTCTTCTTCTGTGCACACTTGTCGTCAGGCGATGAGCTCACCGGGACGCCTTTCACTTTGCACATCGCCATCTCCTCCCTCATCCCGCGTGTTTCGACATTCTGATGAAATGCACCGATCACCGCGCAGGTGGACATCGGGATGTTGTAATGCACACGGCTGAATCATCGGATGAATTTGGCGCAGGACTCTCCTTCCTCCGGGCGCAGCAGTGAAGGTCACCTTCCATGAGGGTTTGTACCGTAAGGCGCCGACAAACTGTGGCACAACCGCCAAGAAGAAATAGAGTCCCAAGTGCATAAACCAAGACCGACGCTTGTCTTGAGTACCAGAGGGAAATAGTTGGCGAGGATCTTGTCGCTCATCCCTCGCAGCCTCGCACTGCGGATGGTGTAGATGCCGAGGAACTCCGACGTGTGTCCTGCCATCATACTTCTCCGCACATCTGCTTGAAGTTTTTCTTGTCGGGCCATCGACTTGCCGCAACTCACGAGTGAACGAGGGCAACCTATCACAGACGCAAGTCGCCCGTTCTTCGGGCGCATGCATATCGACAAGGCCGGCCGCTGGTCGGATTGATGCCGCTTCTTCGGGCGCCGACACGGGTTCGAAAGCGCTTTCTTCTTGTCGTTTCGAAGAACTTGGCGCTGTCGCGACGAAGCTCATGGATTCGACGACGCCGTGGAATCGTCAGGTGGATCCGGCGAAGTCGGCGATTGGCCTTCGGGAGGGGAGTGTACGGTGGCTGCACTTCGCGCAAGTCTCGCCGCCATCGCTCGTGCTTTGTCGCTTTGCGCGCCGCGCAGGCGCTTTGGTTGCCGCGACGCCGCTGCTGGAAAGCCGGCGAGGCTCGATGGTGGCCTCCATTCGCCGATCTTGTCGGCCTGTTGAGGGTAGTCTAGAAGTAGCTGAGCTCTTGCCAAGGCTTCTCCTGGTGTGGTGGTGGTAATGGCGACGGAGCGAAGAACGGATGTGCTCGACTCCAACCGTTAGAGGAGCAGCCGCCTAGCGAATGATTCCACTGGTAGCGGCATGTCATGCATGCGGGTCTCGAGGGTCCCGGATCCTCCAATTTGGCATTGATCTATCGGGCGATGGTGGCGAAAGCACCATGACGCTGTCTTCCCGCCGCCTCTGAGAAGGACGCTGCGCGGACTGACGCCGTTGGCGCCGCCTTGTCCTTGGATCCGCAGCACCGTGGGCTCTTTCGACGACGCCGTTTCTCCGCCACGCCTTCTCCACCACTCGCCAGCCCGTGGTGGTGGGTTTGACGCAGACGTTTGCTGCCGCCGTTTCTTCTTCGTGGCATGTTGACGAAGGTGTTGATGAAGAACTGCTCGTGTGAACGCCCGGATGCAGCTCGCCGGAGAGGCGAACCTCGCCGACAAGTTCGGCGAGGCAGCTCGCCGCCGAGGCGCGACTCGGGCGCCATTCAGCGTCGGCGCAAACTCCGTCTGGCGTGCGGGCTGGTTGCGCCACCAGGAGGAAGAGGGTTCCCGCCCCAGCAGGTCTCCTGGACGACGGTGCACCTAGCTCCCACGGTGGGCGCCAAATGTCGGGGTTGGTGTGACATATGCCAAAGGATGGCTTATCATGGAGGCGAGTAGAATGTCGCGGTGCTCGAAACGTGATGAGGCGAAGACATGCACGCCGTGAATCTTACCCAGCTTCAGGGTTTCCAAGGAGATAACACCCCTACTGCTGCTCATTGGTCTCCGCATGATCACTATGGCAAAGTGAGTACAAGATGCTCCTTGAGCTGTTCGGGGTGAGGAAGGAGAAGGCACGCTAGCTCTTCTCTTCCCTCTATGTGTGTGTCTAAAACTACTAGGTTCCAACCCTTTGCATGGGTGCCCCGGGGGGTTTATATAGGCCTACCTCCCGGGGGTACAATGGTAATCCGGCTGGGCGCGGGTCCCAGCCGTCAGTCTCTTAGGTCACCGTCTTCTCCGCCGACTCCTGGGGCCCGCCAACTAGTGGGCCCGCCGACGGTCCAGCATGGGGCCGACAACCTCATCCACTGCTGGCAGCTCTTGCCGCTACAGTTACTATAGCGCGCTTCTAATGACGCGAGCTTGTCGGCGGGGCATGGCACATGCCGCCGCCGGCGGCGCTATCATCGCTGCCATTCCTGTCTTGTCTGGTTAATGGCGCACGGAGCCCGCGGGAGGGGCGGCCGACTCTCGGAGGCCGATTCCAACGGGTCCGTCTTTGGGCGTTATCGCCGTCTTCGCACTTCCGCCCGACAAAGGGTCCCGCCGTCTTTGGGTCGTACAGACAGGCCATCGTGGGTACAGGAATCTGCCCACGGGCCGACGTCGAGGCGGTGTGGCTGAAGTGCTGCGCCGGATGGAGATCTCCGTCGGTACGGCGCCCTGTGGCCATGCGTGCCATTTATGAGCGGGGCCGGGACCGGCCGCGAGGCGGCTTTATCCCATCCCGCTCATAGCCGCTCATGCAGGGAGTGGACGGAGTCGGGTCGACTCTCAGAGCCGACTTCATTGGAGGTCGCTGGCTTGGAGTCGGCTTGTCCCGAGGCCGCCTGGGACTCGGCCTAGAGGGGCGATCGGCGACTGCTGCCGACTCTCTCAAGGCGTGCTCTTTGTCTTGGGGTCTTGAGGGCGCGATGCCCGATGTTTTGAAAGGTCCAGGGCTCGGGTCTGCCTACCCGTGGCCCATTACTCCGACACCTTTCCCAAAGGATGAGGGGCAGCAAGGCACGATCTTGTATTGTTGCCATCGAGGATAACAAGATGGGATTTTTATCAGACAGCATGAATTTATCCTCTACATCATGTCATCTTGCTTTAGGCGCTACTCTGTTTGCATGAACTTAATACTCTAGATGCATCTTTGGATAGCGGTCGATGAGTGGAGTAATAGTAGTAGATGCAAAGGTGAGTCGGTCTACTTGTCTCAGATGTGATGCCTATATACATGATCATACCTAGATATTCTCATAACTATGCTCAATTCTGTCAATTTCTCAACAGTAATTCGTTCACCCACCGTAAAATACTTATGCTCTTGAGAGAAGCCACTAGTGAAACCTATGGCCCCCGGGTCTATCTTCATCATATTAATCTTCCAACACTTAGTTATTTCCTTTGCTTTTTAGTTTGCTTTTATTTTACTTTGCATCTTTACCACAAAAATGTTATCCTATCATATCTATCAGATCTCACTCTCGTAAGTGACCGTGAAGGGATTGACAACCCCTTATCGCGTTGGTTGTGAGGATTTATTTATTTTGTGTAGGTGCGAGGGACTCGCGCGTAGCCTCCTACTGGATTGATACCTTGGTTCTCAAAAACTGAGGGAAATACTTACGCTACTTTGCTGCATCACCATTTCCTCTTCAAGGGAAAACCAACGCAGTGCTCAAGAGGTAGCAAGAAGGATTTGTGGCGCCGTTGCCGGGGAGGTCTACGCAAAAGTCAACATACCAAGTACCCATCACAATCCCTTATCTCCCGCATTACATTATTTGCCATTTGACTCTTGTTTTCCTCTCCCCCACTTCACCCTTGTTGTTTTATTCGCCCTCTCTTTTCCGGTTGCCTCTTTTCGTTCGCTTTTCCCTCGCCAGTGTAGAACCAAAAAGAGTTGGGGTTTCTCTCCCGAGTTTTAGCGCTTTAGACAATCCTGCTATCTTATCTAAACTCATAAATAAAAATACTATGGAAAAACCTGGCGGAATTATCAATGAAAACCTTAGCAATTTTGATGAAGAAGATTCTGGAATATTTCGTTATTTACTCGATGAATCTTTGAAAGATGCTTGGGATAGGCTATTAAAGATCCGGGCTAGCTATGTACCTCAATACTAAATTGAGGTTTACTTAAAAAGCTTTTATGTTGGGTTGCCCGCTTCGTTCAAACAAATCTTAGATTCTATTTTTGAAGAGGGTTTTCTTGAAGGGGACCCCATAGACACCTATGAAAAGATGAAAACTATATTTGGGCACCCCATTAACGAGAAAGTTGAAATCACATCTCTTTTGCTTTCTTACCAAAACGAATCTATCAAAGAGATACAAGCTAGCCTAGATGCCAATTTCCGCAGCATATTTAATCTTTCTTCTACCATTAATGGCCATCTACTTTGTCAAAATAGAAATATTAATTCCATAGATAACAAGTTTGCTCTATTTTTTCCTAAAACCAAAGATGGCAATACCTAGATCTATCCTTGCTTTTATGCCTAGCTAGGGGCGTTAAACGATAGCGCTTGTTGGGAGGCAACTCAATTTTATTTTTTTAATTTTTTTTCTGTTTGCTTCTGTTTAGGAATAAATATTTGTTCTAGCCTCTGGTTAGATGTTTTTTTATGTTTTAATTAGTGTTGTGCCAAGTTAAACCTATAGGATCTTCTTGGATGATAGTTATTTGATCTTGCTGTAATTTCCAGAAACATTCTGTTCACGAAAATAATTGTTAAAAATCACCAGAACGTGATAAAATACTGATTCCAATTGATTCTGATTAATAAACAAATTTTCTAGGTCGTCCTAGTTTGGCTGACTTTTTGAAGTTCCAGAAGTTTGCGTTAGTTACAGATTACTACAGACTGTTCTGTTTTTGACAGATTCTGTTTTTCGTGCGTTGTTTGCTTATTTTGATGAACCTATGGCTAGTAAAATAGTTTATAAACCATAGAGAAGTTGGAATACAGTAGGTTTAGCACTAATATAAATAAATAATGAGTTCATTACATTACCTTGAAGTGGTGTTTTGTTTTCTTTAACGGAGACTCACGAGATTTTTGTTGAGTTTTGTGTTGTGAAGTTTTCAAGTTTTGGTGAAAGATTTTGATGGATTATGGAACAAGGAGTGGCAAGATCCTAAGCTTGGGGATGCCCATGGAACCCCAAGATAATATAAGGACACCAAAAGTTAAAGCTTGGGGATGCCCGAAGGCATCCCTCTTTAAATCTACTTCCATCGGTAACTTTACTTGGAGTTATATTTTTATTCACCACATGATATGTGTTTTGCTTGGAGCGTCTTGTATGATTTGAGTCTTTTCTTTTTAGTTTACCACAATCATCCTTGATGTACACACCTTTTGAGAGAGCCATACATGATTTGGAATTTGTTAGAATACTCTTTGTGCTTCGCTTATATCTTTTGAGTTATATAGTTTTGCTCTAGTACTTCACTTATATCTTTTAGAGCACGGTGGTGGATTAGTTTTATAGAAACTATTGATCTCTCATGCTTCACTTAGATTATTTTGAGAGTCTTAAATAGCATGGTAAATTGCTTAAATAATCCTAATATGCTTGGTATTCAAGATTTTTAAAAACTTACTTATGAGTGTGTTGAATACTAAGAAAGGTTTGGTGCTTGATAATTGTTTTGAGATATAAAGATGGTGATATTAGAGTCATGCTAGTTGAGTAGTTGTGAATTTGAGAAATACTTGTGTTAAAGTTTGTGATTTCCGTAGCATGCACGTATGGTGAACCGTTATGTGATGAAGTCGGAGCATGATTTATTTATTGATTGTCTTCCTTATGAGTGGCGGTCGGGGACGAGCGATGGTCTTTTCCTACCAATATATCCCCCTAGGAGCATGCGCGTAATACTTTGCTTTGATAACTTGTAGATTTTTACAATAATTATATAAGTTCTTTATGACTAATGTTGTGTCCATGGATTATACGCACCCTTCTTCCTCCCACCATTGCTAGCCTCTCTAATACCGCGCACTTTTCGCCGGTATGATAAACCCACCATATACCTTCCTCAAAACAACCACCATACCTACCTATCATGGCATTTCCATATCCATTCCGAGATATATTGCCATGCAACTTTCCACCGTTCCGTTTATTATGACACGCTCCATCATTGCCATATTGCTTTGTATGATCATGTAGTTGACATCGTATTTGTGGCAAAGCCACCGTTCATAATTCTTTCATACATGTCACTCTTGATTCATTGCATATCCCGGTACACCGCCGGAGGCATTCATATAGTCATATTTTCTTCTAAGTATTGAGTTGTAATTGTTGAGTTGTAAGAAAATAAAAGTGTGATGATCTTCAGTTTTAGAGCATTGTCCCAAGCGAGGAAAGAATGATGGAGACTATGATTCCCCCACAAGTCGGGATGAGACTCCGGACAAAAAAAAAGAGGCCATAAAAAGGCCCAAATAAAAAAATGAGAGAAAAAGAGAGAAGGGACAATGTTACTATCCTTTTACCACACTTGTGCTTCAAAGTAGCACCATGATCTTCATGATAGAGAGTCTCTCATTTTGACACTTTCATATACTAGTGGGAATTTTTCATTATAGATCTTGGCTTGTATATTCCAATGATGGGCTTCCTCAAAATGCCCTAGGTCTTTGTGAGCAAGCGAGTTGGATGCACACCCACTTAGGTTCTTTTGTTGAGCTTTCATATACTTATAGCTCTAGTGCATCCGTTGCATGGCAATCCCTACTCACTCACATTGATATCTATTGATGGGCATCTCCATAGCCCGTTGATACGCCTAGTTGATGTGAGACTATCTTCTCCCTTTTTTGTCTTCTCCACAACCACCATTCTATTCGACATATAGTGCTATATCCATGGCTCATGCTCATGTATTGCGTGAAGATTGAATTTTTTTTTGAGAACGTCAAAAGTATGAAACAATTGCTTGGCTTGTCATCGGGGTTGTGCATGATTTAAATACTTTGTGTGGTGAAGATAGAGCATAGCCAGACTATATGATTTTGTAGGGATAACCTTCTTTGGCCATGTTATTTTGATAAGACATGATTTCTTAGTTAGTATGCTTGAAGTATTAATATTTTTATGTCAATATTAAACTTTTGTCTTGAATCTTTCAGATCTGAATATTCATACCACAATTAAGAAGAATTACATTGAAATTATGCCAAGTAGCACTCCGCATCAAAAATTCTGTTTTATCATTTACCTACCGAGGACGAGCAGGAATTAAGCTTAGGGGATGCGATACGTCTCCAACGTATCTATAATTTTTGATTGCTCCATGCTATATTATCTACTGTTTTGGACATTATTGGGCTTTATTATTAACTTTTATATTATTTTTGGGACTAACCTATTAACCGGAGGCCCAACCCAGAACTGCTGTTTTTTTGCCTATTTCAGAGTTTCGCAGAAAAGGAATATCAAACGGAGTCCAAACGGAATGAAACCTTCGGGAATGTGATTTTTAGGAAGAATATGATCTAGGAGACTTGGACCTTACGTCAAGAAACAAAAGAGGAGACCACGAGGTAGGGGGCACGCCTACCCCCCCAGGGCGCGCCCTCCACCCTCATGGGCCCCTGTTGCTCCACCGACGTACTCCTTCCTCGTATATATACCTACGTACCCCCAAACGATCAGATACGGAGCCAAAAACCTAATTCCACCACCGCAACCTTTTGTACCCACGAGATCCCATCTTGGGGCCTGTTCCGGAGCTCCGCCGGAGGGGGCATCCATCATGGAGGGCTTCTACATCAACACCATAGCCTCTCCGATGAAGTATGAGTAGTTTACCTTAGACCTTTGGGTCCATAGTTAGTAGCTAGATGGCTTCTTCTCTCTTTTTGGATCTCAATACAATGTTCTCCCCCTCTCTCGTGGAGATCTATTTGATGTAATCTTCTTTTGCAGTGTGTTTGTTGAGACCGATGAATTGTGGGTTTATGATCAAGTTTATCTATGAACAATATTTGAATCTTCTCTGAATTCTTTTATGTATGATTGGTTATCTTTGCAAGTCTCTTCGAATTATCAGTTTGGTTTGGCCTACTAGATTGATCTTTCTTGCAATGGGAGAGGTGCTTAGCTTTGGGTTCAATCTTGCGGTGTCCTTTCCGAGTGTGATGAGGCTAAGCAAGGCACGATTGTATTGTTGCCATCGAGGATAACAAGATGGGGTTTTATCATATTGCATGAATTTATCCTCTACATCATGTCATCTTGCTTAAAGCGTTACTCTGCTTCCATGAACTTAATACTCGGATGCATCTTTGGATAGCGGTCGATGAGTGGAGTAATAGTAGTAGATGCAGGCAGGAGTCGGTCTACTTGTCTCGGATGTGATGCCTATATACATGATCATACCTAGATATTCTCATAACTGTGCTCAATTATGTCAATTGTTCAACAGTAATTCGTTCACCCACCGTAAAATACTTATGCTCTTGAGAGAAGACACTAGTGAAACCTATGGCCCCGGGGTCTATCTTCATCATATTAATCTTCCAACACTTAGTTATTTCCTTTGCTTTTATTTTACTTTGTATCTTGTAAGTGCATCTAGCGCCCCTTAGTGATTTTGGTGTATTGAAGACTTATAGGTTAAGGGACTAATGCGTTTGTGAGTGTACACAGGTCTATAAGTCTATGAGGAGTTTGATATTTACAGAGAAAGTCGACCCCTAAAAAAGAAGTTCTTCAACTGAAGACTTTGGTATTCTGAAGACTTTCTGAAGACTTTGAAAGTGAAGAAATTGGTGTGACCTTGAAGACTTGGTATTCATTTGAGGAACATGAAGCGTGAAGACTTTTGTTTTCGTAGTTTCGTTTTCCCTTTCTTGAGTCATATGAAACACCGTACTGTTAAAGGGGGTCGAGGAAATACTAAGGAAAATTTTCCATGTGATGCTCAACTCAAAATCCTACACCTACCAATGCCTTCGAGTGAAGCCTTTGGAAATCTCACACAGTTCAGTCAATTTCGTCAGTGACAGAGACGAAGTTCGTTTGATCGCTGAGGAATTTGTTCTGACTGAGGAGTTAGGAATTCGCCAGTGCGAATTGCCTACACAGTGAGGAACATGATAGCCCTGAGGAATTTGCGAGTCAAATTTCCGACCGTTGCTGTGCTGCGCGCCAGCTGTCCCAAAATATCTTATCCACCTAACGGTCATATAATTGAAGGGCATTTATGTCTTATCATGTAGGGCTGCTCCCTAGGCTATAAATAGCCGCCCCCTACAACCACTAGCTGGTTGGTTGCCCATGAGAAACCGACACTTGTCAATTGAGAGCATCCCATCCTCCGAGGACTTTGAGCGAAAATCATCGAGTGAGGAAAAACCGAAAACCAAACCCCTACAAACCCAAAGTGATTGAGCATCACTGAAGAGATTGATCCCGCGGATCCGACGCTTGTTACCTTTGAAGACTGTGCTTCTTCCACACGGTTAGGCGTCATGGTCTAGAGCATCCAAGAGGAATTGTGGATCGCCGAGTGACCGAGTCTGTGAAGGTTTGGAGGTCGCCTGAAGACTTACCACGAGTGACTCGACGAGCTCTGTGTGACCTTAGTTCAAGGAGAATACGGTGAGGAATTGGTGTCCTGAGCTGCGTGCTCAGCGACTGGGTGTCCGGGACTGTGTGTCCTCGAGTTTAAATACTCAGCCGCTCCAACCAGACGTAGAACTGAGACAGCAGTTGGAACTGGTCTACCAAATCATTGTCTTCACCAACCTTACTGGTTCTATTTCCTCAACTCATTCATTTCCTCATTACTGTGTTGAGTGTTTGTTCATATCTGTGTTTGAAGACTTTGACTGAAGACTTGCTCAATTTCCTCAGTTCAATTTCTTTAGTCTGTTTGTCTTCATCGTGTGTTATCCTGTGATTACGCTTTCTGTACTCTGTGCTTGTCTTCATTTCATCATGATGACCATGCCTGTATTCTTTTATGCTTACTTCTTAGTACTTATTCCGCTGCAAGTAGTTCTTCGCTAAGGAATTTCCTCACCGGCAAATTCCTCAGTGTAGAATTCATAAAAATCGCCTATTCACCCCCCTCTAGTCGATATAACGCACTTTCAATTGGTATCAGAGCAAGGTAGTCCCTTATTCTGTGTGATTTTAGTTTAACCACCTGGAGTTTTAGTTATGTCGACCACAGGTATGATCAAGGTCTCGGCTGGGTGTCCTACCTTTGATGGGACGGACTACCCCTACTGGAAGGACAAGATGCGAATGCATCTTGAGGCAATTGATAACGATCTCTGGTATGTTGTGGAAAATGGTGTTCCCTCTGTCTCACCCTCACTGAACGCTACCGATGTGAAGAGATTCAAGCAACTCGATTCTCAAGCGAAGAATATCATATGTGGCCATCTGAGTAAAGGACAAGATGGAAGAGTGAGTGCTTTGAAACCGCTAAGCTTATCCGGGATAGGCTGTCCAAAGTAAATGAAGGAGTCTCAACTCAGCGTGACTCTCGAGTTGATGTTCTTCGAAATCTCTTCAACCGCTTCAAAGGACTCGACAATGAAAATGTCCAACAAACCTTCGATCGCCTCACTGACATCTCAAATGAGCTTCAAGCACTTGGTGCCACTGACATCACCGATTATGAGGTGGTGAAGAAACTGTTGAGATCGCTTGATTCCTCATTTGATACTCTGGCACTGATGATACAAGAACGTGCTGACTACAAGTCTCTTGATCCCGCCGATATCCTCGAAAGGCTAAATACTCACGAGTTCCAGCTTGCTGAAAAGAGAGATCTCTATGGTTCGAGCTATGGCAAACCACGTGCCCTGAAGGCCAAGGCTGTGTCTGAATCTGAATGTGAAGATTCTGGTAGTAGCCTTGGTGATCCTGAAGAATTGAGCCAGGAGCTAGCACTGCTCGTGAAGAAATTCCAGAAGGTCTCAAGACGTGGTCGCTTTGGAAAATCCTCAAGAAGCAGTGATTCCTCATCCAGTGACTATAAAAGAAGGCTATGCCACAAATGCAAGAAACCTGGTCACTATATTCAAGATTGTCCTCAGTGGGAAAAGGAATTAAAGAAGAAGAAATACAAGGATTACAGTTCTGATGATGCTAAGAAGAAGAAGAAATCGTCAAAATCTTCATCATCAAAATCCTCGAAGTCTACATCTCACAAGAAGAACAGCTCCAAGAAGGCTCGGGCATTCATTGGCAAGGAAATGGACTCTGAGGCTGAATCTGAGGAACATGAAGAAGAGGAGGCATCTGAGGAGTCCGAATCTGGTGTGGCGAGTCTGGCTTTCGCGACTGCTTTCGTCAGCAAGTCAATCTTCAACACTGAAGAAACTGACCTCACCAACAAGCCTGACGAAGATATTGATGACTACGCTCCCACCTATTGCTTCATGGCAAAAGGTGCAAATGTACTCAAATATACCTCCTCTGAATCTAGTGAAAATGAATCTGATGATGATCTCAAGACCAGTTACTCTAAACTTGCTAAGATTGCTGTAAAGCAACAAAAGGCTTTGGAAAGGGTTCAAAACATGCTAGACAAAAGTGATGATATGTTGGGTGAAGAAATGGATCGCACTAAAGCCCTGACTGAAAATCTTCAGAGACTTCAGTCTAGGTTTGATAGCATTCAAGGTCACCATAACACTCTCTTATCTGATCATGAGAAACTTTCTTATGAATTTCTTCAAACAAAGCAAGATCTTGAGAAGCTAAGACTGAGTTATGAAGATCTTCAGAAGGAGCGCGATTGATTGCTAGCTCAACAGATCAGCGCTTCTCAGGAAGAATTTGTTCCTCCATGCTTAAAGTGAATTGAACGTGAATCTGCTAATTCTTCACCTGAATTTTCAAATGCTTCAACTGTTACAAATTCTTCACCTGCCTCTGCTATCACTAATTCCTCATCTGAGGACACTGCTAGTATCACTGACGATGCAGGGCTGAAGGAATTGTACATGACAGGCATGTACAAAGGCCTCAAAGTGCATCAGACTCTTTGTGATGTGCTTAAAAAGCAGATCCTCAACAGAAACCCTAGAAAAGAGGGTATTGCCTTTGAGAGGAAACTCAATGCTGATGGAACATATTGGAAGCCTGAGCAGTACCCCAAAACCTCATGGGTTGCTGCAAAGGGACCTCCAGTTGATCCATCTAACTTATCGGCTTTACATGTGAATCTCCTCATTCTTCCGATGAGTCATTTGACTCCAACTATAAACTATTCAAAAATCAGAATGGTGAAGTATTTGCTAGATATGTTGGCACTGACTGCAGGAACGGTTCTCCTATGAAGAAAATCTGGGTTCCCAAGAAGTGCCTTGAAAGTCTTTAGGTGAATGTCCTCATGACACCACCAGTGAAGAATAGGAACCCCAGATCAAACTCTTCATATGGACCAAATTCTTCATATGGATCCAAGTCCTCATACGGACCAAATTCCTCATGTGGATCAAATTCCTCAAAAGGATCAAAGTCCTCATATGGTTATCAACGTGCTAACAACTCTGTTTCGCAGGGTAGAGCTAAGGGCTATGAATATGTGCATTATTCTTCAAACCATTATGTTCATAAGTCCTCGAAGAATTTCTCGGCTTATTCATATGCTTACCCTAACGCCTCTTATGTGAAACGAAATGGTTTGGCCTCTATGCCACCATTCTCTTATGGTGCTCACAGAGTGATGAACTCTTTGCCACCCCTTCAGATGTGGGTGGTGAAGAAAAAGAACTAATCTCTTATGCAGGGTCAGGTCTCCAGACGTGCCTTAACGTCTGAAGAATTTGCTGGGGACCTGACAAAATTGCCTGAAAGGACACAGGCGAATCATGAAGAAATGAACTTCCATTTCACACGTCCTCCTACTGCTATATCTGTTTACTGCTTGATGAAATTCATCTGACGATCTTGATATCATATTCTTCACTGATGAAGTATATGAGATCATAAGTTGCACTAATTCATCTGCAGGATGATCAACCCAAAGCCACTGAGTGGGTTCCCGATAGTGGATGTACAAATCACATGACTGGTGACAAGAATCTATTGATGGATGCTCCCTTATCACCGTCGCATCTGAAGCATAGCATCTTTGCTGACAAAGGCAAAAGTCAGGTATTGGGTCTTGGTAAGGTTGCGATCTCTAAGGACATGCACATGGACAAATTCATGCTTGTTGAGTCCTTAGGATACAACCTCATGTCAGTCTCAATTCTTTGTGATCTTGATATGGTTGTTGTCTTTGGCAAGTGTCGCTGTGTTGTGATTATGGAAGCTGACTATTCCAAAGACTTCAGAGGCTTTAGGAGAGGAGACTTGTATATTGTTGATTTCTCTACAGGACCACAACCAGCCGTGTGTCTACTTGCAAAAGCTTCAGAAGGCTGGCTATGGCATCGACGACTTGGTCACGCAGGCATGAGGAACTTGCACATGCTTGCGAAGAAGAAGCATGTCATTGGCATTGAGAATGTCAAATTCCTCAAGGATCACTTGTGTGGATCCTGTGAAGCTGGAAAAATGACCAAGGCCAAGCATCCAGCGAAGACTATCATGACCACTACTCGTCCATTCGAATTGCTTCACATGGACCTCTTTGGACCTAATCATTACTCAGCAGTCACTAATGATGCATCTCTATATGGCTTTGTTATTGTTGATGATTACTCTCGTTACACGTGGGTACACATTGTTACTTACAAGCATGAAGTGCAGGAAGTCTTCAAACGATTTTCCTCGAGGGCTTCAACCAACTTTGGTGTGAAGATCAGGCACATCAGGAGTGACAATGGAACTGAGTTCAAGAATTCCGGTCTTGATGACTATCTTGATGAACTTTGTATTACTCATAAGTTATCTGCTCCCTATACTCCTCAGCAAAATGGCGTCGTGGATCGCAAGAATAGAACTCTTGTTGAGATGGCTCGCACTATGCTTGATGAATACAAAACGCCTCATCGTTTTTGGATTGATGCAATTGATACTGCATGCCACATCATCAACAGAGTATATCTTCACAAATTCTTCAAGAAAACTGCCTATGAACTCCTCACTGACAAGAAACCCAATGTGAGTTATTTGAAAGTCTTCGGTGCTAAATGTTGGATTAGAGATCCTCATCACAATGCTAAATTTGCACCGAAAGCACATGAAGGTTTTATGCTTGGTTACGGAAAGGACTCGCACACCTACAGAGTCTTCAACATCGCCCTTCACAAGGTTGTTGAAACTGTAGATGTGCGGTTCGATGAAACTAATGGCTCGCAAAGAGAGCACCTACCTTCTGTGATAGATGAACCAGCACCTGAGGAATCTATCAAGTTCAAGGCGACTGAGGACGTCATTCCTACTGAAGAATCTGCTGAAGAATTCATTCCAGTTCATGAAGAACGTCGAGCTGATGCACCTGAAAATAATGCTGAAGAAAATGGTGCTGAAGAAAATGCTGATCAAATTCCTCAACGACAACCAGCTCATCCTCGCATTGCAAAAGAAGTGCAAGTGGAAAAGATCATCAATGACATTAAAGCACCAGGTCCTCTCACACGCTCAAAAGCTTCACATTTATCTAACTTTTGTGGGCACTATGCTTTTGTCTCTATCACAGAGCCCACCAAGGTAGATGAAGCATTTCTGGAGCCCGAGTGGATTCAGGCCATGCAAGAAGAATTACATCAGTTCGAGCTCAACAATGTCTGGGAACTGGTCAAACGTCCAGATCCTCGCAAGCATAATATCATTGGCACAAAGTGGATCTATCTCAACAAGCAAGATGAAAATGGCCTTGTGGTGAGGAATAAGGCACGACTTGTAGCTCAAGGCTACACACAGGTTGAAGGAATTGATTTCGATGAAACTTTTGCACCTGTTGGTAGACTTGAGGCTATTCGCATATTACTTGCTTATGCTAACCATCATGATATCATTTTATATCAAATGGATGTGAAAAGTGCATTCCTCAATGGTAAGCTTGAGGAAGAAGTATATGTTGCTCAACACCCAGGTTTTGAAGATCCAAAGAATCCTGACAAGGTCATCAGACTCAACAAGGCCCTCTATGGCCTCAAGCAAGCCCCTCCGGTGTGGTACGATACATTGAAGGAATTCTTCGTGAATAATGGCTTCACACCCGGTTCACTCGACCCTACTCTCTTTACTAAATCTTATGATGGTGAACTGTTTGTGTGCCAAATATACGTTGATGATATTATATTTGGCTGTACTGACCAACGTTATAGTGATGAATTTGCCTATATGATTAGTGAAGAATATCAAATGTCTATGATGGGAGAGTTGAAATTCTTCTTAGGTCTTCAAATTCGTCAACAACGCAATGGCATATTCATATCTCAGGAGAAATACCTCAAAGATGTATTGAGGAAATTCGGCATGCAAGATTGCAAAGGCGTCAAAATTCCTATGCCCACAAATGGCCATCTATGCACTGATGAAAATGGTATTGACTTCGATCACAAGGTATACCGCTCCATGATTGGTTCTTTATTGTACTTATGTGCATCTAGGCCAGATATAATGCTTAGTGTTTGCATGTGTGCCCGATTTCAAGCTGCACCAAAGGAATCACACCATAAGGCTGCACTAGTAGAAAAAGGGCCTATAGTCCCGGTTCATAAGGGCCTTTAGTCGGTTCATGAACCGGGACTAAAGGGTCGATACTAATACCTCGCCCTTTAGTCCGGTTCTATCGAGAACGGGACAGATGGCCTCCACGTGGCCTGTCCGCTGAGCCAGCGGGAGGGCCTTTGGTCCCGGTTGGTGGCACCAACCGGGACCAATAGGCATCCACGTCAGCGTTTCTTTGGCTCTGGTTTTGTTTTTTTCAAAAGGGGGGGTTTGGGGGTTTTGGGGGTTAATTTAGGTGTTTCATATATTGTGCTATAGCTAGCTAATTAATAGAGAAAAGTGTCCTTTCTTTTATCCGTGCTTGGTCGACGCTACGTACTATACATACGTATAGAGAGGACTAACTAGACATGCTAGCTAGCTAGTAATTAAGCAAACAAAAGATCGTCATGAACATATATATGCATACAGAGAGAAGTGATATCGACCACCTCTCCTTCTCCGAGAGATTGGTCGAACAACAAGTTCTCGTATATCTATCCGACACTACCGGCTACATATATACAATAGTTATCTTTTACAATACGGACGCGTGGTCCACATAGTATTCTCCGTCTTCAGCGATCACATGGTCAAGAAAGAATGCCGCCAATTCCTCTTGAATTGCTCGCATGCGATCTGGTGCTAGGAGTTCATCCCGCTTCCGAGACATCTAATTTTAAGAAAGGGGTCAATACATATATATGAATGAATGAATGAAACTCAACACAAATGATGGTAATAAAATAAAATTGTGAATATTTTTATTTACGCACTTCATATTGTTTGTCGGAGTAGCCCTCTCACAGTGTCGTGTGGCGGATGGACTCGCAAACGTAGTATCCACAGAAATCATTCCCTTGTTCCTGCCACAACCACTTTACAAGAAGCAGAGGTCAATCAAACTGATAATTATATATAGCAAGCACATGCTAAATGGTATTGATGAAACTAGCGCTTGAATCACTAGGAGATGCGTGGAATATGCTACTATATAGTACTTACTTTGGTGTCTAAATTGCAGCTTCTTCGGTAGTCCGGAGCTTTTTGGTGAATTTTCCCAAGCCCTGCCATACAAAGAAAACAATTACTTGATATCGAAATGAACAAAGTTGCTGATATGGTGGATAATGATCGATTTAACTTACTTCTCGAGCATTTCAGTCATGTCCGCATACTCCTTGGGATCTTTTCGCTTGAGTCAAAGACAGTTACTACTCCTTCTCAAGCTTAATCTCTAGGAGAATATAGTGGTAGCTGCACACATGCATAACTCATCAATATTACATTACTATAACCTGGACTAATAAGGAAACCGAATATGCCACAAGACAGTAACACTCACTTGAAGTTGTAAGGAAAGAGTATTATATCTTTGTGTTCATTTATTACCAACGATTGTAGCAAGTTGGCCTCGGTATCTTTGGCACAAAATTCAACCTCAGTTGCATCTATGAGATATGTGTTAATGAACCCAATATCACCCACTTGTCTTTTCTTCAATTCGCGATCTTCAATCTGCATAATATAGTGAGGATATTTATAAATACATGCAATGAAAGGGCTGAGTTATATAGAGATACTTAATGACAGAAGTAGTACTACTTACAGAGCGATAGCAGGTGACCGTTGCTTTATCGAGGGCCAATTGATTGAAAACTGATAGAACTCCTCAAATGGAATAGGCAACAGTTCAATTCCAAGGAGGTCATGCTCCTTTTAACTCTCACATACAAAGTACTCCTCCTTAGACTCTTTGCAGGTTTTCATGTACCAATCATGCAACCTTCGCATCATCGTTGTTAGAGAGCTTTCATCTTTGACGAGAGGCTTCCCGTACTCGTATCTTTGTATCTGCACCTCCAAGAAATCAAATTGTACATCGTCGGGCAAGTAATCTTCAGATTGCCATAACGGGCACCATCCTCGGATCGGCGATGTCGCTAGCGAGCACCTTGAGCAGGGGGCACGATTCCTTCGCTTGTTCGCGAGCTGGGCAATTTGTTTCCCAGCTCGTCGTTCTTTCATCCTTTGATCACCGACAAGTACTTCCCGATCTCTCCGCCTCGGCAAATGCCTTTCCAATAATGCGCTCATAGTTGCCTTTGGCGGAGACTTGGGTGGTTTTGTCGGGGCAGCAGAGTGCGCTTCGCTTTGACGGATCTACCTTCTCCTCCGGAGGTGGATGTCTCTTTGCTTTCAACCCTTGAAACCAGTCATCCACTTCGATCTGCGCGATCTTCGCGTTTTCCTCCTCGCTCCTCTCGACGGTAACTTCTCCGAGTCTTGAGAGAAGGACCGAATCATATCTCCTCCGCCTTTAGCGTCTGCTAGACGCCGGCAGAAGCGAGACGGAGCGGATGTCTTCTTTCCTTGCTTACGAGGCGGAGGAGAAGGACTACGACGCGGAGCAGCCGGAGCGGCGGCGGGTCTCTTCCGCCCTTGCCGACGAGGCGGAGAAGGAGGAGGCTGGCTGCCCGGACGCGTCGGTGCAGGCGGAGAAGGAGACGGAGTGCCGCCCGCGCCGGAGAAGGAGCCGGCCGAGTGCCCTGATCGTCACTCGCCGGAGGAGGAGGCGGTGGAGGAGGCGGAGTGCCTGACTCGCCGGAGGAGGAGGAGGAGGCGGTGGAGGAGGCGGAGTGCCTGACTCGCGGAGGAGGAGGAGGCGGAGGCGTCCAGTTCGGAAGGTTGATGAGATCCTTCCGCCATAGGCATGGAGTCTTGAGCAGAACCCAGCCGATACTCCCTTCACCGGTAGGGTGGTCAAGCCGAGCTCCTCAAATCCCTCCGTTATTTCATCGACCATCACCTTAGCATATCCTTCGGGATCGGCGGCGGTGAAAAGTTGAGTCGGGTTTAGTGGGATAAGCAGAGCCAACAGCCGCCTTGACCTTTAAATTGCTCCATTGCGCCATAAGGTGGCAACTTTCAGCATCCGTGATAGCATCCACGGATAGCTGGCAGGAGCCGTCAAGGCATGCTGCTCTGGCTGAAGCAGCTCGGTGGAAGCCACGCTGCTTCTCCGCTGAGATGGCGGGGTAACCGGGAAGCTTCGCAGGTCGTTTGTTGTGATCGGCTGCTTCTCGTTCCTCTTCTCGTTCCTCTAGCCCCATTACCCTTTAAATGCGCAGCGCTGGATTAGGCTCTGCTCCGTTTCTTCCTCCTCTCATGGGTTTTGTAACCCCTGCGTCCGGAAATCCAGCCTTCCACGAAAGGGAGCTGGCGTGCCTCGTGTCCGTCTGTGGTGCTCGAGATTCCCGAGGGCCTTTGTGAGCTCGTCCTTCTCCCTGTGCTGAACGAACTTCCCTTGCTGCGCTGCTTCGATATAATGCTTAAGCCTCTTGACTGGTATGTCCAATTGTTCGTCCGTCCAAATGCACTTCCCGTTATAGGGTCAAGGATCCGCCGCCCCGAAGAACCAAGTCCGCAACGGTCTGGCCAGTTCATTGTCTCGGTTCGATCCCTTTATCAAGCAGATCATTCTCAGCCTTGGACCACTTAGGCGGGCTATGAGGTAGCCACCGACCCGTGCGATGATGAAGCTTCTTCTTGCAGCATTTCTCTTGTTTGTCGCTGACATCTTTTTACTCTTTTCCGATGTCTTGTAGGCCACAAATGCGGGCCGATCATCTCTGATCTTCTCATATTTGCCCGTGAATTCTGGTGTCCCATTTTTTTTGACATACGTATTGAGGTCTTTCTTCCAATTCCTGAATTGTTCTGCCATCTTCTTAAGAGCAAAAGACTTGATTAATGGCTCTATTACTGGCTTCTCTGGATCATCCTCTGGCGGTAGGGTAAAATTTGACTTCAGCTCAGTCCAAAGATCATTTTTCTGCATATCATTGACATAAGACACCTCGTGGTCTTCGTTCTTAGTCTTATACCATTGGTGGATGCTGATCGGGATCTTGTCCCTAACCGAGAACCCGCGACCGAGCAACAAATGCCTTCTTTGTCCGGTAGGGTTCAATCGGGTTGGCGTCGCCGCGATTTGTATGATCTCATACTTTTCATCCGAGCTCAACTTTTTCTTCGGCCTCGTCTCTTTACCGAAGTTGTGCTCGATCCGGAGGGCTAGAAAAAGAACAAAGGCGAGAGTTAATTAATATGTGTACATATATATATACCAAAACAAAGGCGAGAGCTAGTCAAGCACAGAGCTTAACTAATATATATACCTGGCGGACTCGGTTTGGTGATCACCGGAGCCGTCCTCACGGTCTACTTCTTGCACCGGCATTGGGTCATCAGAGCCATGTAAATCATAGCCAGCTGCTTCTTCACCCTCTCCTTCCGGACCATCGTTATCGGCGTTGAGAAACATCATCGAGGAGGCGGCATCACTTCCGTGTGCGATTATGTCCCTCAACAACGCTTCTTGTGCTTCGTCTCGGGGGTGTCCATAGTTTCTACAAATATTTACAACATGGCAATTATTATTCAAACATGACAGATATGGATATATTAGTGCCAACGTAGAACTAGCTAGCTAATCACAATAAGGAATCATATTAGTGGCCTCGACGCTGCTTCTCTAGGGTTTGGGATGGCCTCGACAACGCTTCAAGGGTTAGGGGTGGCCTCGAGAACGCTTCAAGCTAGGAGGGTACGTGTATCGACCCCCCCACGTGTTGAAGCTATCGGGAGGGGACGGCGTTGAACAGTACATCTATGTCCCACAAGTAGGGTAGAGGGTCGTGGATCGCCGGCGGTCGAGGTCAAAGGGTCAAGATCGCCGAGGGTCGGGAGGTTGCCTAGTGTCAAAGATTCAACAAAACCATGTCTTCATCATTAGTAGTAATGCAGGTGCATGATGGTGCAAGCTCTCCAAAGTTGTTTTGGAGCGGAGTCCCAGATAGGATAATTAGCTTTTTGGTACAAAGTTCAGCAAAAGGCAAATTATCCTATCCGGACTCCATTCCAACAACTTTGAGGACTTCGCACCATCATGCCATGGTTACTTCCGGCTAATGATGAAGCCATGGATTTCTTGAATACTTTGAAACTATAGGAACCCTCGACCTTGAAACCTTCGACCCTTGACCCCTTAACGACCCTCGACGCTCTACCCTAGTTCCCGACCCTCGACCCCTCGGCGATCCTCGACACACTCGTTATATCGACAACGACGCAACATACATATACATGGGAAAATAATGTTATCGGGGAGGGGGTATCGGTACCCCCTCGTGTCAAAGTTTCTTCTTTCTCCTCTATTCCTTTCTTTCTTCTTCTCCTCTTCTTTTTCTTCTTATCCCTCGAGAAAGGAAAATAAGGAAAAGGAAGAAAAGAGGAAGAAGGAAGAAGGAAGAAGAAGAAGAAAAAAAAGAAGAAAAAAAAAGAGGAGAAGAAGAAAAGAATAGAGGAGAAGAAGAAAAAATAGAAAAAAATTCTATTTTTTCTTCTTCTCCTCTATTCCTTTCTTCTTCTCCTCTTCTTTTTCTTCTTTTTCCTCTCATTCTTTTCTTCTTTTTCCTCTCATTCTTTTTCTTCTTCTTCTTCCTTCTTCCTTCTTCCTCTTTTCTTCCTTTTCCTTATTTTACTTTTTCCTCTACACTAACCTAATTAAAATGCACTAACCTAATTAAAATTGTAACTTCCTATAAATGAACAAAAACTAAACTAATAAAAATAAAAACATATACATTATAGCCACATACACATATACATCACATATGAACAAAAAATTAAAAAATAAAAATAAAAAAGGGGGCGGCTCGGCGGCGGCTCCTAACGGGCGGCCGGGCGAGGGCGACGGCGGCGGCGGGCCAGGGCGGCGGCGACGGCGACGACAGGCTCGGGCGAGGCGAGGCAGCAGGCGACGACGGGCTCGAGGCGGCGCAGGGCAGAACGAGGACGGCGGGCTCGGGGCGGGCGACGACGGGCTCGGGCGGGCGGGCAGGGCGACGACAGGGCGCGCGACGGCGTCGGGCGGTCTGGACGCGGACGCGGGCGGCGGGGGCAGCGGACGGCGCCGATCTGGGCAACTGGCGGCGTCGATGAGCTCAAGCGTCGTCTGGGGAACTGGCGAGGGAGATGTGAAATTTTCACAAGTCCTGGTTATATAGCAAGGGCATTTGTCCCGGTTGGTGCCTCGACCCGGGACTAATGCCCCCCTTTAGTCCCGGTTGGTGCCACCAACCGGGACCAAAGGCCAATTTTCAGCAGCCCAAAGGGCGGAAGCGGCGACCTTTGGTCGGTTGGTGGCACCAACAGGGACTAAAGGGGGCATTAGCCCGATTGGTAGCACGACCGCGACCAATGCCCTTTTAGTCCGGTTGGAGCCACCAACGGGACAAAGGCCTGTGCTGCCCGAACCCAAATGTTTAGTCCCACCTCGCTAGTTGAAGGGCGCCGCACTGGTTTATAAGCGCTGGTGTGCGTCCCTTCGAGCTCCTCTCAAATGCAGGCTTTGGGCCTAATCATGCTCTTGCTGTGGGCCTATTAGCCTCTGGGCCTGAATCTGGCCCATGTAGGGTTTCTAGTCGTATTCAGGGCCGTGGGGGCCTAGTAGGTGGCAGCTTTTTTTGCTTTATATTTTATTTCCTTTTGCTTTTAGTTTTAGAAAAAATATGAACTTTCTATTAGTGCCATTAGTTTTAAAATTTGAAAACACTTTTTTGTTTTCTTTGTTGCTTTATTTATTTTATTTTGTTTCTACTTACAACAAAATACTTATTGTTGCTATTTTTATTTTTTCAAGTTTTTTGTTTTGTTTTCTGCATTATTTATTTTCTTTTGGTTTTTGCTTTATTTTTTAATTCTTTTTGCTTTTAGGTCAGCAAAATTATAAACTTTCTGTTAGTGCTTTTAGTTTTAGAAAAATATAAACTTTCTGTTTGTGCCATTAGTTTTAAAATTCAAAAACACTTTTTAGATGCAGGCGTTGCAGGACCTTCATACCGCTTCGGAGGCATGCCCTCTTTTTCGTAAGCGTTGCAGGTCCTCTCGTGCCTCAAGTGTATCTTTTGTCTTCCCATACGCCCAAGAAGCCTAGCAGGTTCACGCAAAGGTTCTTAAATCACGTGCATCACGTCGATCGAAGAGCGGACCTCTAGGTCTTTCCAGAGGGTAGGTCCCAAAATATAGATTTCTTCTTCCACATGGGTGCGTGATTCTCAACGTCATTCGAACAGCTAGTCCGCGGGACCCTTTCCAAAGATTACGTGTAAATCATTGACCATAGCAAGTACGTGATCACCGAGACGCATGGCGGGCTTCTTCCGGTGATCTGCCTCGCTTTGAAATGCTTGCCTTTCTTTCGACATTGATGGTTGGTCGGAAGAAATCGGCGATGGCCTGTGTACACATTCTTCCGCAGCTTCCGGTATATACTATCGGTGTCAAGTAAGCAGTGCGTGCATGCGTGGTATCCCTTGTTTGTCCGTCCCGAAGGTTCTTGAGAGCGGCCAATCGTTGATTGTCACGAACAACAACGCCTTCAGGTCAAATTCCTCCTTTTGTGCTCATCCCACGACGCACACCGTTTCCATTCCACAGCTGTAAAAGTTCCTCAACTAATGGCCTTAGGTACACATCAATGTCGTTGCCGGGTTGCTTAGGGCCTTGGATGAGAACGGCATCATAATGAACTTCCGCTTCATGCACATCCAAGGAGGAAGGTTATACATACATAGAGTCACGGCCAGTCTTTGTGATTGCTGCTCTGCTCCCGAAAGGATTAATGCCATCCGCGCTTAAAGCAAACCATACGTTCCTTGGGTCCTTTGCAAACTCATCCCAGTACTTTCTCTCGATTTTTATAAAACCATTCTGCTTGTTTGCCTCAGCCACTTCGAGAAAAGCAAAAAGAAAAAAATAAATATAGCAGAAAAGAAAAAATCTATATAAAAACTACTCATAAATGAACATAGATAAACATAGAGAAAATTCAACCTAAATTCCTACTAACCCAGAGAAATTCAGTATGAATTTAGGTTAAATTTCTGTATAAGGGCATCTATTTTCATTTTGAGAAGACTCAACATGGCGAAAGGGAGGTGCTTATAAACTGGTTTGATTCCCTTCGATTGGCGAGGTGGGACTAAACTCGGGCATAACGAGGACCAACCCTTTAGTCCCGGTTGGTAGGACGAACCGGGACTAACGGGTGCCTTTGGTCCCGGTTCAAGCCGCCAACCGAGACCAATGATTGTGGGCCAGAGCGAGGGCCAATGGTCCCGGTTCGTCCCACCAACCGGGACCAAAAGGTCCGGACGAACCGGGACCAATGGCTCCACGTGTTCGGCCGCCCCCGGGCTCACGAACGGGATAAATGCTAACATTAGTCCCGGTTCTGGATTGAACCGGGACTAATGGGAAAAACAGGCCTCAACGATAGCCCCTTTTTCTAATAGTGCTGTGAAGCATATTCTTCGATATCTAGCTCACACACCAACACTAGGATTATGGTACCCCAAGGGCTCGCTTTTGATCTCATTGGATATTCGACTCGACTATGCTTTGGTGATCGTGTGGACCATAAGTCACCATCGGCACTTGTCATTTCCTCGGACAATCTTTAGTCTGTTGGTCCTCAAGAAAGCAGGCTGTATCACCGTCTACTACGGAAGCTGAATACATTGCTCTTTGGCTCTTGCTGTGCTCAACTGCTATGGATGAAGCAAACTCTCAAGGACTACGGCGTCAACGTGAAGAATGTGCCTCTCTACTGTGACAATGAGAGTGCCATCAAGATTGCTCACAACCCAGTTCAGCACTCGAAGACGAAGCACATTCAGATTCATCATCATTTTCTTCGAGATCATATGTTGAAGGGCGACATCTCCATCGAGCACGTGAAGACTGAAGAACAGCTAGCTGATATCTTCACTAAGCCCTTGGATGATAAGAGATTTAGCAAGTTGCGGTGTGAGCTAAATATCTTAGAATCTTCGAATGTTCTTTGAAAAGGACACACATCCTGACACTTATGCAAACTTGATGACTTAGATGTGCAACACATGAAGAAACGTTTTTCTTCAATCGATGAAGAATAACACTCTAAGTGTGAAGAAATTAATAAAGAATTTGATTCTCAGAACCCTCGACAATTGTGCGCTGTGTCTGAAATCATCATTCTTATCTGGTGGGTCACGCCACCACAAAAGTTGAAAATCTTCAATTTGAGTTTTTCTCGTTTTGAAATTCTTGCTTTTGAAATTCTTCAACTTTGCAAAATCTTCACTGTTTCCGTCGTTCTTCTTCATTCGCTATATATATATATATATATATATATATATATATATATATATATATATATATATATATATATATATATATATATATTATGTCCTCTCTGACATTCACTTATGGCTATTTCTTCAAGTTGCTTTTACGCTAAGTGAATGTGATCGGATCCTTCCCCTCTATGCTATACTCAACCTAATCTATTCACAAATTCTTCATGTGCGTTCTATTTGAACCTCGTTCAAAATCTTCACTGTGTCCTTGTCAGCTGAAGAAATTGCGAACGGAACTTTAAAACTGATCTTATCCAAACTTTCGGTTTTGCCGCTCAAACCGTTCCGCATCCCACGATAGATTATTCTATTCACCCATGATCTAACACGATCTCCACTACACAGTTTGTGGGTGGCACATGTCGTGAGAAGGAGAAAGGGCAAGGGCACGTTCGTCCAAAGTCTTCGGGAGAACAGTTTTTTCACCGTGGCTATCAATACCCCCTCTCCCCTTCCTCACTTCTTTTACTCCGCTCGACCATTCTCTCTCCCGCTCGAGCTTCTCAAACCCTAGCGCCGCCGCTACTCCATCGTCGCCGGTGAGGAAGAGCTTCGCTGCCTCGACCTCGTCGCCGTCGTACTCGCACCGGTTGAGGAAATCCTCACTCCGCCGCCGCCGTAGCTATCTTCCTCCGCCGAGTTAGGGCGTGGAAGATCTGAACAGACAAGCTTCACATCTACTCCACCCAGTTCGTCGTGTTCTTCATTTAGGGTAATTAAAAGTTACTTTTACTGCCCTCGTTAATCCAAAATTTTCACTACAAAATCTTCAAAGGTGTTTTATTCTTCAAATCCTCACACACAAACACCTCACCAGTTATATGCTCTTGATTCATTTCTCTAAGCATCACTTTTCTTCAAGATTCCTCAATTGTGTGGATCTTCGATCTGTACAACTCTGGAACCTAAGACAAAGAACACTTAGTGAAATTCTTCAAGGCTCATCTAGTCAAATCCTCAAAACTTGTTTTTTTTTGAAAAACCTTCTGAGAACGCATATGACCTCTCCAAATTCCTCGCAACTATACTCTATTCACAGGTAATCATGTCCGCTGCTGAATCACTACGTTCTCATCAACTTAACTCATTTGCAGCGTTCCTTGAAGAAAAGTTGCATACTTCTTCAGAGAATTCGATTGTTCAAATTCCTCAGCTGAAGAATATGGCAGACGGAAAGAAGCCTCAGAAAGGAGGAAAGAAGCCTGAGGTCATGACTGCTTTCGAGATACCTGAGGACATTTATGATGATTACTGCACACCTGATGAAGCCAAGTTTGACAAAGAAAACAAAAATCAGCGCAAGGTGCGCATTCAGAGGATTGAACGGAGATGGGAAAGGGAATGGAGGGAGTACAAATATGTTACTCCAAAGTACATGAAGAAATTCGCACTCAATCCTCCATGCCCAAGAGCTCCATTGGCACCTGGCCAAGTAGCTGACCCCACCAGCATCAAGCGTGGTGAAGACTTTCCTGAAGAATGGGCCAAGCGCCAAGCCAAACTGGCAAGACAAGCCAAGGAGGCTGTGAGGAAATTCAATGAGAATTCTGCTACTGCGATAGCCACTTAGGCCGCTGTTAAGCCAAGAAGATCTATGGCAAAGAAGCCCGCACACAAGCCAAGTGCTTCACCAGCCGCGCCCTCACGGCCAATTTCCTCAGCAATGCCCTCACGGCAAATTCCTCATGCTACTCCTGCTCCACCAAAGTTCTCAGCACCTGTGCATCTGGCCACATGTCAAAGGACTGCAGGTTTCTTTATTGCCTCTGGTGTCTCAGCAAGTTCCTCGGCTGCACCAAATTCTTCATCAGGCCCCACACTACTGAAGACCAAAGCAACAGCTGGACGAGGTCCTCGGCCAAGTCCGAAGAAGAAACAGGTTGCATTCCATGTGCCATCTGATGATGAACTTGAAGAAATCATTAGAGACCGACAGGTAAAGGCCGCCAGAGCCGAAGGTACACCTGTGCCACTACTTTTGGATCCAAAGGCGATCCTCGATTACATTGACCTCTGGCACAAGGATCCAGACACCCCTATGCCTGACTTTCATCTGACTCCTGGACAAAGTCATATGCTGACCCATTTCATCAGCGAAGAGAAATGGAAGTTTGAAAAGGCAAGACAAATCAAGAAAGCTCAATTCAGTAAGGAGAAGTTCCTGAAGAAAAATGTTGTCAGAATGACACCTGAGGAACTTCTCAAGGTCCAGACTGAAATCCAAGCCCTCAGCAAAAACTTTGATGCTTATTATGCTGATTGACAAGGAGCCAAAGTCAGATTCATCAACCTGACGAATAAATTCGCCAATGTTGCAGCTCCAACGCAACAAGATATTCCTCAGGCTGCAGCCTCTGCTCAGCCTGCTGAAGAACATGCCAGCACTGCTGATGAGTTTCAGCCTGCTGATGACAATGCTAGTTCCAGGGCTGATGACTCCATTCCAACCGCTGAAGAAATTGCCAGGGCATCCACTAGTGGTGCGCCTGAAGAAACTGAAGAGATCAGGGCAACTGCATCAGTTGCGCCTGAGGAAATTCAACCAGATTCCTCAGCTCCTCCCGCGCCTACACCAACTCCTATTCTTCCATCTGCATCAGATGTGAAGAAGACAAAGGCTGCAGAGCGAGCTGCAGTGAAGAAAAGGAAGGCATCAGCTGCGTCAAATTCTTCGGCTGCCAAGAAAATGAAGCTAATGACCAGCTCATTTGAAAATCCAATTGATGCTGTTCCGATTTCCTCCATGCCATCAAAGGACCTTGTTCCTTTTGGTGAATACTATGAGATCCCAAGCGGATCTGATGGAGAAAATCATTCTGCTGCTTCGTCAGAGCAGATTGATGAAGAAATTGAAGTGGATGCAATCCCTTCAACGCCAATCATTTCCTCGCCTATGCCTCAGTTCACAGCTGAAGAGGCTGGTGTTGAGGAAATTGAAGATGAAGATGTGGACATTGGAGGCACCACGCCAGTGATGAATGATGACTTTTCGGATAGTCAGCATCCAAATTCACCACTCTTCACCCCAATCCAACAGATTCCTCAGTCCCCTGCACCAACAGTTCAACTGGGCTCTGAAGAAACTCATCCCACTTCATCTGTGCATGAAGAAATTCCAGCCGCTAGTGCTGAAGAACCTGCTACTGCTGATCCTCAGTCTGCACATGAAGAGGAACCAGAAATTCCTCAGCCCGAAGAACCTGAGCTCGTGATTCCTGAGGTAGTGATGCAACTCACTAACACCCCTCTGCCAAAGCCAAAGGATCCGTTCTCACGGAAGCAAAAGTTCAAGGCTGAAGACTTCTTTGGCGAGCATGTTTTCTTCACTGACTACAATCCTTATGACTCTGCTCGCATAAGGAAGAGGCGTTTCTGGACTGCAAGCCAAGCCAACTTTTATTCCTCTGTGCTATTCAACAAGCACAAAATCTTCGACCATCCACATATTCCTCACGTGCACATGGAATCTCTGCCAGGCTTTGAGCCAGTCCTCAGTGTTCTTCACGACACAGGACTCCTAATTTTCTGCACTGACATCTGTGACTGGAATGAAGAACTCATTCTTCAATTCTATGCGACACTGCATATCACTGGAGATGCTGAAGATGTGAACTCATGGGTGTTGGACTGGATGTCTGAAAATACTCACTACAAGGCACCAACAACTGAATTGCTTCATGTCCTTCCTCTCAGTCCTCCCCTTGACGGAGCACGTTGCATTTATAGTGAACCTGAACTGACAAATCACTATATGCAAGTGCTGATGAAGCCTTTGAAGCCAGGGCAGGCTCCTCGAACCAAATTCCTCGTCAAGGAATTACTGTATGTGCCTCGGACTGTCTATCGCATTCTGACAAAGACAATGAGTCCTATCAAAGGCCACGACTCAAATGATGAAGAAGTCGTTGGCATCATGAAGAATATGCTTTTCAACATCATTCATGGCGTTCCCATCAACTTCTATGATTTCTTCATGAGGACTCTGGCGAACAATGCTATGTCACCATTTGAGCTGAAGCCTTATGCGCCTTGGATTATGAAATTCATCAGGGCAAGGTCTTCACTCAATTACAAAGCTGATACTCTGAACCACTGCAGCTACTTGCCTCCAATTAAAGTCCTCAAATGGACCGTTTCCTCAGCTGAAGATAAAGGCAAGGCCGCCGCTGTGATAGATGAAGGCATTCGTCCATTGGATGGTCAATTTCGTAAAGCAGCATCTTACTCTATCAATGACGACTCTGCCACACATGACTCTGCCGCCAATACCTCAGCCAAGCAAAATCCTCAAGCTACAGCACCCAGGGTGATGACTGATCGTGAGTTATTCCTCAGTCTTCATCAAAAGGTTGATCGCAATCACAAATGGTTCAAGCGTCAGCTTGGTTCAATTCTTCACAACATGACCTCCACACACAATGAAGTGAAGAAAAACCAATACTACCTTCATGAAACCTTCAACCGCACCTGGGCTGTCCTCACTCATGTCTATAGCGCTGAAGAACTGGAGACGATGGGTCTCAAGGAAGAATTTGACTGGTCTGCACCTCCACCGAAGAAATTCAAGAGGGTCAAGGTTCCTCCATTGGTGGCCAGCTCTTATTCTTCATCGCGTGACACTGATGAGAATGAAGACTTGGACGACACTGCGGCAGGCCCTACTACAACAACCGACCCCGACAACGATGGCGCTCCTCCATCAAATTGATATTCTTCAGGGGCGTTAGTCCTCAGTTTCGATCCTTTTGGTCATTCGATGACAAAGGGGGAGAAATTTGAGTTAGTCTTCAAGTGGGTCTATTATATGGGCATTTTTGCTAAGTTACAACTCTCGTTCTTCTGAAACTTTTATTGGATCGAGTTGTAATCTTAAATCCGATGGTGCTCTGATACTTTTGATGTGTTCCTCCGCATGCTTATTCCTCAGTATATGCTAATACACGCATGCTGAATTACATCAGTCACCATATTTCATCATGCCTTTCAAAATTCTGCATATTATATGTCAAATGCGTGTATGAATTACAAGATATAGGGGGAGATCTCCATGATTCAACTCTTCAAATGTGCATTGCCTCAAAAGCAAATTTCTCACTATGCACATCTTCAGGGGGAGTTCTTCTATATCTTGCAATCAAATTCCTCAATAACAGTACTTACACTTCATATATTTATCCCCATTGAAAACTTAACCTATATTGTCATCAATCACCAAAAAGGGGGAGATTGTAAGTGCATCAAGTGCCCCTTAGTGATTTTGGTGTATTGAAGACTTATAGGTTAAGGGACTAATGCGTTTGTGAGTGTACACAGGTCTATAAGTCTATGAGGAGTTTGATATTTACAGAGAAAGTCGACCCCTAAAAATGAAGTTCTTCAACTGAAGACTTTGGTATTCTGAAGACTTCCTAAAGACTTTGAAAGTGAAGAAATTGGTGTGACCTTGAAGACTTGGTATTCATTTGAGGAACATGAAGCGTGAAGACTTTTGTTTTCGTAGTTTCGTTTTCCCTTTATTGAGTCATAGGAAACACCGTACTGTTAAAGGGGGTCGAGGAAATACTAAGGAAAATTTTCCATGTGATGCTCAACTCAAAATCCTACACCTACCAATCCCTTCGAGTGAAGCCTTTGGAAATCTCACACAATTCAGTCAATTTCACAAAGGATGAGACCAAGTTCTTCCGTGTTGAGAATTTGTTCGACCGAGGAGTTTGGAATTCGCCGGTCTTGAATTGACTACACGATGAGGAACATGATAGCCTGAGGAATTTGAGAGTCAAATTTCCGACCGTTCTTGTGTCTTGGCCACTGTCCCAAAATATCTTATCCACCTAACGGTCATATCATTGAAGGGCATTTATGTCTTACCATGTCGGGCTGCTCCCTAGGCTATAAATAGCCGCCCCCTACAACCACTAGCTGGTTGGCTGCTCCACGAGAAACTGACACTTGTCAACTTCGAGCATCCCATCCTCCGAGGACTTTGAGCGAAAATCATCGAGTGAGGAAAAACCCAAAACCAAACCCCTACAAACCCAAAGTGATTGAGCATCACTGAAGAGATTGATCCTGCGTGGATCCAACGCTTGTTAACTTTGAAGACTGTGCTTCTTCCAGAAGGTTAGGCATCATGGTCTAGAGCATCCAAGAGGAATTGTGGATCGCCGAGTGACCGAGTCTGTGAAGGTTTGGAAGTCGCTGAAGACTTACCACGAGTGATTGGACGAGGTGCATGTGACCTTAGTTCAAGGAGAATACGGTGAGGACTTGGTGTCCCGAGCTGCGTGCTTTCGATCGGGTGTCCGGACTGTGTGTCCTCGAGTTTAAATACTCGGCCGCTCCAACCAGACGTACAAGCCCGAGACAGCAGTTGGAACTGGTCTACCAAATCATTGTCTTCACCAACCCAACTGGTTCTATTTCCTCAACTCTTTCATTTCCTCATTCTTGTGTTGAGTGTTTGTTCATATCTGTGTTTGAAGACTTTGATGAAGACTTTCTCAATTTCTTGATTCAATTTCTTCATCTGCTTTGTCTTCATCTTGTGTTATCCTGTGATTACGCTTTCGTACTCTGTGCTTGTCTTCATTTCATCATGATGACCATGCCTGTATTCTGTTATGCTTACTTCTGAGTACTTATTCCGCTGCAAGTAGTTCTTCGCTAAGGAATTTCCTCACCGGCAAATTCCTCAGTGAAGAATTCATAAAAATCGCCTATTCACCCCCCCTCTAGTCGATATAACGCACTTTCATATCTTTACCACAAAAATATTATCCTATCATATCTATCAGATCTCACTCTCGTAAGTGACCGTGAAGGGATTGACAACCCCTTATCGCGTTGGTTGCGAGGATTTATTTGTTTTGTGTAGGTGCGAGGGACTCGTGCGTAGCCTCCTACTCGATTGATACCTTGGTTCTCAAAAACTGAGGGAAATACTTACGCTACTTTGCTGCATCACCCTTTCCTCTTAAAGGGAAAACCAACGCAGTGCTCAAGAGGTAGCAGCCCCACAAATCAATACTAATCTTTTCTGCGCACTTTGTCCTCACTCACGCGTACCTGGGAGCAACATCCCGATTGGTCACCCATCCTGAAACTACTCCAAGCTGAGCATGCTTAACTTTGGAGTTCTGTCCGAATGGGCTCCCGGAAAAGAAGGAATTCCTTATTGATATGAGTAGTCTATCATCCCTATTGAGCCAGACTATCACATACACCCCCACTCAGAGGAACTGACGTCCTTGTCGGGCCACAGGAACGTTCCCTCTTGGCACATACGTCTGCGCATCCAATCTGGTACATGTGCCATGCCGTGTGCCATGATGGGTCACACACGTCATGAACAACATGACCATGCACTTGTCCGCAAACATCCGTGTAACCATGAGGGTCGGCTATGATACCAACTTGTCACGCCCAATATGCGATCCTATCCGAGAGGAACTCGAAGGTCCCACCAAGGATAGAGCCGCATATTGAAATGTTTTTGCAAGGTGGATATCATTACATCGTACCATTACATAATAGTTGGGGATACATACAAAGGGCATACAAATGCCACAAGAATACACTACTACAGGATGCTGCTAACGCGACACTACGATCAGAGACCCTTCGACGAAACTGTGTGCGATGAAATAATCACAAACGGTGGTGTAAAAAACCCGCCAAAAAAGGTGCAAAACGTTTGCGATGGAGGATACATCAAACATGGTTTAGATTTTAGTTGCGCGTGCGATGCAAGGCATACGGTACAGTTCAATAAACTGTTTGCGATGAGGAGGAACAAAATAAATGGGCAGCCAGATGAAGGTGTGTGCAATATACATCATACGGTTCACTCGGATGAACTGTTTGTGATTAGGCAATACAAAAGAAACGGTCAGCCAGATAAAGGTGTGTGCGATATACGGCATGCGGTTCACTCGGATGAACTGTTTGTGTTGAGACAAGAGAACAGAAATGGTTCAATATAACAAGCTGTGATACGCGACAAATAGGTCTGTAATCAGAAATGTGTGCGAAGACCGATAATAACATAGATGATTGCTTCTAATGAGACGTATGTGATATGCTCTGCCTACACAACATCTATTAGCCATTGGGGGTCGGGCGGTCATCAGGATACACCATAAGGATGCGAAGAGGCATCCTATATCAGCAAGGAATAGTTGTTCCACTGGTAGCTCATGTAAGAGAACTCTCAAGTTAAGTGTGCTCAAGCTGGAGCAGCCATTAGATGGGTGACTGGATGAGAAGTTGGGTTGATGTTAAATTAACTGATAGGATGGGTCGTATTTGTCGAATTAAATGACTGATACGACCCATCCCATGAGTTAATTTAACCTCGAGGTCCTTGTTTTTTAACACATGTTAAAGAAGGTCTACCGCATTACTTTTTGACAATGTGGGATACATGGCATACAGTTGATCCACCCGACCTGTTTGTGATGGAATAAGCCGTGTGTGTTGTGGGCAAACGCTTGCTAGTATTCAACCGTTTTCGATTGATGAATTCATCACCGACGGGTTCCCTAGTGTGGTCTGTGTTCATCTGATCATCATCTACTTCTTGTGCTAGCTCGATGTTCCTTCTATGCTAAGTTTCCATTAATTGATGGCGTTTTATGAACAGGCCATCGTTTCCCGCCATTTCCTCACCTGTTTCCCCCCACCTAGCGATATTGCGCATAAACCTAGGCGGTGCAAGATGCACGGAGGCGACAAGTGCAGCCTGTAGCACATCCACCTTTTCCAAGCATGCCAACCCACCAAAGCGCCGCCTCTACCGTCAACCTCATTGACGAGGAAAACAAGCAGGCGCCATGGCCCGTCGAGGCCGAGGCGCTCCCCGGCAACACGGTGGACGGCACCCTGATGCGCATCCTCACCAGGGTTGAGCAGACCTTTGGCGGATGGCGCTTGAGCACCGCGGATCAAGATAGGCATGTCAGCGCCGATAGGCTGCACCTCGCCACACAACATGATCAATGGCGCACCACAGAGCAAGCTAGGAGCATCCGCGCTGATAGGCTGCGGCTCGCCACACGGTGAGACTGTTGGGCGCCCTTGAGCGAAGCGCGCCGCACAGCAGCAAGCGGATCCATCGGCGCTTATGCTGCTGTCGACGCAGCGTCGCAGGTGGGTACCGCCCCGTCGGTACCCCATTCCTCGCCAGAGTGGCGAGACCCTCGATGCGTACTTGCACCAGAGGCCGGCTGCACCGTACTTGCACCAGACGCCCGCCGCGCCATTTGCATGGGTGGCGTCGTTCGCCTTGTCCGCGGCCTGCTGGATGCCAAAGCGCGGGTCCGTAGGCTCGACTACCTCCTTGGTCTAGGTGCCCACCTGCACGCAGTAGAGGAACATGGCCGTCGCATCCTCGAGCTGGTGATCTTCGATGAAATAGCCAACTTGGAGCTCGAGATCGCGCTCCAGATGTACCGCGAGCGTGTCGACCGCTTGGACGAACGCCTGCTCGAGTTCAGGCAGAGCCAAGAGCTACCATAGGCAAGGGCTGCTGGTCATGGTCTCATGGACGCGTTTTATTTTGTTGAGTCATTTCGACATGGATAGCTATGTATTCACAGCAATCATAGTATTGCTCTGTTTATTCCTCTATTTCAATGTGTTTACTCCGTTTTCCGTCCTTATATGTTCTGTTTCAATGTGTGTATATATGCTTTCCATTCTGTATATGTGGATGATAACACCTAGATTCAAATTAGTATACAAAAACAGATAGAAAATGGAATTCATATATATATATATATATATATATATATATATATATATTAGTTGTTCATTAGTTTATCATAGAATATATATATATATAATATCATCACATATACGTGATGATACTTAACTACTAGGTACAATGCATAAAATTGAAAACAAACAATAATAAATCTAATAATCCCTCCTGGTGCCAGTATTCTGGCAGCCCCTCGCCAGCAGCTCCCTGGTGCGCGGTGTCTTCCCAGTGCGGAGGCAGTACTCTGCCTCCTCCGCCTCACAGCGCTTGACATACCGATCTACCTCTTGCTGGTGGACGCGCACGAACAATCTTGCCATTTCATTGGGCGCCCACCGAAGCTCCTCGTCGGTGGCACGCTGGAGCTTATCGGCCAACCTCCATGCCACAACGAGGCGCCCAGCGCCTATGAGCTTCCTCGCGAAGTACCCATCTTGGTACACCTCCTCGGCACGACGACGAGCCCGCCCCAATGCTCCGTCGCCTCGTTTTTCTAGGAGGCATCACGGGCTTCACAGGCCGCCTAGCACTTGGCTTCCTCCTCCACCATCTCCTTCTTGAATGCCACTTGCCTGGCCTTCTCATCCAGCGGCAGCGACTTCCACAGACAAAGACTGTACTGGCCCCAAACCCAATCCAAAGTTGGGGGTCCGGCGCAACCTCGTCTGGTGGCGCGTAGGGGTCCTCATTGCTGCTATTCGAGTGAGCGTCCTCGGGGGCGGCGACTCCTCGTCGGCGCATGGGCGGACCGAGGTGCCATGGCAGAGATTTGAGAGACAGAGAGAGGGCGAGCGAGACGAGGATGTATATGAGAATGCAGGCGGGACGACATGATCAAGGTAGTATTTATTGGCGACCGGAATCTAGATCGACGGGGACAGTACACACTCCGGTCGCCGGAATTTACGAGTACTGTAGTTGGAATTACACACAATTCCCACAGCAAAATCCATGTGTGAACATAATAGCTGACGGTTTCCAATACAGAACCGTGTCTGATTAATGATCCCCGCCAATCACCGACAAAACCTCGAGCCGCGAGATAGAGTGCCAATCGTGTGGGGGCTGGTTGCCTTGCCAGATCTTTACATTTTCTTTTTTGAACACCAGATATTTACATCTTCTGATGATTTTTTAACTCATACACAAGTACACAAAAATATGATTTTTCAAACCTTTATGGTTAGGCATTGCATGTAGATGTAGTTCAAATTTGAATTACGATCATCAAATGGCTAGAAAATCACTTAAATGTCTTTAAAAGGTCAAATGACCCCTGAAATTTTCCAAATTTTCACATGACAGTTGTATTACTGCAAGTTGAACATAGAAAAAAAATTGAAGGCCGTAATAGGAAGCTATCTCCTGTTCATCATCAAACATGCATTGTTCCCTCTTGGAACCACGACCTTCTAGTGAGTTGCTCTAGTTTGTGAGGGGTGTGTGTCCAAACTTTTGTCAAACAGGCCAATTTTTTTACCACATCATCTTGGTGGCATGACATTAAATCAAGCAAGGTTTCATGTTTTTTTTTATCATTTTTTAATTTTTTGGAATTAAAATGTCACGGCACTCCATGCATGTGCCCATGCCGTGAGACCAATATGTTTGAAAATTCCTTCTAATTTACTGCACATGGAATTAACTCGCACACAAGTACACAAATATGATTTTTCAAACCCTTATGGTTAGGCGTTGCATGCAGATGTAGTTCAAATTTGAATTACGATCATTAAAAGGCTAAAAAATCACTTAAATGTCTTTAAAAGCTCAAATGACCGCTAGAATTTTCCAATTTTTCACATTACAGTTGTAGCAGTGCACGTTAGACGTAGAAAAAAATTGAACGCCGTAAGAGGAAGCTATCTCCCGTTCGTCATCAAACATGTATTGTTCCCTCTCAGAACCACGAGCCTTCTAGTGAGTTACTCCGGTTTGTGAGGGGTGTGTGTCCAAACTTTCGTCAAACATGCCAATTTTTTTACCACATCATCTTGGTGGCATGACATTACATCAACCAAGGTGTGTTGTGTTTCTGATATTTTTTTAACTTTTTGGAATTAAAATGCCATGTCACTCCATGCATACATATGCATGTGTCCATGTCGTGAGACAAATACGTTTGAAAATTACTTCTAATTTACTGCACATGGAATTAACTCTCACACAAGTACACAAATATGATTTTTCAAACCGTTATCGTTAGGCGTTGCATGTAGATGTAGTTCAAATTTGAATTACGGCCATTAAATGGCTAGAAAATCACTTAAATGTCTCTAAAAGGTCAAATGACCCCTAGAATTTTCCAAAATTTCACATTACAGTTGTAGTAGTGCATATTAGACGTAGAAAAAATTGAAGGCCGAAAGATTAAGCTATCTCCCGTTCGTCATCAAACATGGATTGTTCCCTCTCAGAACCACGAGCCTTCTAGTGAGTTGCTCTGGTTTGTGAGGGGTGTGTGTCCAAACTTTCGTCAAACATGCCAATTTTTTTACCACATCATATTGGTGGCATGACATTACATCAAGTAAGGTTTCATGTGTTTCTGATTTTTTTTTACTTTTTTGGAATTAAAATGCCATGTCACTCCATGCATACACATGCATGTGTCCATGTCGTGAGACCAATATGTTTGAAAATTCCTTCTAATTTACTGCACATGGAATTAACTCGCACACAAGTACATAAACATGATTTTTCAAACTGTTATGGTTAGGCGTTGCATGTAGATGTAGTTCGAATTTGAATTACGGTCATTAAATGGCTAGAAAAGCACTTAAATTTCTTTAAAAGCTTAAATGACCCCCAGAATTTTACAAAATTTCACATTACAGTTGTAGCAGTGCACGTTAGGTGTAGAAAAAAATTGAAGGCGGTAAGAGGAAGCTATCTCCCGTTCGTAATCAAACATGCATTGTTCCCTCTCGGAACCACGAGCCTTCTAGTGAGTTGCTCCGGTTTGTGAGGGGTGTGTGTCCAAACTTTCGTCAAACATGCCAATTTTTTTACCACATCATCTTGGTGGCATGACATTACATCAACCTAGGTTTCATGTGTTTCTGATCTTTTTTTTATTTTTTGGAATTAAAATGCCATGTCACTCCATGCTTTATTGTGTCATAGCCGTTAGACTAATATGTTTGAAAACTTTCTTCCAATTTACTGCACATGGAGTTATATCGCACACAAGTACACAAAATATGAGTTTTCAAACCGTTATGGTTAGCTGTTGCATGTACATGTAGTTCAAATTTCAGTTATGGTCATTAAATAGCTAGAAAATCAATTAAAAGTCTTAAAAGGTCAAATGACCCCTGAAATTTTCCAAAATTTGACATGACAGTTGTATTAGTACTACAAAATTTCTCGTACATTTAAAACACCATCCGTTGCCATTTTACTCCAAATTCGTCTTTCACAGCTAATAAAAAAATATATACAACATCACACACAGTTGTTTTCTAGGAACCGGCTCATCTGCTCCAGTGCCGGCAACCCCCGAATCCACGAATCCTGATCCCCATTCCCGCACCCCCTTCTTGCAGAGATGACGCCATGGAAACGCTTCATGAAGGCACGACGTCCCCCCCCGAGCGTCGCCGCCTGCGCCGAGAGTGCCGCGGCATCCACATTGAGCGTGGCCGCTTCCGCCGAGAGGGCGTCTGCGACAGCCAACAGGGCAGCTGCAGCAGCCGAGACGGCTGCAGTTGCTGCTGCGATAGCGGCTGCAAACACCGAGAGCGCTCGAGCTGCCGTCCGTGCCACCAATGTCGCCCTGGCCCGGGTCGAGGCCATCCACGTCAAGTACGAGGATGCACACACCAAGATATTCTAGGCCAACTCGGACTCCAGCATGCAACCCACGTCCGAAAAGGTGGCGGTGGCCATGGAGCACCTGCTTCCTCATGAGGTCGCCGAGCGGGAGCTGGAGATGCAGGTGGCGGTGGAGATCGAGGAGCGCCGGGAGGAGGAGTTGCGCATGGCTGAGGTCTAGGTAGAGAAGAGTCTGTCCGTCGAGGAATCGGTGGTGGAGTACCAATGCGGGCTCTGGTGCAGCCACTACTACGAGTACTACAACCTTGAGGGTGGCACCAAGGACGAGGACGAGGACGCAGTCGACTTTAGCAGGGGGGATGCGGAGTCCACCAATGGCGGCATGTCGCCAGGACAAGTCATCGAGGTATCATCTCACACCGGCGATGCACAGGCCGGCGCAGCAGCGGATTTGTTAAAATTACGCGTACTTAGGCTTTGTTTTTAATGCTAGTCTTTTGTTAAAGCAATGTTTAGGTCAACAGGCTCTGTTTAATTACTAAAATTGCTCGATTCAGTAAGTGTGGTCTGTCTGCTGTACGCTTTTGTGTGTGCCCAAATTAGCAAACGATGTTAAATTATGCAATGACATACTCGGGGAAATTTCCACCAAAATTTGAATTATCAAACTCATCCCATGCGCGTAAAGCAAAAGAATCATTTGTGATGCACACAATCATTCAAAGTGAATGGTCCGGCGGCACCACACGCAAAGTTTCGCTCCACATTTCCAAAATTTTGGCCTACCGCCAAAATATATACCCCCGCCCCCCTCCCCCCTTCCGCACGCCCTTTTCTCCCTGAACACAAGTCACATTTCCCATGTTTCCTCCTTCCTTCCTTCCTTCCTTCCTAAGCTATAGCCGCTTCCTCGCTCTCTGTAGGATCGAAAGTATGTCTAGAGGGGGGTGATTAGACTACTTGACCAAATAAAAATCTAGCCTTTTCCCAATTTTAGTTCTTGGCATATTTTAGCAACTTATCACAAGTCAAGCAATCAATCTACACATGGAATTCTAAGAGTACAGCAGCAGAATGTAAAATCATTGCACATGAAGGTAAAGGGATGAGATTGAGGGAGCAAACGCAATGTTGACACAAAGATTTTTATCCGTGGTTCCGATAGGTGGTGCTATCGTACATCCACATTGATGGAGACTTCAACCCACTAAGGGTAACATTTGCGCGAGGCCACGGAGGGCTCCACCCATGAAGGGTCCACGAAGAAGCAACCTTGTCTATCCCACCATGGCCATCGCCCACGAAGGACTTGCCTCACTTTGGTAGATCTTCACGAAGTAGGCGATCTCCTTGCCCTTACAAACTCCTTGGATCAACTCCACAATCTTATCGGAGGCTCCCAAGTGACACCTAGCCAATCTAGGAGACACCACTCTCCAATAAGTAACACATGATGTGTTGATGATGAACTCCTTGCTCTTGTGCTTCAAATGATAGTCTCCCCAACACTCAACTCTCTCTCATAGGATTGGTAGAAAGAAGATTTGAGTGGAAAGCAACTTGGGGAACGCTAGAGATCAAGATTTATGTGGTTGGAATGGAATATCTTGACCTCAACACAAGTGTAGGTGGTTCTCTCTCTGAAAATATGTATTGGAAGTGTAGGCATGTTCTGATGGCTCTCACCACGAATGAAGAGTGGGTGGAGGGGTATATATAGCGTCCACACAAAATCTAACCGTTAGAGACAAATCACCAAACTCGGTGGGACCGATTCAAAGAACTCGGTCGGACCGATTTAGTTCAAAATGTGAATGTTAGGATTCTCGGTGGGACCGACATGTCAACTCGGTGGGACCGATGTCATTAGGGTTAGGGCATAACGTAATCTCGGTGAGACCGATTAAACAAACTCGATGAGATCGATTTTGGTAATAGCCAAATAGAGAGTTGGTCAGGCAAACTCGGTGGGACCGATTCGCTCATCTCGGTTGGACCGAAACGTTACAAAGGGGAAACCGAGAGTTTGCATTGCAATCTCGGTGGGACCGATCGCTCATCTCGGTTTGACCGAAACATTACGAAGGGAAACAGAGAGTTTGCAATCCCATCTCGGTGAGACCAAGATCCCTCTCGGTGAGACCGAAATAATTAGGGTTTCTCGCAGTGGCTATGTCAACTGAAATCGGTGGCTCCGGATGAACAAAATCGGTGGGGCCGAGTTGGACTTTTTGGTTTAGGACATATGTGGATATGAGAAAGTAGTGGAGGGTTTTGGAGCATATCACTAAGCATTTTGAGCAAGATCCTCATTAAGAAACACCTCATCCCTCCTTAATAGTATTGGCTTTTCCTATAGACTCAATGTGATCTTGGATCACTGAAATAGAAAATGTAGAGCATTGTGCTTTGAGCTTGAGCCAATCCTTTGTCCTTAGCATTTTGAAGGGTCCACTTTCTAATCCATGCCATGCCAAACATTGAGCTTTCCTGAAATATTTATCTTGGAATAGCATTAGCTCAATGAGCTATATGTTGTTAGGAATTACCAAAACCACCCAGGGATAGTTGCACTTTCAATCTCCCCCTTTTCGGTAATTGATGACAACATATAGATCAAAGCTTCGAAAAATGATAAATAAGCTTGAAAAACATCGTCGCTTTGAGAAGTATGTGATAAGCAAGAGCTCCCCCTAAATTTGTGCATTATTTAAGATTTGCTTTTGAATGCAAATGCACAATCGATTAGGATCATGGGTTACTCTTCCGTGTCACATACATCTTGGTGGAGCGCTCAAAATGATAGAGATAAAAGCATGCACTCATCACCAAGCAAAGTGAATGATCATAATAGGATATGAAAGATAGCATTGACCAACAAACATTAAGGGTAGCATATGATCAAACACTTGACCAAATAAGTATCTCACAAGGACATAAAGTAGTATCACACAAGCACACATTAAAGTTTCAAACCAACCAAAAAGACTGCAAAGAGAGATAAAAACAAACACACTCTCTCTCAAAGCCTATGATCTATACATTTTTCTCCCCCTTTGGCAACAAGTTACCAAAAAGTTTGAAAATGCATAGTTCTAAACGACTCTCAGGCTTGATCTTCGAGAGGTGGTGTTGAGAGAACGCCAAGGATGAAAGCTTCTGATGAAGTGGCTGGAGCTGGTGGAGTAGCTACTGGAGTTGGAACTGGAGCTGTAGCTGCTGGTGCTGATGTTGTAGCTCCAGTGTCTGTCACTGGCACTGCAGCAGATCTACACTACTGGAATCAGCTACTTTGCCATCTGCCAGATCTTTGCCGTCTGCTAGCGGACGGCAAATAAGCTCTTTGCCATCAGCTACACAAAAAGCGGACGGCAAAGAACAGGCTGATGGCAAAGACCAAGGTTACCATCAGCAGTTCTTTGCCGTCCGCTCGACGGCAAAAGATTCGTTACCGTTGCTAGCGGACGGCAAAGAGGGAGGGCCCCACCGACGAAAAAAAAAAACCCTAACGGGGCCCTCTTTGCCGTCCGCTAGCGGACGGCAAAGAGCACGTAAGCGGACGGCAAAGGATGGCGGGCGGCAAGAGGGCCCCACGAACGTTAACGGCGCCCCCCCCCCCTCTCTCTCTCTCTCCCACCTCGCACCACCCGCCCGCCCTCGCACCACCCCGCCGCCCGCCGCCAGCCGCCCCGCCCGTCGCCCCACCACCCCGCCACCCCGGCGCGCCGCCCCCACCCGCTGCCCCCGCCGCCGCCGTCTGGCGCCCGCCGCCCGGCCGGGCCCCCCCCTCCTCCGCCGCCCAGGCCGGCCCGCCGCCCGCCGCCCGGCCGGCCAGCGCGCCGCCGCCCAGCGCCCGCCCCCCTCCTCCGCCGCCCAGGCCGCACCGCCCCCCTCCTCCACCCTCGCCGCCACCCAGCGCCCCCCCGCCCGCCTAGGTGAGTTTCTTCTTCTTTTTTTTCTTTTTCTGTTTTTTAGTTTTAGGTTTATGTTTAGTATTAGGTTTAGATTTAGTTTAGTATAAGAAGAAGAAAAGAGAGGAGAGGAGGAGAAGAAGAAGAGGAAAAGGAAAGGAGAAGAAGAAGAAGAAGAAGAAGAAGAAGAAGAAGAAGAAGAAGAAGAAGAAGAAGAAGAAGAAGGAAAAAGGAAGAAAAGGAAAAGGAGGAAGAAGAAGAAAAGGAAAAAAAAAGAAAGAAAAGGGAAGAAGAAGAAGAAGAAGAAGAAGAAGAAGAAGAAGAAGAAGAAGAAGAAGAAGAAGAAGAAGAAGAAGAAGAAGAAGGAAAAAGGAAGAAAAGGAAAGGAGGAAGAAGAAGAAAAGGAAAAAGAAAGAAAAGGAAAAGGAAGAAGAAGAAGAAGACACCCGACCCCGAGACCCCGACCCCGACCCCGACCCGACCCCGACACCCCGACCCGACCCGACCCCGAGACCCCGACCCCGACCCGACACCCGACCCGACCCGACCCCGACCCGACACGGTACCCAGACCCGACCCAGCACCCGACCGACACCCGACCCCGAGACCCGACCCGACCCGACACCCGACCCGACACCCCGACCCGACCCGACCCGACCCGACACCCGACCCCGACACCCGACGGCCCGACCCGACACCCGACCCGACCCGACCCCGACACCCGACCCGACCCGACCCGACCACGGTACGGACCCGACCCGGCACCCGACCGACACCCCGACCCGAGACCCGACCCGACCCGAGACCCGACCCGACACCCGACCCGACACCCGACCCGACCCGACCCGACCCGACACCCCTACCCGACACCCCGACCCGACCCGACACCCCGACCCCCAAGGCTGACCCGACACCCGACCCGACACCCGACCCCAGGCTGACCCAACACCCCGACCGAGCCTGACCGGACACCACGACGCCGACACCACACCCGACCCGAAACAACACCCGACACCGACACGGCACTACCCGACATCGACACGACACCCCGACCCCGACCACAAACAGCACCCGACCCGACACGGCACCCGACACCGACAGGACACCCGACCACCGACACCTCCGAAAAGGTGTTCTTTGGCCTTCAGAGGCCGACGGGTCATATATATATTTGTGAATTATTAGTTAGGTCATATATTTTTCGATTTTGCTATGAAAACATCATATATAATTGTGTTGATCGTGTAGTTTTAATTGTGCAGCTTGTTTCATCGCTGCGAGGTTTGGTGTTCGACGACCTCGCCGTGTGTTTGTGAGCTCTGCCTTCGCTCGTGGGTGAGCACAAATGACAACTCCTCCTCCCCATTAATTATTTGATCTATTCCGATGAAACTTGATAGCTAGCTATATATGTGTCTTGAATCATCGATATCGTAACCAATATGTGTCTCCCGTTCGAAAGCGTCATAGTTATAAATATGCATGCATTTGCATATTTATAACCTTGATTCTTCAATTGTCCAACGCTATCCATGGACAGCCAGTATGTGTAGATTGGGTTCGTTTTCCCATATGCTTTGCTCGGATCCGGCGCATATATTTTCGCCGATTGCCTCCCTGTTGTTCTCCGGTTACACATCCTCTACATTTATTGCGAGCGTGTATCAGAGAACGGCGGGAGGTGCTGCCAAATTTTTGCGTCGGATCCGAGCATAGCATGGGAAAATGAACCCAATCTACACATACACGGGTGGGATTAGGACCTATCATTACCTATTAGAGTGTAGGTTGCATGGACGTAATAAAATTGACAAAGTAGATCAAGCGATGAATATATACATGGTGAATTACATATATAATTGTTGTGTGTCCAGAGCTCGAAAGTCAAGATGAGTGACCGTGCTTGGATGTATACGGTCACACCTGGTCGTAACAAATGGAGCGCTGAATGGTTCACAAAAACTAAGGGTTTGTGCAAGCCGCATTTGCAAATGGCCAAAGAAAACCTGGTGCCCCTGTTTCCGGTGCGGCAATTGGGAAAAGAAGACAGAGGCTGAAATGGGCAAACACCTGCAGAAGAGTGGTTTTACGCCCGATTATATGGTGTGGACATTTCATGGTGAGTCTGCCCAACATGACCGAGCTGAGGTGGATCGTCGTCGCACCGACGAGCATGGTACCGGGATGGAAAACATGGTGCAAGGCTATGATGATGCTCGGGATTGGACGAGGAGATGGAGGAATCTGCAAAGGCCTTCAATGAAATGTTGGAGTCTTCGAAACGTCCGCTCCACGAGCACACTGAGCTTTGTCAGTTGGATGTCATCTCACAAGTAATGGCTCTGAAGGCTCAGTTCAACTTGGGCAGAGAATGCTATGACGCAATTATGACAGTATTTGGACGCTTTCTACCCAAAGGCCATGTAATGCCTGCAAACCTGTACCGGTCGGACAAAATCCTCCGTGCAATCAAGATGCCCTATGAGAAGATACATGCCTGTGAGAAAGGATGTGCCTTATTTAGGCTTGACTATGCGGACTTGAACTATTGTCCCATTTGCAAGTCTTCCGTATATTGTGGTAGACAACGGTATGGGTGAGAAGACACGAGACCAAAATCCCGTTAGTGTTCTTCGGTATATGCCAATCGTATCAAGACTTCAACGTCTTTTCATGGTCGAAGAGACGGCCGATGATGACATGGCACAAAACAGGCAAAAGAACCGAACTAGATGCAGATGGGAATCGATGATGGTACACATCGATGGTGTTGCGTGGAAAAAGTTTGATGAATTACATGTCGACAAAGCGGCAGATCCGAGGCATCCTCGAGTCGGCATCAGACGGATGGGTTCGATGTGTTTGGTATGACGGCAGCCCAATACTGCTTGTTGGTCCGTGATTTGTCTTTCCACTCAATCTCCCCGGACAGATTATGCAAAGAAAGAACATTTTCCGACGTTGATAATTCCAGGACCCAACTATCCGGGCAAAATATGAATGTGTACATGCAGCCGCTTAAGGACGAATTGCAAGAAGCCTGGGATAATGGGTTCAAGACATACGACGCCTTTAGCAAACGGAACTTCATAATGCGTGTCGGTACATGTACTCGACGATGACTTGCCGGCGATGCGCTATTCGTTGGCTGGTGTGTGCATGGAAGGTTCCGTGCCCCACATGCAAGGGAGCTCTTGAGTTTCGTTGGTTTCGGCCGGTCGCAAGTTTTCTTGCTTCGACATGCATAGACAGTTCCGGATCCTCGCCATAAGTTCGGGAAAGACAAGAAGAACTTCATCAGGGTAGAGTTGTCAAAACTCGCACCACCTGCATTGACAGCCAAGACACTCGGATCGGTTAAACGCTCTCGAGCGGATCCACAACGCCCGTGGTACTTCAAGGGTATAATACTAAGCGCGTGGACTCACAAAACATGCTTATGGGATCTGCCTTACTTCAAAGACCTCCTTTGCCCACACAACATCGACGTGATGCACATCGAGAAGAATATCGCCGAGGCACTTTTTGGTACATTGTTCGCATAGATGGGAAGTCAAAGGATAATACTAAGGCTAGAGTCGATCTGGGCGCTATGTGATAGGCCGTTACAAAACATGAAAGAACCGAAGGAAAGCAGAATGGGACGAAGCCAAAGGCATGGTTCAATCTTGGAAGGCCAGCTATGAGGGAAATTCTCTTGTGGGTGCAACAGCGATTGATGTTCCCGATGGGTATGCAGCGAATCTAAAGAGGGAGCGAATCTTGATAAACTGAAGATATTTGGTCTCAAGAGTCATGATTGGCACATATGGATTGAGCGGTAATGCGGTGATGTTGCGTGGCTTCATCCACGAGGATGAATGGCTAATCTTGGCAGAACTCAGCTATTTCTTCCGTGTTCTTTGTGCGAAAGAACTATCGCTGGCGTGCTAGAAGAAATGGAAGAGTTGGCGCGGAGTTGATCTGCAAGTTAGAGAAGATCTTTCCACGGGCTTCTTTAATCAATGCAGCATTTGATTTTGCATCTCCGACCGAGGCAAGATTGGGGGCCGTGCAAAATCGTTGGTGCTACCTAACCGAGAGAATGCGAAGACGCTCGACAAAAATGTAAAAATAAACGAGAATTGAAGCATCGATGGCTGAGGCATTCATCACAGAGGAGGCGGCAAACTTCGTAATAGCGCACTCTGAAGCCAAAAATCGTCATTTGCATAATCCAAGCCTCGGTACAATCTTGACGAGCCTAAAAGGGTGGATCCAACCTCAGCCTATTCAAAGGGAATCTCGCACCAGCTAGTGTTTCACATCCAAGATCTTTGAATAACGAAGAATGGCGGACCATTTCGTTGTATATCTTCAACAACTTTGATAGAAGTGCGGCCGTACATCGAGTAAGTTCTCGGTACATTGTTTCGCAACTTCTATTTCCTTTGAACTACTCTTATTCCTGGATATGTCATACAGTCGATACGTCGCCATATTCTCGTATGGGCGGAGATCCAAAAGGATTCCGTCAAGAGTATGAGCTTCTCGCAAAGCAAGGAGGTGGCTATCCCGGTTTCATCTCTTGGTTCAAACAAGCGGTAATTTCTATTAGACAATTTCATTTCATTTGCTAATTTGTGCATAATGCAACAATCCTTTCATATTAAACTTGTAGGCTAATTCAGAGTCTATGGACGCGAATTGAGACAAGTCGCTAATGGTTTTGACTATAAGGTCCGTTCATTTGACAAATACGACATCAATGGGTATCGCTTTCGTACCTATGGCAAAGAGCTATCTATAGCCGATCGAAAGTCAACAAATTGTTGTGTATATCGCTATCGCGAAGGAGGTACCGAGTATTATGGGAGAGTTGAAGCAATTTATGAACTTCTGTTCTATGGTGAAAACCCACCGAATGTCGTAGTCTTCAAATGTTATTGGTTTCAGCCGAAGGAGACTAGAAGGACTCATGAACATGTAGGGCTAGTTGAAATCAACCAAAGCACTCATTTAGATGTTCCGATGTCTATATTATGGCTCAACAGCGACCCAAGTATTCTATCTACCGTGGGCCTGCCAAACTAATCCAAATCTGAAAGGTTGGGATGTCGTTTATGAAGTGCCGCCACGTGCTAGACTTTCTCCCCAAAGGAAGAGGATTATGAACCTCACATTAACCAGACACATATGAAGGAGAATTCTTCCAAGAGACACGTCTTTCAAAAGCGTTTCAAGAACCGCTATACTTCACCCCAAAACATTGAAGTAGACAGCGACAATGAATCCGACATCACCCGGAGGAGGAACAAGAAGAGCGGAACAAGAAGAGGTTATTGCTGCGGATGACTGTCAATGCTTGACCGACACGTCAAGGTGGCCTTGCACATGTTGATGCCAATGAACCCTATGAGCCCGTCATTGATTATAGTGATGATGATGATTATGCATTTATTGATGATCTTGATCCAGATTATTAGTAGTGTCGTATTACATTTTTTATGTTGTACTTGATGATAATACACTTAAGTGATACATATTATTATTCATGTCGGTCTTTTTTATGTTGTACTAATTTTGTTTACTGTTTGTCATGGCAGGTGTTGAAAGATGGTGGGCGCTGGTCGGGAGCGTGGTGCGAGGTCTTCCATTCCAGACGCACCTCTCCGCCGGCGCGTTTTGGACAGTATGACCACACCGCCGGGCCCTTCTTCGTCGACCGCGGTGCCCAGCAGGGACGAGGTAGGAAGAGAGGAGGTAGGCGCGTGGTCGTGGGAGAGGAGGTAGGGTGACTGCACGGCGCCTTCCTCGCCGCCACCCCAGCTGTTTCACCCGAGCACGTGATGCTAGGGTGGACTCGTCCGAGGAGGAGGCTGCACGGACTCCGTCCACGAGCCTGCGGTCCACGGGTCTTGGGACTCGAGTTCGCCCACGTGACCCGGAGGAGCACACGTCCGGATGGGGTACTGGCGGATCAGCCCGAGGAGCCGAGTGGCCATCTTGATGATGGCGGGAGCCGGTGATCTTGAGGAGGAGGGGGCACCGTCTACCGGCGTGGTGCTACGGCTCCGTCCGTGCTTGGTGACCCATGAAAGCAGAGGTTGTTGATTTTCCCTGATGGGGAGAGGTGCGTAAGTGCATTTAATATTTTTGTACCTTGTGCATTCAAGTTTTTTCAAATAACTAATGCGTTGGCCTTGTCATCTCAGCAGAGGTTGGGACCACCATCATAGTGTCCGCCGCCCAACTCCGTCCTTGGAGTTCTTTGCCGCAAAACTTCCCGGGTTTGTCACGTTGCTCGGTGAGGGTCGGCTTCGAGCTTGGATTGAGCTGGGAGCACTACGTGGCTGCCCGGCCCGCCGGATGAGATTATCGACGGTGTCGTAAATGCGACACGAGGGCGGACATGGTGATCGTAAAGTTCAGGTAATTTCTCCTACACATTTAAAAATCTTCAACTAGCTAGTTATTAATTGTACTAATCAATATTGTCTCATTTGATTGCAGACATTCTACAGGTGTGAGGAGGGATACGAGGAGGACGCGGCACATGTTATCGAGAACGTCAAGCGCCTACTCCGAACTTACGACACGAGGCTCGGGTGCAGGCTGTTCGAGACTACTACGCCTTGCGTGGTATCAAGAAGACCAAGCCGGCGTGCGCGATAAGTTCTGAGTAAGGAGCAGTACATGAAGGTAATTCTTAAGGCCTTCTCTACTTAAGTTCCTTCATTTAGTAATTCTTAGCCGTGGCGCTCAAGTTTCTATTTGCTAACTTAGGCGCCTCCGAGATGGTGTCTTGGATCGGATGGATTGTTGGGAGGTGTTGGTCGATGAGTGGTGCTCAAAACAATGGCTAGCCCTCCACAACGAGGCCAAGGACAAGCGTGCCCAAATGGAAGGTGTGCCACACCATCAAGGCAGCTCCAACTTATATCAGTTCGGGCGCAACTGGGTATGTGGTTTGCTTCATGATTCATGCAATTCATTCATCATGCTAGCTTGAGCCCTTTAATTACTAATTTTCATTGTTTCTCTCTTTCGTGCACGCTACAATAAGGTGGATAAGGTGCCAGAGGTGTACGACCTGTATGCCATGGCCCACACTGCCTCTTTCAAGAAAGTCAAGGCTTTCTCTCAGTTTGACCTCGATGATGCAAACAACTTCACCAACATCTCCTCCCACAACAAGCTCGTGAGATATAGAGATGAGGGGAAGGCGAGGAAAGGGGAGGACTTTAACCCGAGCAGGTCCCATTGATCCAGAGCTGTTGATGATATCTGGTGGCGGGAGGTCCCATGGCTCCATAGCCATTGGAGATGGACTTATCCGTTGTCCTAGCACTCTCTCGGAGATCAAGGCGCGCCAGTCGAGCTCCGCTCCTGAGATAAGGCCTCGTGAACGGCCAGTGCAACTCGCCATCAAGGTTAGTGATACATACTCAGTTATCTTTCTCTATTACATTGTGTGCGCTTCCATCAATGATTACAAATGGTCATGTGAGTGGTGTTGCAGGCTGCTATACAGAGTGAGAGAGATAGAACGGAGAAACTTGGGAGGAGGCGGAGAGGCAGCGGGAGTTGGAGGAGAGGGCGACAAAGATGATGGAGGAGGAGAGGGCGAGAATGACATGCGAGGCAAGGGCCATGTACGAGCTCCTTGTGGTAAGTTTCTTCTGCAGATTAGCCAAAACATTCATGTAGTGTTTGTCTCATTACTAACTAGTATGACTGAGTCGTCAAAACCAAATGTGCGATCTGTAATGCGAGAAGACAGGTCGACCGCTCCGCCGATGCCGATGATTGCTCCTGGGACCACGGTGAGTTTTATTTGAATGGACATTACTTGCTAGTCTTAACATTTGAGTGTCATCATGCTAACAAGACATTGGAAATGATCTTTGGTGCAGCGTAACTCCGAGACAAGCATCGCACGATCCTTCTCCACTACCGACACGAGCCACCCCGCTTCTACACCTCCCGGATCTTGGTAAGTTTATCTAGTGTTTTGCTTAACACATGCATAAAGACCTAGACTTAGCTTTATTTCCTCCAATGCTTACCATAATGACCTAGACTTAGCTTCTTCTCCTCCAAAATGACTTAATAAGCTTATTGACCTCCAAAACCATCCATTTTACCTAAGTTAGCTCTAAAGCGATCATACTTAGCTTACTTATGTCAAAATTGCATAATTAGCTTAGTTAGCTCATAGGCGATCCATTTTACCTAAGTTAGCTCTAAAATGACCCATTTTACCTAGGTTAGCTTATAAATGATCCAGTTCATCCAAGTTAGCTCAAAATGACCCATTTCACCTAAATTAGCTCTTAAATGATCCATTTCACCAAGTTAGCTACAAAATGATCCATTTCACCTAAATTAGCTCTTAAATGATCCATTTCACCTAAGTTAGCTCAAAAGATCCATTTCAACTAAATTAGCTCATAAATGATCCATTTCACCTAAGTTAGCTCAAAAGCGATGCATTTCAACTAAGTTAGCTCATAAAAGATCCATTTCAACTAAATTAGCTCATAAATGATCCATTTCAACTAAGTTAGCTCATAAATGATCCATTTCACCTTAGCTAGCTCATAAACGACCCATTTCAACTTAGTTAGCTCATAAATGATCCATTTCACCTTAGCTAGCTAATAAGCGACCCATTTCAACTTAGTTAGCTCATATATGATCCATTTCACGTAAGTTAGCTCATAAATGGCATACTCTTCTTGTTCTAGTCTTCTTCTTGTTCTACTCTTCTTGTTCTAGTCTTCTTCTTGTTCTACTCTTCTTGTTCTAACTTTCTTATTTTTCATTTTGCAGATTTCTTTCACTTGACTAAAGCTTGCATAGATGGAGTGCTCCTTATCCCTTTCTCTGTTTCTTTTGTATCGTTGAACTATGCATGTATCGTTGGATGAAACTATTGTAATATATATGGTTGGATGCCTCTATGTTGAACTTGTTATGTATGATGGAACTATGCATGTAATATATATGTTTGGATGATGAAGTTATGTGTTGGATATCTTATATGTTTGCTCTGTAATGGCCTTTTGAAATATATCTATATATGTCATATATATTTGTGATGAAAATTGTTGGATTTAATAAAAACAGATAAAAAGCCAATATGTAGCTCTTTGCCGTCGCCACCGACAACAACGCTCTCTTTGCCGTCCACCGCGGACGGCAAAGAAGACACGTGGCATCTAGCTGTGCTTCGGAAGCTGACCCATTTGGTCACTTTGCCATCGAGATGTGACGGCAAAGAACCTGCACTTTGCCATTAGTGGCGACGGCAAAGAACCTGCACTTTGCCATCGATGGCGACGGCAAAGACACTAGAAATTTTGCCGTTAGCGGCGGACGGCAAAGGCCTGCCGTTAGACACTTAACGGATCGACGGCGCAATTATTGCCGTCCGCTCTCTTTGCCGTCCGTCGCGGACGGCAAAGGTCCTTGCCGTCGACCAAGGAAGCGGACGGCAAAGTAGTTGCCATCGTAGCCTACGTTGCGGAACTGTTGCCGTCCGTGGTCGACGGCAAAGGATTTTGCCGTCCGCCATTCATGCCTTTGCCGTCCGCCATGGCAGACGGCAAAGTAGCTGATTCCTGTAGTGCTAGCAAATGCATCTGTGGTAGACTTGCCCTTCTTCTCCTCTGCTTCCTCCTGAAGTTGCTCAACTGTAGTTTGGATCTCTGTGATCTTGATATCAAGGTCATAGAATTTTGTCTCAACAATCCTTTCCAAGCTCTCCTGGTTCTTGGTCAGGGTGGCCAGGCCCTGCTCAATCCTCAGAGTGGATTGGATCGGATATCCAAGATGGTCTTGCTTGCTCTTCAAGAAGACCTGAGATGCCTCTTCCACAGTTGGAATCTTTGCAGCCTTCTCAGCTTTAGCTTTGGCTTTTCTTCTCTTGTGCTTGCACAGATGATGGTTCATTCTCAGTCATGACTACTGTGTTGTCCTCAAATTCGGGATAGATGGGAAGATGCTCTTTGTCCAAGATGTACTTTCACTTGCCCATCTTAGAGTTAATGATCTCCTGGATGTGTGGGGCATATCCACAACTTATCTTCTGATTAGCTGCAGTCCTCTTAATTGTTTTCACAATCAGGCTGATAACCTTGAACTTCTGTGGGACATCAAATATGTGCAGCAGGTTGATAGCATGTCCTCTGATCATCTTGTGATCACCTAACTTGGGAATAAGTGTGTGCCTCAGAATCCAATTGATTGTAGGCATACCAGACAACAAATAGTGTACATATCCAAACTTATGTGTGTCCAAAGCATCATCAGGGATCTCTTTGTACATATTTGCCATAGAGTTGTGGTCTTTCTTCTTCTTGGCATAGACATCCAAGTCATCCTCATGTTCCTGAAGAGCATTTATGAGTTTTGCCCATTCTTCAACAGTAGATTGGTACCTGGTACCCTCAGACATCCACACAATCCTTCCATCTGGATAGAAGTGTGCAGTGGAGTAGAATTGCATAATGAGCTCATTACTCCACTTGGTGAACTTCTGAGCCACAAACTCATCAACTCCACATGCCTTGAAGTTGTCATATACACCAGGGAAGTGTTCCTCATTCTCCTTGACGAATTTCCAATCAACCCATCTCATGTCACACACTATGGGCTTCTTATGAAGTAAAGCAGTCTCATAGAAGTCCTGTTGTTCCTTAGTGTGGAATATGTAGTCCACAGTAGTCCTTGTTCTAGTGGCATATGGATCCGACTCTCTCCATAACCTTAATCCTGAATCCTTCCTGTTTTTCATGTTCTCTGCAACTGGGTGTGCATCATTGTGATCAAGGATCTTTGGCTTCAGCTTCCTCAAAATAACAGAATCATCTTGTTCTTCAGCAGCAGCCTGAGGCACTGGGGCCTTGTTTTTCTCCTCAGCAGGGATGTTCCTGGTGCTCCTCTTGGCTTTTGGCTTTGGAGCTGGAGCAGCAGTCTTAGGAGCAGTTTTGGGCTTAGATGGAGCAGCCCCTCACCTAATTGCATCTCCATGAGCTTTTGAGCTTTGGGTGCTGGTGCTACATACTCTTCCTCTTCCTCTTCTTCAGAATCTCTCATCATTGAAGGCTTGCCAAGAACTCTGGCGGTGGTCTTCTTGACCCTTTCCTTCGTCTTCTTGCCATCTCGAGTTTCCTTGGGTTCAAGAGTGAACTCCATTGTTTCTGCTGTGGCACCTTTCCTTGCCTTAGACATGGGTTGTCTTCTTGCTGGCATCTTAGTCTTCAGACGTGGCTTAGTTGCAGCAGCTATGCCATATTCTTTCTTCAGCACTTTCTTCTTGGAAGTGGCTTCATCTTCAACAGCCACATAGTCTTCATCCTCTAAGTCAGAAGTTCTCTTCTTCCTTGTTCTTGTAGCAGCCTTTGGCAAGTTGCTTGGAATGCTCCTGCTGCCTTCATCATAGCTGCTAGAGGGACTAGTGCCCTCACTCAACTGAACCTGTTCCTCTGACTTGTTCTGGCTATCACTTTGGTCAGACATCTTGCAAGCAAACTGTCAGCAGACCCTGTGAATAGGTTATAGATGAGGTAGAATAGGTGAGCATCAGAAAGCACATGAGTTTTTTCAAAACAGATGACCTAAAAACTTAGTTTTAGTTCTTCACAGAAAGCATTTCGGATCTACCGATTTGTAAACTCGGTGATAGCGAAGCAGCTCTTGGAACCTGAACTAGTGAACTCGGTCAGACCGAGTCACAGTTCGGTGGTACCGAGACTGCTAGGGTTTCACAGAGAATCGAACTCGGTCACACCGATTTGCAATTTTCGGTAGGACAGAAAATGCGTGTGTTCTGGCCTAAGCCAAAAACGATGAGACCGATTTCTACAACTCCGTCGGTCCAAGATGAATTTGGCAGAGACCTAACCCTAAATTTTCAAATCAAAACTAATTTACGGGACGTTTTCGCTGGATAGGATGATTTCAATTATGGCAAGAAACATTGCAAAGAAATGTGCTAGGAATCAGAGTTAAAGATTAGCACAATGATCAAGTCCGTACCGTAGAGCGGCGACGAACTTGCTACGGTGGCAACGGCGGAGAAGATTTCTGTTGACAGCGGCCGAGACCAGCGGCGGGAGGTCACTGGCGACGAGAGGACAATCCAGAGACCAGAGGAAGCAGAGTAGGTTACGCGCGGGCGAAGGGGTTTGGAGAAATTTTCCAAATTTTGACCCTGCGGTATACATAACTTGACCCTGTCGGTGTGACCGAGTGGAAGAACTCGGTGGCACCGAGATGCAAAACTGCAAGCAGTTACTGCAACTTGGTGTGACCGAAAAGTTCTAATCGGTTGCACCGAGATTGAAAACCCTAGATCAACTTGGTGACTCGGTAGGACCGAAAAGGATGAATCGGTCAGATCGAGATGCACAAAGAGGTTTTGGAGGTTTAAGTCTATGACGAATCAGGATCTCCGAGTGCTCCTCACATAGAGTGGTTCGAATTTGACTTGATCAAACTTTGTGATGTAGCATGAATAGAGTTTGAGACGAGAAACGCATAGATAGCTAGAGGGTGTTCTTAGGCATTCTTGTCCATCCATTTGGCAAAATAGAAAGAGCCAAATAATCATAGCAACAAATGGATGTCCTCGAATGAGTAATATATGCATCCAATATGCTCACACAATAAAATGGCAAATGAAATATGTGTCAAAGCATGCACAAACATTGTAGCATCTATCAAGCAATTGGCGATGACTAGGTCATCTATATATGAGTATATTGACTTAGGAGTCAAATGAGAACATTTGTTAGGTCATACTCATCGTTTAAGCACAAGTGGGGTTACCACTTTTACATAAAGCATTGTTGTGTTCACACCATTAGAGTTGCTTTAGCTCATTGATTTGAGTAAAGCTCCCCCTAGATGTGATATTCCCCCTAAAGGGAATGAACTAACCTTGGGTTTTGTCGATGATGACTTCATGTAGGTGTCGGTGTCAAAACCGGCGGATCTCGGGTAGGGGGTCCCGAACTGTGCATCTAGGCGGATGGTAACAGGAGACAAGGGACACGATGTTTTTACCCAGGTTCGGGCCCTCTCGATGGAGGTAAAACCCTACCCCTGCTTGATTAATATTGATGATATGGGTAGTACAAGAGTAGATCTACCACGAGATCGAGGAGTCTAAACCCTAGAAGCTAGCCTATGCTATGATTGTTCTGTCCTACGGACTAAAACCCTCCGGTTTATATAGACACCGGAGAGGGCTAGGGTTATAGAGAGTCGGTTACAATGGTAGGAGATCTACATATCCGTATCGCCAAGCTTGCCTTCCACGCCAAGGAAAGTCCCTTCCGGACACGGGACGAAGTCTTCAATCTTGTATCTTCATAGTCCAAGAGTCCGGCCGAAGGTATAGTCCGGCTATCCGGACACCCCCTAATCCAGGACTCCCTCGGTAGCCCCTGAACCAGGCTTGAATGACGACGAGTCCGGTGCGCAGATTGTCTTCGGCATTGCAAGGCGGGTTCTCCCTGAAATCCTGTGTACCTGTCGAATAATGTCTGGTTTTTTACGAATGCAGCATTCCTGGGCTTCTACGCCCAATAATGGTCGTCTTCCACGTGTCAAACGAATACGAAAATTCAGGGTGTTTTTACATTTACACCCCTAGCCGCGTAAATGAGCTGCCTATTTAAAGGGACGAGGATTTAGATCCAAACCACACCATCTCCCCTCCGCGAGCATTCATCAGAGCGTATCCGACAGAGGTCCATTTCATCATGGCCAGCCATCGCAGCTCCTCCTCTCGCCCTTCCAGCCCTCAGCCTGGAGATTGGGAGAGATGCTCCATCCCGCACAGCGAGCTAGTGACGCTCCAGACCAAGGGATTTCTCCCCCCCGGCCTATATGGTCCCGGTTCGAGCCAGACTTGCCACCTATAATGGCGGAGAGCAAGCGGAGAGCGCCCCATATCCCTCCAAAGGAGAGCGGGTATGCCTTGTCCCTTATTTAATAAGAGGGCTCGGGTTTCCAATTCATCTGTTTCTCCGGGGGCTCCTGGAGTTCTATGGCCTCCAGCTGCACAACCTCACGCCTGCCTACCTATTGCATATCGCGGGCTTCGTAGCCCTTTGTGAGCTGTTTTTGGGCTGAGAGGCTCATTTCGCGCTGTGGAAGATGCTATTCTGCCTCGTGCCCCATTCTCAAAAGGGGTCAATATATCGAGTGGGCGGAGCCGAAGTGTGGCGCATCGCCGGGACCGGATATCTATCCGGAACCCCAAAGAAGGCGTCCGAGGACTGGGCTTCGGGATTGTTTTATATAGAGGACGTACCGCTGTCGGATCATGTCCGGATCGGCCTTCCTGAGTTTGACAATGCTCCCCTGAAGAAGCGCCTAAGCTGGCGTCCACGGAGCCCTCAGATGGAAAGCGACAAGGACGTCCTTTACCTGATGGGCCGAATAAGGTTGTTGTCTCATTCCGGACTGACCATGATCGGAGTCATGGCCGTATGCATTATGCGGGGGGTGCAGACGCTTCAGTATAGAGGCAACCCCATGTGGGACTTCAGCGGGGTGGACGACGCCACCCGCCACGGCCGTAAGGGGCCGGAATCGGCTGCCGCTCTAATACAAATCTTGTCCGCTTTGTACAAGGGAGAAGAGGAGGAATTTCTCCGCGTCAACCCACAGGGTGGATTTTCTATGTACAATCCTCCAAGTTGGGTAAGTGGACACTCTTACTTGTCCATCCGTTTTATACTCCCATCATTAAATATTCAGTCTAACGACTTCAACGCAGGAACTGCGCCAGGCTATTAAAGAAATAAACAGCCCTCCTCCACAACCCGAGGATCCGGGACGGTCCCTCGACCCGGCCTCCCAAGAGGATCCGGACTTATCTGTGGAGCTGATTGACGGGGTGTTTCATCAATTAAGCAAGGACAACGCCTTGGTGGCCATTACGGCCGATTACCCAGGAATACTCCCAACCTCATAGGTAACTGAGACCGAAGTCCCAGCACCTTGAAAAAGGATTCATCCTCACGTGTTTTCGATTTCTGTATAACAACCGTGTTTTGCAGGGGAGGTCCTTGAGACGGGAGGCCGAGCCTGCGGCGACTAGCCAACGAGGGGATGCAAGGCCCCGTGGGCTGAAAAGAAGTGTGGTCCGGACTAAGACGCCGGCGCAAAGGTATAGCGCACCATCTTATTCCCAGGTGTTACTCCTTCAAGGCATATTAACGCACGTGCTCTCTTCAGGACAAAGAGACCCCGCCGGAATGTATCCGAAGAGGTTTCCAATCGCGCCTCCACCAGCCAGGCTCCAAAGCCTGGTCCGGAAGCGGAGGCGAACACGAGGCGCGCACCGGACGCTCCTCCGACAGAGGATGCGGACAGGCTGTCTGCCACCAATTCCGAGGTGGTGAGTGCCATGAACCACCGGCGTCGCCGCACAATTCTTCGCGACGCTTGTTTCTCGCAAGAGGCATTGGATGCCTTCAATTCGGGAGATGCGTACCTCCGTGCCACTCAAAATGGTCTAGCCAGAGCCATGGAGCAATATGTAAAAGACATACGGGTGAGAAAATTTAATGGTTATATATATCAGTAGCCCCCGAGACATGAAACAGTTACAATAACTGATTTAAGGATCATTTATAACGCAGGATTTTGCGGAAAAGAATACCCAGTTGTCCCAGGAGCTAGAAGAGTGCAAAGCTCAGCTTGAGGCCGCACTAGCCGCGGCAGGGGAGCCCAAGGAGACACCCTCTGGTAATATACGCTTCGAAAGATAAGTATTTCATGAAGTGCGTCGTGGGTGCAAATCTGACAAATGAAATTGCAGATGGCGCCGGATTAAATCCGGATAAGCAACAACTCCTACGCCAGCTAAAGGTTGGTGAGAGTGTGCTGACAAAGGTGAGGCGGGAGAAGAACGATCTCCAAGATGCCAACACCAAGCTGGGCGTTGAACTGAAGGATGTTCGTGCCCAGCTATCGGACTCCGTTAAGGAGAATCAACGGCTTCGACGCGGCATATTTAGTAAGTGCTTAAACGAACTTTGAAAAAGGAGTTTGGCGAGGAATTCGACTAACAGAGTTATGTCTATAGGTATGCTAACAGGTCGTCCTGCAGAGGAAATGCCCGGTTCTACGGGTGACCTTCTTCCCGAGCTATCCCAACTGCACAAACGAGTTCAGCAGGTGATGCAAGGCGTCGTTCAGGCCTTGTGGCCATCCATCTCCATGCCCGAAGGCCTTGGAGAGCTTGCGGACAAGCTGAAGGGAGCGCGGCGGTGCTTCCGATTGTGGAAGATATCGGCCTGCCGTCAAGGCGCCAGCCAGGCCTGGGCCATGGTGAAGACGCGGTACACGAAGGCTAACCCAAACCATATGGCCGAGGTCGGACCTGTGGGGCCTGATGGGAATGAGATCCCTGTTAGCTTAGTGTACGGCCAAGTAGAATTGGCCGCAAAATATTCCCAACAGGACTGTAAACTAGACAGCCTATTAGATGGTATTGAAGAGGAGTACAATCAGTCGGATTGACTAATTGACATATATAATGCCTTCTAGCCGGATTGTAGATCGTTTGTCATGGCTGACCTTTTCGCTTCAACCTCGGGACCTGACGGTCCGGAGTGTGTCCGAATACCCTTGCGGTTATATAAGAACCGGAGTATGCATGGAGAAGAGGCGTAGGGGTCATTAGTGCTTGAACAGACAAGTGCCCAACTAGTTATGTTATATTACATGGTTAGTAAGAAACATCTTCCAGGGAGAATAGTTCCGTTAGGGGTTCCTTTCCCTGGGAGGCATGCCCTAAAGTGCATGTCCGTTCTGCGAAAAGAGACGCAGGAAAAACGTCTGGCGGCGAATAAATGAATAAGTAAAAAATCATCTTTAGTTCACCGACCGAATATTCCCTTAAGAACGCTAGCTTTCGGCTTCACCCAGTCTGAGGTACACATCCGGCTAACCCGGCAGTTACAATCGCAGAGGTGCTCCCTTTACCACCTAGCCGAACAATCGGGAATGTAGGGGTAAGCACAGGAGCCAGGCAACCCAGCTTGGCCAAAACTTAAGTCATATCGATGCATAAAATGGTGAATAAAGGGCACATGCGGAAGTGTGACACATGTGTTGGACATGAAGCCCGTATAGATAAGCTTCTGTTAAAGAAGCCCCCAGGTCCAATGAGCGCGGATAGCGCGTCAGTTGTGTGCGAACAAGGCACGGATGAGCCTTTAAAGGTTATAGGAAAAAGAGAGGGGAGAAATGTAAGACAGACAGTTTATAAAAAATGGACAGAGGAAGGAGACGAACACAGAGTTCGGTGCTAGGCATAGAATCTTCGGAGACGGGCTGCATTCCATGGGTTCGGCTCGAGTCAGTTGTCCGATGCATCTCGCAGGCGGTATGCTCCACCCGTCAGGACTTGGTCAATGATGAAGGGACCTTCCCATTTGGGCTTGAGTTTGTCCTTTTTCTTATCCAGCAGGAGTAGAACTAATTCACCAACATTGTAATTTTTGGTCCGTACTTCTCTGCTTTGGTATCTTCGAGCCTGCTGTTGATAGAATACGGAACGAGCTTTTGCCACATCACGCTCCTCCTCCAAGGCGTCCAGACTGTCCTGCCGATCTAGCTCGGCTTCTCTTTCTTCGTACATGCGCACACGCGGTGAGTCATGAATTATGTCGCAAGGCAAAACTGCCTCTGCGTCGTACACCATAAAGAATGGTGTGTATCCGGTGGTGCGGTTTGGAGTGGTCCGCAGCCCCCAGAGTACGGAGTCGAGCTCCTCTACCCAGTGCGTATTAGATTCCTTGAGGGACTGCACTAATCTGGGTTTGATGCCGCTCATGATAAGACCATTTGCTCGTTCGACCTGGCCGTTAGTTTGTGGGTGATAGACGGAAGCATAATCGAGCTTGATGCCCATATTTTTGCACCAGAGTTTTACCTCGTCAGCCATGAAGTTCGTGTCGTTATCAGTGATGATGCTGTGGGGGACGCCGTAACGGTGTACAACCCCGGATATAAAGTCTATCACCGGTCCGATTCGGCCATCTTAACAGGCTTGGCTTCTATCTATGTGGTGAACTTATCCACCATGACCAGTAAGTATTTTTTTCTTGTGGGTTCCGCCTTTAAGGGGTCCAACCATGTCAAGCACCCAGACCGCGAAGGGCCAAGTGATGGGGATAGTTTGGAGGGCGGTGGGTGGCATATGGCTTTGGTTTGCAAAGAGCTGGCAACCGATGCATCGCTGGACTAAATCCTGAGCATCTGCCCGGGCCGTCGGCTAATAAAAGCCTGTACGGAAGGCCTTGCTTACAAGGGACCGAGCTGCAGGGTGATGACCGCCGAGTCTGGCATGAATTTCGGCCAGAAGGTTCCGCCCTTCCTCTTCGGAGATGCACCTTTGAAGGACTCCGGTAGTGCTTTTCTTATAAAGCTCTCCCTCATGGATTTTATAGGCCTTAGATCGCCGTACTATGCAGTGTGCCTCATTTTGGTCCTCGGGGAGTTCCTGCCTAGTAAGGTAGGCTACGAATGGTTCTGTCCACGGGGCGATGATGGCCATTATTATGTGGGCTGAAGATGTTATTTTGTTGGCAGAGCCGTCGATTATGTCAGAGTGTTCGGTGTCGGGCGGTGCGGTTGGGTCCGGGCTGTTATTGCCGGGTTCCCCTTCCCATACCACGGATGGCATGAAAAGCCTTTCCAAGAAGATGTTGGGGGGCACTGCATCGCGTTTTGCGCCGATGCGTGCCAGGACATCTGCCGCCTGATTATTTTCCTGGGCTATGTGATGAAATTCGAGCCCCTCGAACCGAGCTGACATTTTTAGGACGGCGTTACGGTAAGCTACCATTTTTGGATCCTTGGCATCAAAGTCTCCATTTATTTGAGATATCGCGAGGTTCGAATCCCCGCGCACCTCTAGCGTTGAATGCCCATGGATACTGCCATCCTGAGGCCATGTAGAAGGGCCTCATATTCGGCTGCGTTGTTGGAGTCCGTATACGTTATCTGGAGTACGTATTGAACTGTGTCTCCTGTGGGGGACGTCAAAACGACGCCAGTCCCTAGACCGGCCGACATTTTGGAGCCGTCGAAGTGCATAATCCAGTTTGAATATGTGCCGTACTCTTTAGGGAGTTCGGCTTCCGTCCATTCGGCGACGAAGTCGGCCAAAACCTACGACTTAATAGCTTGCCGTGGCTTGTAAGTTATGTCGAACAGGAGGAGCTCAATGGCCCATTTTGCAATACGGCCCGTCGCGTCGCAGTTGTTTATAATATCGTTAAGTGGCACTTCCGAGGCTACTGTTATGGAACACTCTTGAAAGTAGTGTCGCAGCTTCCGGGATGCCATGAATACCGCGTACGCAATTTTTTGATAATGCGGGTACCGTGATTTGCATGGAGTAAGGACAGTGGACACATAATAGACCAGCTTTTGAAGGGGGAGTTTGTGTCCGTCTGTTTCTCGTTCGACGACGAGCACTGCGCTTACAACCTGATGGGTTGCTGCAATGTATAGTAGCATTGGTTCGCCAATGTTTGGCGCGGCCAGGACTGGGTTTGTTGCCAATATGGCTTTTATTTCGTCGAGTCCGGCCGTAGCTGCAGCCGTCCACTCAAAGTGTTCGGTGCGCCGAAGGAGGCGATAAAGGGGTAGTGCCTTTTCTCTCAAGCGGGAGATAAAGCGGCTTAGAGCCGCCACGCATCCGGTTAATTTTTGTATTTGTTTGAGGTCCTTTGGGATATCCAATTGCGACTGAGCTCGGATCTTGGCTGGATTTGCTTCAATTCCTCTACCAGATACAATGAAGCCCAAGAATTTTTTGGCTGGTACGCTGAAAACGCATTTTTCCGGGTTGAGCTTGATGTCGTATGTTCGGAGGTTATCGAATGTGAGCCTCAAGTCATTTACTAGAGATTCGACATGTCTTGTTTTAACGACCACGTCATCAACATATGCCTCCACTGTTTTGCCGATCTGGTTTGCCAGACATGTCTGAATCATGCGCTGATATGTTGCGCCGGTGTTTTTGAGCCCAAAGGGCATTGTGTTGAAGCAGAATGGGCCGTATGGTGTGATGAATGCCATCTTGATTTGATGGTAGCCGGAGTATGCGTCGAGGAAACACAACGAATTGTGTCCTGCGGTAGCGTTGGTAATTTGATCGATGCGGGGGAGAGGGAAGGGATCCTTTGGGCAAGCCTTGTTAAGGTCTTTAAAATCAACGCACAGGCGCCAGGATTTGTCCTTCTTTGGTACCATCACCAGGTTTGCTAGCCAGTCCGGATGTTTTATATCTCTGATGAATCCGGCCTCCAATAGCTTCGCTAGTTCCTCTCCCATGGCATGTCTCTTAGGTTCGGAAAAATGCCGAAGAGCCTGTTTGACTGGCTTAAATCCTTTTAGGATATTTAAATTGTGTTCGGCCAGCCTGCTTGGGATTCCTGGCATGTCTGAAGGGTGCCAGGCGAAAATGTCCCAGTTCTCTCGTAGGAATTCTCGTAGTGCGGCGTCTACATTAGGGTTTAACTATGCCCCGATGGAAGCTGTTTTGTTGGGGTCCGTTGGATGGACCTGGAATTTGACTATTTCGTCCGCCGGTTTAAAGGTGGACTTGGATCTTTTCTCGAGTATCACATCGTCCCTATTTACCGTGGAGCGCAGCGCAGTCAGTTCCTCAGCCGCTAGGGCTTCGGATAGTGCCTCGAGGGCCAGTGCGTTTGTCTTGTTTTCAGCACGGAGCGCTATGTCCGGATCACTAGCGAGAGTGATGATTCCGTTAGGCCTAGGCATCTTGAGCTTCATGTACCCATAATGGGGTATTGCTTGGAAGATTGTAAACGCTTCCCGCCCTAGCAGAGCGTCAGGCCGGAGACATTGCGGCTGGAAAGCCCTTTATGCTGCGGAGGAAGTTCTGTGATCCTAAATATGCTCCATTAGACCGGAGGTGGAGTACGGCGGACACCTATCTGGATTTGGTTCGGCGAGTGCCGCAGATGCGGCCGAACACTTCCGAGATCAAGAAGATCGTGAAGTGGAAAAGCTCTTCTGGTCGCAGTTTCCACAATCCAGAGCGTCCGCTGTCATTAGCCGATCGTTTGGCCGAATGGGCCGAGCTAAATAGGTTGTCCGAACTCGCGATGAAGTATGTCATGAGTCATCTGTGGCCGGAGAGGCCAGAACCGAAGAGTTATTTCAACTTGGTGCAGCAGTTCCTTGGGGCGATGCCGCATATCAATGCAATAAAGAGGTCAGCGTGCATAGAGGGTGCGCGATTGGCTCTTTCCCGTGTCAAGACATACTGGGCGGAGATGGTGACCACCGCTATTGCATCCCCAGACTCGGATGGAAGCCGAGTACCTGCCAAGCACTATTTTCAGGAAGTTTTGCCAGGCGCTCGTTTAATAGAGGCGCAGTGCTCGAAGAATACTATGTTTGAATAGCATATATTATTGTAAGACAATGTTTTGATAAACTGTAGAAGCTTTTTATACTTGTGCCTGCAAGTATTATAATACCTCCTGTGCGGCCGTTTAATATATTTATAATATGAAAGATGGCAGTCGTCGGCTTCAGCCCCCACGCAAATAATGCGGGGGTGTTCGCAGAAGGCGCATTTTCACACATGATCCAATGTCTTTGTCCTACAAAGGAGGTGATAGGGCAGCGAACTAGGCAATTGGACTATGAAGCTTTATCACTTTCACTTAGCCATAGGAGTTTGACTGTGAGGCTACTTATATAGCCCCTAGTGGTGCCTGCGCTCGCCCGAACTCGGGGCGCTTATGTGCCTGGCTGGGAAACGGCCCTTCGTTAATGTGGAGGAATCCTAAAGATTCCGGTAGGTCATCGAGTGGTTGACCAGTCTCGCGCTATATCATGAAAATCAGTTTTCGGCTTTCTCTACTGAGGTTCTCGCCTGGCCGAATCAGGGCACAATCGCAATAATCTCCTGGTGCCGCCTTAGCCGATAGAGCGGAACGTAAGGCAGCAAAACACAGGAGCCGGGCAAACCCAACATTTGACCAAAGACATGATCCGGAGCTGATGCATATAAGGCCAAACTCGCGACGCCGAACACTCCCTAAGGTATTCGGTCTTTATGAGGGCGGGCGGGACAGCGCCCTAAGTAATAAGCCCCTAGTGTCCAGGTACGCGCAAATTTCTGACGTGGCCACATGACAAAACGCCAGCCTCCTCCTCGGTTATACCAAGAAACCAGGGGATGTGTATCAACAAGAGATAGTAAAAATGGTTTACGCAGGGTCTTAATCTGAAAAGAATCCTTGGAACGGGTCACTGCTGCACGTCTGCGCCTGTGTTTCCGTTGTGCCGTATCATGGACGGGCATAGCACGGTGTACATCTGTAAAAGAGAGGAACTTAGTTGAAAAAAGATCGTGCCAAACGTAAGTTATACTAAATAAACAAAGTGTAATTCGAAATGGGTAAAATTGAGCTTTATTGTCTCTTGTTTTATATGCACGGAGCCCCTAGTATAGGGGTAAGCGGCTATTAAGTCTTCATCAATTGTATGTTTATGCCGGACTCGTCTAGCCGTGTCCGTGGTCTTATCGACCTGTTTAGGTGTTTTGGCAGGTAAAGCCATTTTAGTGTGGGGCTGTCAAGGCAGCCGCACAGTCTTCCGCGCGGGAGGCGCACTCAATGTTTTCCCTTTAATGAGATGATGCCTCGTGGACCGGGCATCTTAAGCGTAAGACATGCATAATGCGGTATTGCGTTAAAGCGGGTGAAAGCTTCGCGTCCCAGTAATGCTTGATAGGAGCTTGAAAATGGGGCGATATGGAAGGTTAACTTTTCGTGACGGAAGTTGTCGGGGGAGCCGAACATAACTTCTAGACGGAGAGAGCCCATGCAGTGGGCATTCGGGCCTGGCGTTACTCCTTGAAAGGAATTGTTGCTATGGCGAATTTTTGTTGGGTCTATCCCCATGTTGTGGATTCTGTCCTGATATAGCAGGTTTAACCCACTGCCGCCGTTCATCAGGACATGTTTAAAGTGGAGCCCGTCGATTATTGGATCTAATATTAAGGCAGTCCAACCTACTTTCCGGATACTTTTAGAGTAATCCTGATGGTCAAAGGTGATCGGTTTTAACAACCAGCAGCGAGACTCCTTTGGGGCAGGCCGTATGGCGCGTATCTCTATGGGCGCCACTCTTTTCGTCACGCGAAGCAAGTTTACTGTTTTGACTTCTTGTGGGAAATTCTTTGGATTCCTGGTGCTCTGCTTTTGGGGTTCTTCATCGTCCTCACTTGGTGTGTCGAGCCCCTTGTGTTCGGCGTTGAGTTTGCCGGTTTGCTTGAAGACCCAACAATCTCCGTGGGTGTGGTTTGCAGGCTTCCCGGGAGTACTGTGTATTTGACATATCTTGTCCAGGATTTTGTTTAAGTTGGATTGCTCGTCCCTGTTATCCTTGAGGGGCGGCTTTTGCTGATTCTGCAGCGAGCTTTTGAATCCGGCATTGACTGCCGTGCTCTTTGGGTTGCTTCCCTTATTCCGGCACTGGTCCTTGCTGCGTCGCGGTTTCCCATTTCCATCCCTGACTTTGGATGTATTTGGGTCGCTGGTGTTGCATCTTGCCAACCAGCTGTCCTCTCCCGTGCAAAAGCGGGTCATGAGGCTTGTTAATGCGGCCATTATTCTTGGCTTTTCTTGGCCGAGGTGTCTGGCGAGCCATTCGTCTCGAACGTTATGTTTGAATGCTGCGAGGGCTTCGGCGTCCGGACAGTCGACTATCTGATTCTTTTTAGTAAGAAATCTGTTCCAGAATTTCTGGGCTGACTCTCCGGGCTGTTGAGTTATATGACTTAGATCATCTGCATCCGAAGGGCGGACATAGGTCCCTTGAAAATTTGCCCGAAAAGCATCCTCGAGCTCTTCCCAGCTTACAATGGTGTTTTCTGGGAGGCTCTTAAGCCAATGCCGGGCTGGCCCCTTGAGCTTAAGGGGTAAGTATTTTATGGCGTGGAGGTCATCTCCTTTGGCCATGTGTATGTGGAGGATATAATCCTCAATCCAGACCTCAGGGTCTGTCGTTCCGTCGTACGCCTCTATGTTTACGGGCTTGAATCCCGCTGGAAATTCATGGTCCAGCACCTCATCGGTGAAACATAGGGGGTGTGCGGCACCCCTGTATTTGGGTGTGCCGTGATGTTCGGATATTTGTTGTGTTGTATTGCTTACTAGAGCTTGCTTTCTTGGCCCATAGAGAGATCTGGCTGGGCCATCTTTTTTATGTGAGTCCTTGAGTGGATCGGGTGCCGGTTTGTGTGCAGCGCTGCTTGCTGCTCTATGCTGACCATGGGTTCGTTTATCCGGCCGAGTGGCTTTCTTATTTTTTGATTGTGGGGGCTCTAAGGCCTCGTCAAATTCAGGAAGTAGCTTTCGCTTCGGATAGCTTTTGGTGCGGCGACTGCTGCCGTATTTGTCTGCGGTGTTGAGTACTTTGCTCCATCTGATTCTGAGTGCATCTTCCGCAGTTTTGAGCTTCCTCTTCTGCTTTTTCAGGCTACACGCAGTTGCGACGAGCCTTTTGTGGAGGTTCTTCTGCTCTATGAGCTTATCCGACGTAAGGTCTTCCAGACTGTTGTTTTCGCCGGGGGCAGGTTGTTCGGTTTGTTTATCCAAGTTGCCCTGTTCGGACGGTTGCTCGGAGGCATGTTCATTGTCCGCCGGCTCGTCCTGCTCTATGGCTGGGTCTGTATGGCTGCTGTCTTTGTCGAGGCGGGGTTTGGAGCGGCGCTTACGTCGCTGCTTTGATTGCTTTTCGAGTGAACGATCCCTCGTTGCATCCCTGTGTTCCTCGTTGTCGCTTCCTTTAGGTGTGTCGACCATGTATACATCATGAGATGAGGTGGATGTCCATTTCCCTATAGGTGTTGGTTCATGTTCGTCTCCTACATCGTCGTCCATACCGTCGATATCTTCGGAGTCGAAGTCAAGCACGTTGTTTAAATTATCGACAGTGGCTACGAAGTGGGTGGTTGGTGGGCATCGAATTTCTTTGTCGTCCGCATCCCAATCCTGCCGGTCATAGTCCGGCCAGGACTCTCCTGACAAAGAGAGAGACCTGAGTGAATTTACAATGTCGCCGAAGGGCGAGTGCTGAAAGATGTCCGTGGCGGTGAACTCCATAATCGGCACCCAATCGGATTCGATCGGCAGGGGCGCGGAAGGCTCGGAGTCCGGAGAGGAGTCCGGCTCCTTGGAGTCACGGGCTTCGCAGGGGACAAGGCTGGTGCGGCTCGATCGCCGTAGAGATTGCAGCCCCCGAGGCGGCGTCTAACCACTCATCCTCGACTGGCGCAGTCGGCTCCAAGCTAAGGGCCGGAGCGGGCACGGGTGCGGCCTCCAGGGCGCTGTTCGGCACAAGAGCTAGATCATGCCCATCGTGATAGTGCGGCGCGCCCGGCTGTGGCTCGAGTCTGTCGAAGATCAAGTCTCCCCGGATGTCAGCCATGTAGCTCAGACTTCCAAGTCTGACCTGATGGCCAGGGGCGTAGCTTTCGATCTTCTCCAGATGGCCTAGCAAATTGGCCCGCAGTGCGAAGCCACCGAATACGAAGATCTGTCCGGGGAGACAAGTATCACCCTGGACCGCGTCGTTGTTGATGATCGGAGGAACCATCGGGCCTAAAAGTGATGACACAGAGGAACTCTCAATGAAAGCACCAATGTCGGTGTCAAAACCGGCGGATCTCGGGTAGGGGGTCCCGAACTGTGCGTCTAGGCGGATGGTAACAGGAGACAAGGGACACGATGTTTTTACCCAGGTTCGGCCCCTCTCGATGGAGGTAAAACCCTACTCCTGCTTGATTAATATTGATGATATGGGTAGTACAAGAGTAGATCTACCACGAGATCAAGGAGGCTAAACCCTAGAAGCTAGCTTATGCTATGATTGTTCTGTCCTACGGCCTAAAACCCTCCGGTTTATATAGACACCGGAGAGGACTAGGGTTACACAGAGTCGGTTACAATGGTAGGAGATCTACATATCCCTATCGCCAAGCTTGCCTTCCACGCCAAGGAAAGTCCCTTTCGGACACGGGAGGAAGTCTTCAATCTTGTATCTTCATAGTCCAAGAGTCCGGCCGAAGGTATAGTCCGGCCATCCGGACACCCCCTAGTCCAGGACTCCCTCAGTAATGTCGGTGCCAAAACTGGCGGATCTCGGGTAGGGGGTCCCGAGCTGTGCGTCTAGGCGGATGGTAACAGGAGACAAGGGACACGATGTTTTTACCCAGGTTCGGGCCCTCTCGATGGAGGTAAAACCCTACTCCTGCTTGATTAATATTGATGATATGGGTAGTACAAGAGTAGATCTACCATGAGATCGAGGAGGCCAAACCCTAGAAGCTAGCCTATGGTATGATTGTTCTGTCCTACGGACTAAAACCCTCCGGTTTATATAGACACCGGAGAGGGCTAGGGTTACACAGAGTCGGTTACAATGGTAGGAGATCTACATATCCGTATCGCCAAGCTTGCCTTCCACGCCAAGGAAAGTCCCTTCCGGACACGGGACGAAGTCTTCAATCTTGTATCTTCATAGTCCAAGAGTCCGGCCGAAGGTATAGTCCGGCTATCCGGACACCCCCTAATCCAGGACTCCCTCAGCAGCCCCCGAACAAAGCTTCAATGATGACGAGTCCGGCAAGCAGATTGTCTTCGGCATTGCAAGGCGGGTTCTTCCCCAAATCATGTGTACCTGTCGAATAATGTCTGGTTTTTTACGAATGCAGCGTTCCTGGGCTTCTACGCCCAATAATGGCCGTCTTCCACGTGTCAAACGAATACAAAAAGTCAGGGTGTTTTTACATTTACACCCCTATCCGCATAAATGAGCCGCCTATTTAAAGGGACGAGGATTTAGATCCAAACCACACCATCTCCCTTCCACGAGCATTCATCAGAGCGTATCCGACAGAGGTCCACTTCATCATGGCTAGCCATCGCAGCTCCTCCTCTCGCCCTTCCAGCCCTCAGCCTGGAGATTGGGAGAGATGCTCCATCCCACACAGTGAGCTAGTGACGCTCCAGACCAAGGGATTTCTCCCCCCGGCCTATATGGTCCCAGTTTGAGCCGGACTTGCCACCTATAATGGCGGAGAGCAAGCGGAGAGCGCCCCCAATCCCTCCAAAGGAGAGCGGGTATGCCTTGTCCCTTATTTAATAAGAGGGCTCGGATTTCCAATTCATCCGTTTCTCCGGGGGCTCCTGGAGTTCTATGGCCTCCAGCTGCACAACCTCACGCCTGCCTCCTATTGCATATCGCGGGCTTCGTAGCCCTTTGTGAGCTGTTTTTGGGCTGCGAGGCTCATTTCGCGCTGTGGAAGAAGCTATTCTACCTCATGCCCCGTTCTCAAAAGGGGTCAATATATCGAGTGGGCCGAGCCGAAGTGTGGGGCATCTCCGGGACCGGATATCTATCCGGAACCCCAAAGAAGGCGTCCGAGGACTGGACTTCAGAATGGTTTTATATAGAGGACGTCCCGCTGCCGGATCCTGTTCGGATCGGCCTTCCTGAGTTTGACAATGCTCCCCTGAAGAAGCGCCTAAGCTGGTGTCCACGGAGCCCTCAGAAGGAAAGCGACAAGGACGTCCTTTACCTGATGGGCCGAATAAGGTTGTTGGCTCATTTCAGACTGACCATGATCGGAGTCATGGCCGTATGCATTATGCGGGGGGTGCAGCCGCTTCAGTATAGAGGCCACCCCATGTGGGACTTCAACAGGGAGGACGACGCCACCCGCCATGGCCGTAAGGGGCCAGAGTCAGCTGCCGCTCTAATACAGATCTTGTCCACTTTGTACAAGGGAGAAGAGGAGGAATTTCTCCGCGTCAACCCACAGGGTGGATTTTCTATGTACAATCCTCCAAGTTGGGTAAGTGGACACTCTTACTTGTCCATCTGTTTTATACTCCCATCATTAAATATTCAGTCTAACGACTTCAACGCAGGAACTAGTCCTTAAGATAGATGAAGGGTCGCCGCACTGTCCCTCTACCACTGCGACGTGACGGGTGACCTGGGGAGAGTTAATCTCTCTCAGATCGGGTTTAGGCCCAATCTGGTGCGTGAGTCTCATAGCGACTCCTGGCGGCGTGCGATCCAAGAGCTCGTTTAGGGAAGAGAGCTCCATTGGATCTAACTGCTCGGCGAGTTCCGAGTTGACGTGAAGATTGCTTTCGATGACCCGAGAGGTCATCGTCGGCGCAACAGCCGAACAGGCGGGCATAAGAAAACCATCTAGCCGGAGCGTTTGGCCGGCAGCCAGAGCTCCTTTAGCAACGGCGACATCTTTAAAGACGGGACGAGGCATCCTTCCTAATGGAGACGGCACAGAGGAACTCTCAATGAAAGCACCGATGATTGGGAAAATGACGACGCCGTTGCTAAAGGAGGTACTCTCCCATCAATATTAATCTGCGCAATGAAGGAGGAGCTGCGTCAGGCCGGAGACATTGCGGCTGGAAAGCCCTTTATGCTGCGGAGGAAGTTCTGTGATCCTAAATATGCTCCGTTAGACCGGAGGTGGAGTACGGCGGACACCTATCTGGATTTGGCGGTGAGTGCCGCAGATGCGGCCGAACACTTCCGAGATCAAGAAGATCGTGAAGTGGAAAAGCTCTTCTGGTCATAGTTTCCACAATCCAGAGCGTCCGCTGTCATTAGCCGATCATTTGGCCAAATGGGTCGAGCTAAATAGATTGTCCGGACTCGCCATGAAGTATGTCATGAGTCATCTGTGGCCGGAGAGGCTAGAGCCGAAGAGTTATTTCAACTTGGTCAATGCGGCGTTGAAGATGTAGATGCTGAATGTTGATGTAGATTATTTGGAGCAACCCTTTGGAGTGAGTTGCACTTTCAATACCTACACAGGTTAGTCCCAAAGGAACAAACAAGGATATCCATAGACATAGAGTGATGCATACACATGATGATGTCCATGAAAGCATTAGGTTACCTTGTCCCTTGTCTTACCAACAAGAGGGTTTGTGACTCCTTGAACTAGTGCAAGATATGGAAGTTGTTTGCACTTGTCCTTGCCAAAATGATAGGAGTGAAGTATGTTGGCGGAGTCACCCTCAAGAACTCTCTAGTTCTTCCTCTTCTGGATCCACACCATCTTGATGGGAATCCTTGGAGTCGTAGTTGTACTTGATGAAGTGGAACTTGATGTAGTCTTGGGAACCCACTTGACCAAGGCCTTAGGTGCTTCTTCAAATGCATCAATTTCCTCTTGAAGATTATCCTTGCCTTTTTGCTTGTGGTCTTGTGGTGGGAGATCATCTTGATCTTGTGTCCCTTTGAAAGAAGTGGGATCATACTTCTCTTGTTGAGGAACAAACTTCATCTTGGGGTATTGATCTTCTTCCCACTCAACTCCATTGGCATTGAACTTTCGTTCAAAACCGACACCTTTATTCTTCCGGTGTCTTCCTCGCTTGCGCACAATTTCCTCAAATTGCTTACTTCCGGCAAGACTCTTGTAAACACCTTTCTCTATGATTCCCTTCAATAAGCTATTTTCTTGCTCAAGTGTAACTTGGCTAAGAGAATCATTAGTGGAATCAAGAGAACTACTAGAAGCACCAACATTGGATTTAGCATGATTGTTGTTACTACTAGATGAAGAATCTTTCTTGTTCCTGTTGCTAGATTTAACTTGTGGCATGTAAGTAGACAAGAGTAAACGCTTGGCAATGTAAGAAGAACTTTTCTTGCAAAGATCATCATTGATTGCCTTTAAAAACTCATGCTCTTGCTCAAGGTTGAGCTTTTCAAAGCGTAGCTTATCATGAGTCTTTAAAAGTTCTCGATGATTTTCCAAGATAGGTTCATGAGCTAACTTAAGAGTGTTTAGTTCTTTGGTTGGACGCTCAATCTCCTTCTTATCATCATCATTCATTTTATCTTGATTATCATGATTAATTGACATTTCATCATAGTTTTCATCACTAGAGTTGTCAACAAGTAAATCATCATCACCTAGCAAATCATCTTCATCACTATTGAAATCAACATACTCGAGATGTGTTACCTTTGGACCTTTGGCCATGAAGCATCTTCCAATTCCTTCATTTGGTGAGTCAAATATGTCATGGGAGTTGGTTGACACAAGTGCTAGACCAGCAACACCTTCATCTTGAGTATATTCGGAGTCGGAGTGATAACTTCTTTCGGAGTGATTGTTGGAGTCGGAGACGGATACCCACTCACCAACATGAGCTTGATGTCTTCTTTGTGTGTAGCTCCTTGATGACTTTTCCTTTCTTTCTGAATCCTTGCTTCTCCGAGAGGGTCTTCATTCATAACGATCATCTCTACTCCTCCTTTCTCTTGGTGGTGATTCTTCTCTTCTACTTCTTCTTTTGGGAGAATCTTCTCGTCTTTTGTAGGGGGTCGTACACTCATTGGAGTAGTGTCCGGGTCTTCCACAATTGTAGCAATTTCGCTCACGACTAGAAGATCTTTTGTCATTGTAGGACCTTGACTTGGAACTTCTTTCTTTGCTTCTACTCTTGTAGAACTTGTCGAAGTTCTTTACCATTAGGATCAATTCTTCATTGAAGTTTTGTTTCTCACTTGAAGATGTGGGAGTATCACATGAGGCTTTGTAAGCACCAGTTGACTTGTTGTGAAGCTCTTCCTTATCCTTGAGTGACATCTCATGAGCAACAATTCTTCCAATGACTTCCGTTGGCTTGAGATCTTTGTAATTGGGCATCATTTGGATCAATGTGCACATGGTATCATATTTTCCATCCAAGGCTCTTAGGATCTTCTTGATGATGAACTTGTCGGTCATCTCTTCACTTCCTAAGCCGGCAATCTCATTTGTGATGAGAGCAAGCCTAGAGTACATTTCAGCGACACCTTCACCATCCTTCATTTCGAACTTGTCAAGTTGACTTTGAAGCACATCCAATTTGGATTCCTTGACGGAGTCGGTACCTTCGCGCAAATCAATCAAAGTATCCCAAATTTCCTTTGCATTCTCAAGACGGCTGATTTTGTTGAATTCTTCGGGGCACAATCCGTTGAAGAGAATATCACAAGCTTGAGCATTGTATTGTAGCATCTTCAACTCTTCCGCGGTAGCTTCACAGTTTGGTTCTCTCCCATCAAACAATTCACCTTGCAAGCCAATACACACAATAGCCCAAACGGCGGGGTTATGTCAAAGAATATCCATTTTCATCTTATGCTTCCAACTAGCAAAACTAGTGCCATCAAAGTAAGTACCTCTACGGTGGTAATTTCCCTTGCTAGATGCCATACTCTCCTAGGTTGTGAAACCAAGGCTATGACCACCAAAAGCTATGGAAATCAAAGCAAACGGAGACCAACGCTCTGATACCACTTGTAGGATCGAAAGTATGTCTAGAGGGGGGGTGATTAGACTACTTGACCAAATAAAAATCTAGCCTTTTCCCAATTTTAGTTCTTGGCAGATTTTAGCAACTTATCACAAGTCAAGCAATCAACCTACACATGCAATTCTAAGAGTATAGCAGCGGAATGTAAAACAATTGCACATGAAGGTAAAGGGATGATACTGAGGGAGCAAACGCAATGTTGACACGGAGATTTTTTATCCGTGGTTCCGATAGGTGGAGCTATCGTACATCCACGTTGATGGAGACTTCAACCAATGAAGGGTAATGGTTGCGCGAGTCCACGGAGGGCTCCACCCACGAATGGTCCACGAAGAAGCAACCTTGTCTATCCCACCATGGCCGTCGCCCACGAAGGACTTGCCTCACTAGGGTAGATCTTCACGAAGTAGGCGATCTCCTTGCCCTTACAAACTCCTTGGTTCAACTCCGCAATCTTGTCGGAGGCTCCCAAGTGACACCTAGCCAATCTAGGAGACACCACTCTCCAAGAAGTAATAAATGGTGTGTTGATGATGAACTCCTTGCTCTTGTGCTTCAAATGATAGTCTCCCCAACACTCAAATCTCTCTCATAGGATTGGATTTGGTAGAAAGAAGATTTGAGTGGAAAGCAACTTGGGGAAGGCTAGAGATCAAGATTTATGTGGTTGGAATGGAATATCTTGACCTCAACACAAGTGTAGGTGGTTCTCTCTCAGAAAATATGTATTGGAAGTGTAGGCATGTTCTGATGGCTCTCACCACGAATAAAGAGTGGGTGGAGGGGTATATATAGCATCCACACAAAATCTAACCGTTAAACACAAATCACCAAACTCGGTGGGACCGATTCAAAGAACTAGGTCGGACCAATATAGTTCAAAATGTGAACGTTAGGATTCTCGGTGGGACCGACATGTCAACTCGGTGGGACCGATGTCATTAGGGTTAGGGCATAACGTAATCTCGGTGAGACCGATTACACAAACTCGGTGAGACGGATTTTGGTAATAGCCAAATAGAGAGTTGGTCAGGCAAACTCGGTGGGACCGATTCGCTCATCTCGGTTGGATCGAAACGTTACGAAGGGGAAACAGAGAGTTTGCATTGCAATCTCGGTGGGACCGATCGCTCATCTCGGTTTGACTGAAACGTTACGAAGGGAAACAGAGGGTTTGCAATCCCATCTCGGTGAGACCGAGATCCCTATCGGTGAGACCGAAATGATTAGGGTTTGTGGAAGTGGCTATGTCAAGTGAACTCGGTGGCTCCGGATGAACAAAATCTGTGGGGCCGAGTTGGACTTTTTGGTTTAGGACATATGTGGATATGCGAAAGTAGTGGAGGGTTTTGGAGCGTATCACTAAGAATTTTGAGCAAGATCCTCATTAAGCAATACCTCATCCCGTCTTAATAGTATTGGCTTTTCCTATAGACTAAATGTGATCTTGGATCACTGAAATAGAAAATGTAGAGTCTTGTGCTTTGAGCTTGAGCCAATCCTTTGTACTTAGCACTTTGAAGGGTCCACTTTCTAATCCATGCCATGCCAAACATTGAGCTTTCCTGAAATACTTATCTTGGAATAGCATTAGCTCAATGAGCTATATGTTGTTAGGAATTACCAAAACCACCCAGGGATAGTTGCACTTTCACTCTCGTCGCCTCGCATCCTACCACCGGGGTCGCCATGGTCTTCTTCAAAGACCTCTCCAGCGGTTCCTCCTCCGGCGACGACTCCTTCACCACCCGGGTATGCCTCTCTTGTCTATCTCGGGCTATGACTTGGAATTAAGGATTTTTACCTAGCAGTCAATTTGAGTCATATCTTCCTCTTGTAGCTCCCTAGGACCATCAGTGGCAACAAATGGAGCGGGGTGTGTCGGTGTCAAAACTGGCGGATCTTGGGTAGGGGGTCCCGAACTATGCGTCTAAGTTTGATGGTAGCAGGAGACAGGGGACACAATGTTTACCCAGGTTCGGGCCCTCTCTATGGAGGTAATACCCTACTTCCTGCTTGATTGATCTTGATGAATATGAGTATTACAAGAGTTGATCTACCACGAGATCGTAATGGCTACACCCTAGAAGTCTAGCCTGTATGACTACGGTAATGAGTCTCTCTCCATCTCCGGACTAAGATCTCTTGTTTATATAGACACCGGAGAGATCTAGGGTTACACGAGGTCGGTTACAGAGGGAGGAATCTTCACAATCGGTCGCCAAGCTTGACTTCCACGCCAAGGAGAGTCCCATCCAGACATGGGTGTAGTCTTCGGTCTTCATATCTTCACAGCCCATTAGTCCGGCCCATGGTTAACAGGCCGGACGCCCGAGGACCCCTTAGTCCAGGACTCCCTCAGTAGCCCCTGAACCTGGCTTCAATGAGAGGAGTCCGACGCGTAGATTTGTCTTCGGCATTGCAAGGCGGGTTCCCCTTTTCGAACTCCATGATTGTCTTTGGACGTAATGATTGTATCCGGACCTGTAACACACACCACACACAACAACATAGAGAGAATATAATACTCCACGAGTCCAATCCGCTGACAACTGTTTGCAACATGACATCATGTCCGCCCGGTCACAATCTTGAACCGTTTTTTGTCCGTCGCTCCACGTTTCGAGACACGGTTGCCATTGGCATGTCTTGCCAAAGCAGAGATCGTGCCCCCTTATTGCGGGATTCCCATCAATTCGGGCGGAGGTAACCCAACCGTGCCGTTTACACGACCCTTGGGAATAGGCAAGTTTAAGGCGAGTGGGGAGGCGTTTGATGTTTATGGCCTTTATAAGGGGATAAGGATTCCCTTTCTTGACCCACGCCCTCTTTCTTTCTCTGCCCTTCCATCCTTGAGTTCCAGCGCCCTAGTTCTAGCTTCCCCCGTCCGAGAAAGCACTCCAATCATGCCCGGATCTAGAGCTGGAGGCAAGTGGATAGCCTATGTTGGATTGCGGGTTCCGGCAAAACCCTTAAGATTCGAACACTGGGGTGCGCACAAAGATCTCCTCCCAATCGATTCACGTCCTAGCTTTCTAAGGTCTCGCGGACGAACTCGACGAACTCGCAACATAGAAAGACACAAGATTTATACTGGTTCGGGCCACCATTGTGGTGTAATACCCTACTCCAGTGTGGTGGTGGTGGATTGCCTCTTGAGCTGATGATGAATAGTACAAGGGGAAGAACAGCCTCCAGAGGTTGAGGTGTTCTTGTGCTTGACGAACTTGTGCGTGTGAGATGCCTCAGAGTGAGTTGTCCCTTTCTACGGTGGTGGCTAGCTCTATGTGGCACTGCGGCTCAGAGCGACCGGTTTACCATGCATTGCCAGCCCAGAGACCATGTCTTCTGGCAACACACAACATCTTGGTACACAAAACAACCGCTTTATTGATGCTAGCGGATCGTAGTTTATATTACAATAGGTGTCGAGGCCAAGCTGCACACACGGTGCAGCTGAACAATATGTACATTATTTAGTGAACATAAAGGGGGCCTCGATCATAACAACTATGCGGCAGCGGAACAACGTCGTAGCGGAAACTCCATAGCACAGGGACACCGATGTGGACACGATCTAGACTCGAGAAGCACTCCTTTCCAACGAGACTTTCCTGAAATCTGGCATGACACGCGAGGTCAGTACATGGAATGTACTTGCAAGCTCACAATAGGCATAATCATAATGACAAATAATATCATGATAATTAACCAATTAATAATGCAATCATGTTTCAACATGCTGTGATCATGTTCTTGTGATAAAAGTCCCTCGGGACCGGCTTACCAAAACTGTGATCGTTCTTGGATCACAAACGTACGACCATCATGGTCTTTACTAGGGTTATCTCGTGATCCTTACGACGATCACAACCACGACCAAAACTTGGTCTCGAACATCTCGATGGCCTTCCCACCATCATCAACAGTGCAAAGTTCATAATTTAGTGTGCAAAATTTATTAAACGTTGACCCATGGTGTGACCTACTACGAGCGTGTCCGTAACCGTGGACTCGACTATCGATAGACTATCACACTCTGTAGAGGTAGCACACTCTACCCACACCACAAAACCCATGGCCTCGCACTCCCATTCGGGTGGACCAACGGCATTCCGACGAAACCCCTCCATGGCCATGACACTCTCCCGGCCACTCCGACTCAATCTCCACCGGGCTAGTCCTGGGTGGCCCCGTGTCTACCAAAGACACAACGACCACCGTCGTGGCCAAAAAGATCCCACAAGGGGACCCGGTACCATAATCTCAACAAAGGGCACACAAGGTTATGTCTGCTTACCGGGCCAGGGTAAGCATGCCCATAACCTTGCCTAGTTGGAGGCACCGACCAGAGGCATGACAACGGACCGAATCAAGGCCTTCCCATAAAGGCAAATGTGGTTGCACTGGGAAAAACTCGATTCAGTGGCACCATGGCCCGGCCAACGATATATTCAAGTTGAGTTATATTCAGGTTCAACTTAAAGTAAAAATGACCAGTGTCATCGCATGCCATGAAATGCAACACTACATATGCATCACATATTAACGGAAATGACTGAGTCAACTATATTCACACTAAGCATAAACATCAACAACTCATGCCACTTTTCTGGTTAGGATAAACCTCACTTTAAACAGAATATTTTCTAGCAAATTTTATTATTTTCCTCATGCAAGAAAATAACTTCAAGTAATTACTCATATGCATGACAATATTATTCTTTCATCACCACAAATGGACCCTTGTTTATTTACCAACTAAGTTAGTTTCAAACATTCTGTAAATCAAGCATATTAACTAAAACAAGCACTTAACAGAATATAAATAACATAATATTTATTTAAATGCATGGACTAAATCTTTCATTCAAGTAAGAAAATCATAAATATTGAAATGGCACCATGAAAATGTTGTTGTGGCTTGCCTTAGTGCAGATGAGGTTCACAAGCCTTCTGGTGATCCTCAAGACAAGCCTCACCCTCTGAAAATAATTTTAAACACAAGAAGAAAATATCAAGAACCATTCTGAAAATCACCAGAAAATCTAGACAGCACAGAAAAATCCTCTTTTTTGAGCTGCTAGATTTCTTTGCAAAGAACATAATGCAAAAAGAATCAATTCATTTGGAATTACGGTTGAAGAGTTATAGCTGTTTGAAGCTCTCTGCAAAATATATATGAATTTGAATTTAAATAAAACAAACTAGGGGGGTGACGTCGAAGACGTAAAGCCTTAGGGCGCCACCAGTCATACCGCTTCACGCGCGTACTTAGTGGCTGACTAGCGGGCCCCGCTAGTCAGGCGAGGGGAGAGGGAGGAGGAACAAAGGCGGTCGTGGCTTCACCGGAGCTCACGCCGGTGACGAGAGCTCCTTGACCCAAACGAGAGGGAGGGATCGGGAGAGGGGATGGAGGCGCACCTGCCTATACCTGTAGCATAGCTAGGGGTAGTCGGACGACGTCAGAATCGTCCTCTCTAGCGGAAGCAGAGAGCGGTGGTCGCCGGACACGAAGACGACAGCGAACAGAGGCAACTCCATGGGCTCCAAGTGGACGGAACGGCTTCACCGAAGAGTGGCGGAGGCTCTGGAAGGGTCGCCGAGGCCAGGGAGGGGCTGGAGCTACCGCGACGACCCGAGGGGATCGCCGGAAAGCTCGAGCTCGGGGAAGGCGGCCCACGGCCTGCCCGGCCGGGCTATGGTTTCCTACGAGGTTGTGGAGTGTGTGGGAGTGGAGGATGGTGCTCGAGGAGGCTGGGGAGGGCTCCATTTATAGGCGAGCACCGAGGGGGGGGAGGGTTCGGGCTCCGCTGTTGACACCAGGACACGCCGCCTGGCGACAAGCGGCTTCAGTTAGAGGGGGAGAAGGCGACGCAGCTCACGTGGGGACTGTGGGCGAACGGGGACGAGCACAGGATCGAGGAGAAGGCGACGAGCACAGTGCGCACCGCACTGTTACGTTGGCCGGACCACGCCCGTGCTCGCTGCGGCGAGCTCCGGCGTCGGCGAGTGCCAGGGGGTAGTTAAGGGGGTTGGGACAAAGATGGTGGCGAGGTTTGGCGCGCTTTGGAAGTCGGGGAAGCAAGCACGCGCGAAACAGAGCGCTCGGCGGCACTCAGAGCGCGTTGACACATAGGCTCGCATTGTGTACACGCGTGGTCACCGTGTGAACTCTGCCCTCAGGCCGACCTACGTCCAAAGTTCATGTCTGGCTTGTTGTTCATGGTAGTTTTGAACATTACCACGCTTTGGTTTGGATCCAGATGCAGTAGAAAAGATTTCAGAAGCCAAGAAAGTTTCTGGTCAGTAACTTTGAGAGTTTACTAAGGTCAAACGGCTGGGAGTTTGGGGCAGGGTTTTGGAGGTAGCAATCATCTAATAAGGTGATGATGCACAAGAAAAATCAGCCTGATTGGAGCAAGTAAAATGGTAGTTGCTGTAGAAACCACCATTTTTGTCTAGAACAAAAAATATTTTCTGTAGCAAAAATATTCCAAAAAGTGGTGCAATATTTTTGCTCAGGAAGGTGCCCTCGGGTTCAAAGAATTTTTTTGAATTTTGCCAGATTTTTGTGGGCAAGAAAAATTTGGGTTGCTTTGGAGCACATTGAACTAGCTAGGGTTTTGGTGAGGGAAATGGATATTTTTCATTAAAGAAAAATATTCGAAATATTATTTTGGGGTGAAACAGAGAGGGAATGGTGATTAGAGAGGGAAATGAGGCACTTGGGTGAAAGTACCCAAGTGTTTAAGTCCATATGAAAAGATTCAAAAACTCCAAATTTCAAAATAAATCGAAATGAAAATCAAGAAAATAGAAGAGGGCAAAAACCAGGCTGTCACAAACCTCCCCCACTTAGAATGAATCTCGTCCTCGAGATTCGGTTGCTTGGGAAAACCATTCTGGATAACGTGCCTCTAGAAATTCTTTCCGTTCCATAGTTGATTCTGACTCTGTGTGATGCTCCCACTGAACTTTGTAGAATTTTCTTATTTTACTGTGAATCACTCTTTCCATCTGATCCAAAATTCTAACCGGTCTCTCTTCATAGGCTAAATCCTTTGCCAATTCTATCTCAGCCATAACAGTCCTTTTCTCAGGCGGTGATCTGCATCGCCTCAATTGTGAAACATGAAACACGTTGTGCACATCTACCAATTCAGGGGTAGTTCTAACTGATATGCAACAGTACCCAGTCGAGACATAACTGGAAATGGGCCAATAAATCTGGGTGCCTATTTTCCACGAGTCTGGAATCTCTTGACTCCTTTCATAGGAGTGACTCGGAGGTATACGTGTTCTCCGGGTTCAAAACTAATTTGTCGGTGCTTTGCATCATAATAACTCTTTTGTCGAGATTTAGCCAATTGTAATCTGTCTCTGATCTCCTTAACTTGTTTCTCAGCTTCCATCATAAGATATGTTCTTAAGATACGGCTATCTCCAGTTTGAGACCAATTTAAAGGAGTGCGGCACTTACGACCATACAAGGCTTCATACGGTGACATTTTTAGACTGGTCTGGAAGCTCTTGTTATAAGAAAACTCGGCATACGGCCAGCAGTCTTCCCATTTAGGCCCTTGGGCCAAGACGCCGGCTCGTAGCAATTTTTATTATTTTACTCATGCAAGAAAATAACTTCAAGTAATTACTCATATGCATGACAATATTATTCTTTCATCACCACAAATGGACCCTAGTTTCTTTACCAACTAAGTTAGTTTCAAACATTCTATAAATCAAGCATATTAACTAAAATAAGCCCTTAACAGAATATAAATAACATAATAGTTATTTAAATGCATGGACTAAATCTTTCTTTCAAGTAAGAAAATCATAAATATTGAAATGGCACCATGAAAATGTTGTTGTGGCTTGCCTTATTGCAGATGAGGTTCACAAGCCTTCTGTTGATCCTCAAGACAAGCCTCACCCTCTGAAAATAATTTTAAACACAATAAGAAAATATCAACAACCCTTCTTAAAATCACCAAAAAATCTAGATAGCACAGAAAAATCCCCTTTTTTGAGCTGCTAGATTTCTTTGCAAAGAATACAATGCAAAAAGAATCAATTCATTTGGAATTATGGTTGAAGAGTTATAGCTGTTTGTAGCTCTCTGGAAAATATATATGAATTTGAATTTAAATAAAACAAACTAGGGGGTGACGTCGAAGGCGTAAAGCCTCAGGGCGCCACCAGTCATGGCTGCCACAGACTTGAGTGGTTGACTAGCGGGCCCCGCTAGTCAGGCGAGGGGGAGAGGGAGGAGGAAACAGAGGGGGTCGTGGCTTCGCCGGAGCTCACGCCGGCGACGAGAGCTCCTTGGCCAAAACAAGAGGGAGGGATCGAGAGAGGGGATGGAGGCGCACCTGCCCGTACCTGTAGCGTAGCTAGGGGTGGTCGGACGGCGTCAGAATCTTCCCCTCTAGCGGAGGCAGAGAGCGGTGGTCGCCGGAGACGAAGACAACGGCGAACAGAGGCAACTCCAGGGGCTCCAAGTGGACGGAACGGCTTCACCGAAGAGTGGCGGAGGCTCAGGAAGGGTCGCCCAGGCCAGGGAGGGGCTGGAGCTACTGCAACGACCAGAGGGGATCGCCGGCAAGCTCGAGCTCGGGGACTGTAACACCCCGGAAGTAACTTTCCATATTTGTAACTCCAACTCTTGCCATTTTCGGCATTGTGATATGATATTCCCTCCGTGGTTGGGTTTTCTCCTTTTTGCATTTTGTCCATGTCATGCATTTTATATTATGTCATCATGTGCATCGCATTTGCATACGTGTTCGTCTCTTGATTCGAGCATTTTCCGTTGTCCGCTTTTGCAATCCGGCACTCCTATCTCCCCCGGCGGTCCCTTTTACGTTTTTCCGTGTGCGGGTATTAAACCTTCTCGAAATGGACCGAGGTTTGTCTAGTGGCCTTGGTATACCACCCGTAGACCACCGGTCAAGTTTCGGGTCATTTGGAGCTCGTTTGGTACTCCAACGGTTAACCGCATTCTCGCAAAGGCCTCTTTTAAGTTGCAGCCCAACACCCCTTCAAAACAGCCCAATAACCCATCTAAGTCACTCCCATGCTCTCCGTCGTTCGATCACGATCGTGTGGGCGAAAACTACACCTCATTTGGACTCTCCTATCTCCCTCTATGCCTATTTAAGCACCTCCCCCGAAAATCCCGGATCAATTCCACCCCGAAACCCTAGCCCTTCTTCCTCCGCCACGGACGTGTCCGCCAGGCGCCCGGACGCCGCCGCCGCCGCCCGCAGCCAGTGGCAGGCTTCCACGTGGCCCCGCCACCCCCCACCGCGCCGCCCGGGCCCAGATCCGCCCGCCTGGCCGAACTGGCACAGGCCAGCACACGCCGCGCCTCGGCGCCTCCCGCCGCCTCGCCGGCCGGGCACGCCACCGGCAGGCTGCTCCGCCGCTCGCGCCTGCGGCCCCGCCGCGCCGGCGTCCTCCGCCGCCACCGTCCTCCCCCGGCCCTCGCCGACTCGGCGTCGCCGCCCCGGGGGGCTCGGCGCCCGCTCGGCCCGACCCGGCCGCCTCCTCCGGCGCCCGCTCCGGCCCGACCCGGCCGCCTCCTCCGGCGCCCGCCTCGCCCGCGCCGCCGCCGTCCTCGACGGATCCGGCGCCCGATCCGCCCCGTCCGCGCGCCGTTGACCCTCTTCTCCTCACTTTTCTTCTAAGTCTTTAATCTCTTGATATTTTGTGCAATTTTCGACGTGCTATATCTCTGTCATCGTAGCTCCATTTTTCGCGTATAATATGTCAAAATGTTAGTCTCGAAGAGTAGATCATTTCATTACATTGCATCATTTTCATTTGAGCTCATATTGATGCCCGAAATGCTGTTGGAAGTGTGCTATGTGATGTTAGTTTCTGATTTTTATCAGAACTTGCACTTTTGTTATTTTTGCCATGATTAATGTGTGCACCCTATGAATTTGAGTCCTACATGTGTTTTGTAAAATGCCATGCCATCTTTCCAGGGGTGTATGCCATGTATTTTTGTGATCTATGTGGTGACTAGCACAAGCATGCAAAGTAGGTGTCCTGCTGTTGCTGATTTTCAGCCCTGTTTAGCTGATTTTGATGCCATGTTTACTTGATGATACCAAGAGATCTATGCATATTTTGAGAGACTTCAGTAAGGGTGTTTTGTAAAACATGTCTTGCTATATCCATCCATGCCTTTGTTTGAAATTATGGAGTGCCATAGCTTGAGTCAATCGAGCTCTACTTTTGCTATCAAATGTTTCCTGGCAGATTGTATACATGTTATTCAATTTTGCCTAGCTTGTTGTGGTTGATCCATTTATGCTATGTTATTGTTCTTGCCATGTATGTCTTCTATACCATGTCTTCTTGATGTATGTATGCTTAGTTTATCATTTGAGGCTCTGTAGTGAGTGCATTGAGCTTGCAAACATGCCTACTTGTTATCAGTTTTTGACATGTCATGTTGCTGAATCTGTTAACGAGACTTTCAATATTGACATGGGTGTTACTATATTTTCTAGTCCTTTTTGGCTTATGGTCAGTAAGGGACTTTTGATCTATGATTTGAGTAGATTCATTCCATGCCATGTTTTGCTATTTTAAGTTCCTGTAGCATGTACTTTTGTTGCTCTGAACATTGCAACCTGATGCTGTTTTTGCCATGTCTAGCCTGATATTTTGTGCACTTTTGCCATGCTTGTTTGAACCTATTATGATGTGAACTAGCCGTAGCTCAGTGCTCATCTTTTGTCGAGCATCATGTGTAGATCACTGCCATGTGCTTTGTTGATACGTTTGGGTGCAGTAGCTTAATTATTTGTTGCTTGCTAAGTGGCATCATGCTGTTAATGGCAGATTTGTGCCATTCTCGTTTTGCTTGCCATTTGCAAACCGTGCATCCGATTCCGGTGATCTTTATATCGATTTCAACCGAAATCATCTCATCTTTCCAGTGGCATACTTGGTTTGCCAAGTTGATGCCTGGTTCATCATTTACCTTCCGGAGCGCACATAAGCATTGCATATCGCATCCCGCATATCATGTCATGTTTTGCATCATGTTGATTGTGCATTGCACCGTGATTTATTGTGGTTCCTTTGTTTGTGTTGTTGCTTTGGGTAGAGTCGGGAGACGAGTACGTGAACGAGGAACCTGTTGAGAACGCTTACGAGGATCAAGCTTTCGACAACTCTGAGAACATTGCAGCAAGATGACCATACCTCGAAATCACTTCTATCTTTGCTATGCTAGTTGCTCGCTCTTTTGCTATGCCTATGCTGCGATGCCTACCACTTGCTATATCATGCCACCCATATTACCATGTCAGCCCCTAACCATCCTTTTCCTAGCAAACCGCTGATTGGCTATGTTATCGCTTTGCTCAGCCCTCTTATAGCGTTGCTAGTTGCGAGTGAAGCTGAAGTTTGTTCCTTGTTGGAACATGGGGATGTTGTTCCTTATTGGAATATGTTTACTTGTTGGGGATATCACAATATATACATATCTGCTATAATTAATACATCTATATACTTGGTAAAGGGTGGAAGGCTCGGCCTTATGCCCAGTGTTTTGTTCCACTCTTGCCACCCTAGTTTCCGCCATACCGGTGTTATGTTCCTTGATTTCGCGCTCCTTACACGGTTGGGTGATTTATGGGACCCCTTGACAGTTCGCTTTGAATAAGACTCATCCAAAGAAGGCCCAACATTGGTTTTACCATTTGCCACCTAAGCCTTTTCCCCGGTTTTCGCGAGCCCGAGGGTCATCTTTATTTTAACCCCCGGACGGTGCTCCTTCGAAAGTGCTGGCCCGAACCGAGCGCTCATGGGCCACCACGGGAAACTCGAGGCTTGGTTTTACTCAGAGCCTGTCTCATCCGGATGTGCCCCGAGAACGAGATATGTGCAGCTCCTATCGGGATTTGTCGGCACAACCGGGTGGCTTTGCTGGTCTTGTTTTATTGCTGTCGAAATGTCTTGTAGTCCGGGATTCCGAGATTGATCGGGTCTTCCCGTAGAAGGAATTTCCTTCGCTGACCGTGAGAGCTTATAATGGGCTAAGTTGGGACACCCTGCAGGTAAGATCTTTCAAAGCCGTGCCCGCGTTATGAGGCAGATGGGAATTTGTTAATGTCCGGTTGTAGAAAATCGAAGTTGACCTCAATTAAAATACACATCAATCAAGGTGTAACCGTGATGGTCTCTTCTCGGCGGAGTCCGGAAGTGAACACGGTGTTGGAGTTATGTCCGACGTAAGTAGTTCAGGATCACTTCTTGATCACTACTAGTTTCACGACCGTGCTTTTGCCCTCTTCTCGCTCTCTTTTGCGATGTAGCCACCATATATGCTAGTCGCTTGCTGCAACTCCACTTTACTACTCAGTCCTTCCTATAAGCTTAAATAGTCTTGATCTCGCGGTGTGAGATTGCTGAGTCCCCGTGACTCATGTGATACTTCCAAAACAGTTGCAGTGTTCCGACGATGCGGTGCAGGTGACTCAACCGAGCTCACGTGGGAGTTCGACGAGGAACGTGGTCGTTACTATGTGTCTTTTCCTGATGATCAGTAGTGGTGCCCAGTTGGGACGATTCGGGGATCTGTGTAGCTTTTGGGGTATCTTCTTTTATTTTGGTTCCGTAGTCGGACCTTGAGTGTACTCTGAATGATGGATGTTTATTTATGTACTATGTGAAGTGGCGACTGTAAGCCAACTATGTACCTTTTCCCTTAATTATTACATGGGTTGTGTGAAGATTACCTCACTTGCGACATTGCTTTCAATGCGGTTATGCCTCTAAGTCGTGCCTCGACACGTGGGAGATATAGCCGCATCGGGGGCGTTTCAGGGACGGCGGCCCGTGGCCTGCCCGGCCGGGCTACGGTTTCCTACGAGGTTGTGGAGTGTGTGGGAGTGGAGGATGGTGCTCGAGGATGCTGGGGAGGGCTCCATTTATAGACGAGCACCAAGGGGGGGTTCGGGCTCCGCTGTTGACACCTGGACACGGTGCTCGGCGACAAGTGGCATCAGTGAGAGGGGGAGATGGCGACACAACTGACGTGGGGACTGTGGGCGAACGGGGACGAGCACATGATCGAGGAGAAGGCGACAAGCACAGTGCGCACCGCACTGTTACGTTGGCCGGACCGCGTCCGTGCTTGCTGCGGCGAGCTCCGGCGTTGACGAGTGCCAGGGGGTAGTTAATGGGGTTGGGACAAAGATGGTGGTGAGGTTTGGCGCGCTTTGGAAGTCGGGGAAGCGAGCACGCGCGAAACAGATTGCTTGGCGGCTCTCAGAGCGCTTCTACACATAGGTTGGCATCATGTACACGCGTGGTCACCGCGTGAACTCTGCCCTTCGGCCGACCTACGTCCAAAGTTCACGTCTGGCTTGATGTTCGTGGTAGTTTTGAAGATTACCACGCTTTGGTTTGGATCCAGACGCAGTAGAAAAGATTTCACAAGCCAAGTAAGTTTCTGATCAGTAACTTTGAGAGTTTACTAAGGTCAAATGGCTCGGAGTTTGGGCCTGGGTTTTGGAGGTAGCAATCATCTACTAAGGTGATGATGCACAAGAAAAATCAGCCTCATTGGAGCAAGTAAAATGGTAGTTGCTGTAGAAACCACAATTTCTGTCCAGAACAGAAAATATTTTCTGTAGAGAAAATATTCCAAAAAGTGGTGCAATATTTTTGCTCAAGATGGTGCCCTCGGGTACAAAGAATATTTGTGAATTTTGCCATATTTTTGTGGGCAAGAAAAATTGGGTTTGCTTTGGAGCACATTGAACTAGCTAGGGTTTTGGAGAGGGAAATGGATATTTTTCATTTAAGAAAAAATATTCAAAATATTATTTTGGGGTGAACCAGAGAGGGAATGGTGATTAGAGAGGGAAATGAGGCACTTGGGTGAAAGTACCCAAGTGTTTAAGTCCATATGAAAAGATTCAAAAACTCCAAATTTCAAAATAAATCCAAATGAAAACCTGGCAAATAGAAGATGGAAAAACCAGGCTGTCACAAGCCTCCCCCACTTAGAATGAATCTCATCCTCGAGATTCGGTTGCTTGGGAAAACCATTCTGGATAATGTGCCTTTAGAAATTCTTTCCGTTCCCAAGTTGATTCTGACTCTGTGTGATGCTCCCACTGAATTTTGTAGAATTTTCTTATTTTACTGCAAATGACTCTTTCCATCTGATCCAAAATTCTAACCGGTCTCTCTTCATAGGTTAAATCCTTTGCCAATTCTATCTCAGCCATAACGTCCTTTTCTCAGGCGGTGATATGCATCGCCTCAATTGTGAAACATGAAACACGTTGTGCACGTCTGCCAATTGAGGGGTAGTTCTAACTGAAATGAAACAGTACCCAGTCGAGACATAACTGGAAATGGGCCAATAAATCTGGGTGCCAACTTTCCACGAGTCTGGAATCTCTTGACTCCTTTCATAGGAGTGACTCGGAGGTATACGTGTTCTCCGGGTACAAAAATGCTTTGTCGGTGCTTTGCATCATAGTAACACTTTTGTCGAGATTTTGCCAATTACAATCTGTCTCTGATCTCCTTAACTTGTTTCTCAGCTTCTGAGTGAGTCCTGGATTAGGGGGTGTCCGGATGGCCGGATTGTACCTTCAGCCGGACTCTCGGACTGTGAAGATACAAGATTGAAGACTTCGTCCCGTGTCCGGAAGGGAATTTCCTTGGCGTGGAAGGCATGCATTTAGACACGGATGTGTAGATCTCCTACCATTGTAACCAACTCTGTGTAACCCTAGCCCCCTCCAGTGTCTATATAAACCGGAGGGTTTTAGTCCGTAGGACAACACAACAATCATACCATAGGCTAGCTTCTAGGGTTTAGCCTCCTTGATCTCGTGGTAGATCTACTCTTGTACTACCCATATCATCAATATTAATCAAGCAGGACGTAGGGTTTTACCTCCATCAAGAGGGCCCGAACCTAGGTAAAACTTCGTGTCCCTTGTCTCCTGTTACCATCCGCCTAGACGCACAGTTCGGGACCCCCTACCCGAGATCCACCGGTTTTGACACCGACATTGGTGCTTTCATTGAGAGTTCCTCTGTGTCGTCACTCTTAGGCCCGATGGCTCCGCCGATCATCAATGGCGATGCAGTCCAGGGTGAGACTTTTCTCCCCGGACAGATCCTCGTCTTCGACGGCTTCGCACTGCGGGCCAATTCGCTTGGCTATCTGGAGCAGATCGAAAGATACGCCCCTGGCCATCAGGTCAGATTTGGAAGTTTTAAATACACGGCGAACAACCGCGAAGACTTGATCTTCAACGGATCTGAGCCACTGCCGAGCGCGCCGCACTATCACGACGGGCACGATCTAGCTCGCCGAACAAGGCCTTTGAGGTCAGACTCGATCGGCTCCGACTTAATTCGGAGCCAACCACGCCGATCGAGGATGAGTGGTTGGACGCCGCCTCAGGGGCTGCCATGTCTACGGCGATCGAGCCGAACACCAGCCCTACCCTCCACAAGGCCCATGACTCCAAGGGGCGGGACTCCTGTCCGGACTCCGAGCCCTCCGCGCCCCTGCCGATCGAATCTGATTGGGCGCCGATCATGGAGTTCACCGCCGCGGACATTTTTCAGCACTCGCCCTTTGGCGATATCCTGAAGTCACTAAAGTCTCTCTCTTTATCAGGAGAGCTGTCAGGACCCCGATTCCAAGTCACATTGATCCAGCCGGTAACACCTCATATCACTTTGCGGCCTCACGCACGGTAATCCCACGGGTGTCGCCTTACCATGGCCCGGAACCGTTTGCGCCTTTTGGCTCACGTATATGATAGTGTCGCTAGCATCCACATGACAGAGAACCCGGGCCGACATGGCTAGTCGTGAACCCAAAGTGGCGCTAGCCTATGGAAACAGGCATACATGAATCACATCGAGCATGTCGGTCATCAATGTATACATCCGGCTGTAGCACTGGCTAACAGACTCCGTAACCCGGCTGTAGCAGGTTAGGCAGACTCCGGATGCCACCGCGTGACATTTCGCCAAGGGACAGACACAGAATGAAGTGAAACACATGCCGCCAGTCAAGTGTCCAAGCAGAGTGCTGGGCTAGCAGGACTCGTGAACCGGCTGTAGCGGACTACTATCGCCGTAAGCACTAGACTACATTTCCCCATATGAAAGGCTGCCAAGGATAAACAAATAGATTGTCGGATCCCACTCATACCAAGCATTTCAATCATACACACAATATGCCCGATATGAGTACATACAACATGGCATCACAACAAAACTCTACAACTCAAAGTAGTTTATTTAAGAGTCCCCAAGGAGCCATACATAACATGTTCATATAGATAGGGGTCACATGACCCGACACTCAAGTCATACAAACATACAAGCACATGCGGAAGCAACTAGTCTGAGTACAGGCGCTAGAAAGGAAAAGGGCTTGTCGAAGCCTTCCTATCTACATCGGCCCTTCACAAGTCTTGGATCACCACCTGGGTGGCTAATCACACGTCAACGTCGAGGTCTACGTAGAACACGTCGGAGGGGTTGGTGTTGTCGTCTGAAAAAATTAATTAAGCAAACATGAGTACGGAGGTACTCAGCAAGTCTTACAACATAATCCTATCATATATGCACATTCTCAAGAAGGTAGTGGGGTTATTGGAGCAAGCCAGCTTTGACTCTTGGCTAAGCTTATCCTACGTGACACCACTTGAAAAGCATTTGTCGCACACGAGTCCACTACTCACCATCACAATACTCCATCAGGATCCTCTCTCGCCAACCCACGAGAGGGCCATCCATGTACTCACACTTATCTTGAGGCTTTTAGTAGTATCCATTTACTTGTCTATGAACCTGATAGGTGACCAAGTATTCCTTTATCATGACGCCGCTATTCGAATAGTTTTATACCCTGCAGGGGTGTACTTCTTCACACACGCTCTCACCACTTATCGCCGCTACACGACGTGTACTCGGCAACCTTCAAGCGGAAGCCCAGCGAGGGTGTCGGCCACGGCCTGACTAAACACACGAGTCCCTAGTCCAGGTTTATCACCTATTCGGGTTCCATCCGCAGGGAGTCCGGCCGAGGTTTCCACTAACGGCCCCGAACGATGTGAACAGGGTTCCCGAGACACCAAACGGGTGAATCGGTACACCGTGCCACGTGCCTACCGCAACACAACCCACCTCTAAGGTCAGCGCTGCGTGCGTCCCCCAGCATACTACAAACACCAGAAACTACTTGCAACTCCCGGACAGAGGACAAGAGTGGTTAATAAGTCGAGAGGGTCCATTGGTTTCGGGCCCAATGCGTCGTAGTGGCTGAATCTTAAATCACACACACAGATCTCAGTCCTTAAGGACGGTCTCAATGAAACAACCCACCATGTACTCCTACATGGCCTCTCATCGATACCTTTACCAAATCGTGTTCAACACTTCACTCTCATTACCGGCACAACCTTTCACTCTAGTTCACCATCCCGATGAGCCAGACCTGACACAACTCTAAGCATAGCAAGCATAGCAAGTTAGGTAACACAAATATGGCTCAATCAACTCCTACACATGCTAGTGGGTTTCATCTAGTTACTGTGGCAATGACAGGTCATGCAAAGGAAGTGGGTTCAACTACCGTAGCACACAGCAGTTTGAATCGCATTGTCTTAATGCATTTAAACAAGAGCAGAAGCAAGAACATGGGTTTGTATCAGAATGATCAACGGGTTGCTTTCCTGTTGTAGTGGTAGTAGGATACTGCCCTTCAGACGGATATTCGGGGTTATCCTCGGAGGCAGAAACTATCACGAAGAGCACACCGAACACAATCAACACATGGCGATATGCAATAATATGATGCATGCTATGGCATGTCAATATGATGTGTGATAGGTCTAATGCAAATTGGAACAGAAATGTTTGAGTCCATTTGAACCAAAGATTCAAATGATCACCCAAAATAATAAGTGATATAAAAGCATTAGCTTGTTTCACCTAAACAGCAAGGTTAACTTGTTCTAGCATGCATGAAACCTTTACCAATGGATATATTGGATTTTTATGATCATTTTTCATATATAAATCTTTGCATTTGGAGTTACAGATTAATTTCTATGAATTTTTGAAGTTTGAGCTATTTTCTGGAATTTCCTATATAAGAATAATTCCAGTAATTCAATTACTGCGTTAGCATTGCGTCAGGGTGACGTCAGGGTCAAAGGGGTCGTCCAGGTCAAACTGACCAGTGGGTCCTGCATGTCAGCACTTAATTTAACTAATTAGAATTAGTTAAAACTAACTAAGTTAATTAGCAGAGGGGGGCCCACTTGCCATTGACTCGGGGAGTCAACTTGGGCCCACCCGTCAACGCCATGGGCAAAGCCTGTCGGCGCTTAGTCCCGACGAGGCCGACGCGCGGCGAGAGTGCGTTATATCGCTCCGCGCCCAAATGGACGGCGGAGACCATCTACTTGTAGTCGGGAACAAGCCGCGGCGTTTGGTGGCGGTGGTTGAGGTTGGGTGGCCGGAAACGTCGCCGCCGATGAGCTAGGCGGTCGGCGGAGTCGGGTGAGGATGGTCCCGTGGCTATGGGGCACGGCGAGGTGCGTGGAGTGGGGCGTTAGACTCTACGCGACGCGGTGAGCATGTTAGACACCGTGGTGTGGGCGGTGGATGGCCGGAGGCACGTCGGCGACGAGCTCGGTGGTGGTGCGTGCGGTGAAGCTCCGTGGGGTTGCTACGGTGCACGAGAGAGCAAACGGAGAGGATGGGGGGGGGGTTGCTGAGCCCACGGCCGTCACGTTGGTGTACTCGACGCGGTCGGGGACGAGCTGGTGCGGCGGCGACGGCGAAGGGGATCTCCGGCGGTGGCAGTGTCGGGCAAGGTCGGTGCAGCGACTCCGAGGCAAGCGAGCGCTCGGGGCTCGGCTTGCTCGAAGGAGAGGAGGGTGGCGAAGCGCCTGGACATGGTGGCGTGGCGCGAGGTGGACGGAGAGCACGGTTTTCACGGTGGCGCGGGCGCAACGGCGTCGGCCATGGTGCCGGCGAGCGAGGGAGAGGAGCTGGGGAGGAGGAAAGGTGTCTGCGAGCTCGGGGGCGGAGAGAGAGGGCGTCTCGCATCGACAGCTCGGCGAGAGGAGCGGCGAGGCGGCGGGCAGCTGCGTGGCACACATGGTGTGCTCGCCGTCGAGCACCTGCCTGCCTTCCTGGCCAAGCCAAGCAGCTCGCTGGCGGGGTGGCTGGGTTGGGCCGGCAGGTGGGCCGCTGGGTGGCGCCAGGTAGGGGTTTTCGTTTCTGTTTTCTTTTTCTATTTTTTCTGTAACTTTGTTGCATTTCTAAAAATACCTAGGCAACTCCAAAATTCACCAAACTGCACATGGTCCCTAGTTGGAATATATCCAGCATGGAACATTTTAGTTTGGAGTTATTTGAGCATTTGAAATATTTTATATAATTTAAATGCCCAAACTCAAGGTACATATGATTTAATTCAATGGCCTTTTGTTGACCTAGAAAAATGTGCACCAATTTTTCCAGAGGTACTAACCCAAGACAAAGAGGGTGAACTTTTTAGAAGGGCATTCCAGGTTCATTGGAATTATTTTTAGTAAACCCTAGTTGAGTTCAGAGGGGTTCTGGGGGGGGGGGGGGTTCTGTCTTCCCCAATTCAAGTTTCTGATGAAAGTAGACATGATGCAACACTCTAATGCATGGACTAGCTAGGATGTGACAAGAGCCCTGGCCGGACTATGGTCAACAAGGTTGGGATACGGACGATGAAGAAATTCAAAGCCCACCCACCACCCATTTGGTAGCCACTGTCGATAATTTAAATGACGTGCTCAATTTCGACTCCAAAGACATCGACGGCATGGACGACGATGTAGGAGACGCACATGTACCAACGCCTATAGGGCACTGGACAGCCACCTCAGCTCATGATGTGTACATGGTGGATACACCTAAAGGAAGCGACGACGAGGAACACAGGGATGCAACGAGGGATCGTTCTCTCGATAAGCAATCAAAGCGGCGACGTAAACGCCACTCCAAGCCCTGCCTCGGTAAAGACAGCAGCCATACAGACCCAGCCACAGAGCATGACGAACCGGCGGACGACGAACAGGGAAACTTGGATAAACAAACCGAACAACCCTCCCCCAGTGAGAACAACATTCCGGACGACCTTACGCCGGACAAGCTAATGGAGCAGAAGAACCTCCACCGAAGGCTCGTTGCCACTGCACGTAGCCTGAAAAAGCACAAGCGGAAGCTCAAAACTGCAGAAGATGCACTCAGAATCAGATGGAGCAAAGTACTCAACACCAAAAGCGATCCGAAGCAAAAGCTACTGCCTGAATTTGACGAGGAGGCCATAGAACCCCCGCAACCAAAAAATAAGAACGCCACCAGGTCGGATAGACGACCCCATGGCCGGCATAGAGTGGCAAACGGCGCCGCACACAAGCCGGCATGCGATCCACTTAAGGATTCGCATCAAAAAGATGGCCCAGCCAGATCTATCTATGGGCCAAGAAAGCAAGCTCTCGTAAGCAATGCAACACAACTAGTATCCTAACATCACGGCACACCCAGATACAGGGGTGCCGCACACCCCTTATGTTTCACCGATGAGGTTTTGGACCATGAATTTCCAGCAGGATTCAAGCCCGTATACATAGAGGCATATGACGGAACAACAGACCCTGGAGTCTGGATTGAGGATTATATCCTCCACATACATATGGCAAGAGGAGACGACCTCCATGCCATAAAATACTTACCCCTCAAACTTAAAGGGCCAGCTCGGCATTGGCTCAAAAGCCTTCTTGAAAACACCATTGGAAGTTGGGAGGAGCTCGAGGATGCTTTCCGGGCAAATTTTCAAGGGACTTATGTCCGCCCTCCGGACGCAGATGATCTAAGTCACATAACTCAACAGCCCGGAGAGTCAGCCCGGAAATTCTAGAACAGATTCCTTACTAAAAAGAATCAAATAGTCGACTGTCCGGACGCCGAAGCCTTAGCAGCTTTTAAGCATAACGTTTGAGACGAATGGCTCGCCAGGCACCTCGGCCAAGAAAATCCAAGAACAATGGCCGCATTAACAAGCCTCATGACCCGCTTTTGCGCAGGAGAGGACAGCTGGTTGGCAAGATGTAGCACCAGCAACCCAAGTACATCTGAAACTAGGGATGGAAACGGAAAACCGCGAAGCAACAAGGACCAGCGTTGGACTAAGGAAAACAGTCCGAAGAGCACGGCAGTCAATGCCGGATTCAAAAGCTCGTGGCAGAATCAGAAAAAGCCGCCCCTCAAGGATACCAGGGACGAGCTATCCAACTTAAACTATATCTTGGACAAGATATGTCAAATACACAGTACTCCTGGGAAGCTTGCAAACCATACCCACAGAGATTGTTGGGTTTTCAAGCAATCCGGCAAACTCAACGCCGAACACAAGGGGCTCGACACACCAAGCGAAGACGATGACGAACCCCAAAAGCAGAGCTCCAGGAAACAAAAGAATTTTCCACAAGAAATAAAAACAGTAAACCTACTTCACATAACAAAACGAGCGGCGCCCATAGAGGTACGCGCCATACGGCCTATCCCAAAGGAGTCTCGCCACTGGTTATTAAAACCAATCACCTTCGATTAGCTGGATTACTCTAGAAGTATCAGGAACGCAGGCTGGATTGCCTTGGTACTTGATCCAATAATCGGCGGACTCCACTTTACAAATGTCCTGATGGACGGCAGCAGTGGTCTAAACCTGATATATCAGGACACAATCCACCACATGGGGATAGACCTTACAAACATTCACCATAGCAAAATCTCCTTTCAAGGGGTAACGCCTGGTCCGGATAACCATTGCATGGGTTTTCTCCGGCTAGAAGTTATGTTCGGCTCCCCCGATAACTTCCGTCGCGAAAAGCTAACTTTTCACATCGTCCCATTCTCAAGTAGCTATCAAGCACTGCTGGGACGCAAAGCTTTCGCCCGCTTTAACGCAATACCACATTATGCATCTCTTACGCTTAAGATGCCCAATCCACGAGGCATCATCTCACTAAAGGGAAACATGGAATGCGCCCCCCGCGCGGAAGATTGTGCGGCTGCCTTAACATCCCACAATAAAACGGCTTCACCAGCCAAAACATCCAAACAGGTCGTTAAGACCACGGACACGGCTAGACGAGTCCGGCATAAACATATAATTGATAAAGGCTTAATAGCCGTACACCCCTGCATTAGGGGCTCCGCTCATATAAAATACGAGACAATCAAGCTCAATTTTACCCATTTCAATTTATACTTTGTTTATTTAGTATAACTTCTGTTCGGCACGACCCTTTTTCAACTAAGTTCCTCTCTTTTACAGATGAACACCCTGCTGCGCCCGTCCAGAATACGGCACAACGGAGACACAGGCGCAGACGTGCAGCAGGGACCCGTTCCAAGGATTCTTTTCAGATTAAGACCCTGCGTAAACCTTTTTTACTGTCTCTTGTTGATACACATCCTCCGGTTCTTTGGTATAATCAAGGAGGAGGCTGGCGTCTTGGCATGTGGCCACGTCAGAATTTTGTGCGTACCTGGACACAAGGGGCTTATAACTAAGGGTGTTGTCCCGCCCGCACTCATAAAGACCGAATACCTTAGGGAGTGTTCGGCGTCGCGAGTTTGGCCTTATATGCATCAGCTCCGAATCATGTCTTTGGTCAAATGTTGGGTTGCCCGGCTCCTATGTTTTGCTGCCTTACGTTCCGTTCTATCGGTTAAGGCGGCACCAGGAGAACTACTGCGATTGTGCCCGGTTCGCCAAAGAGCACCTCAAGAGAGAAAGCCGAAGCTGATCGTCATGATATAGCGTGAGACTGGTTAACCACTGATGACTTACCGAATCTATAGGATTCTTCCAAGATTAACGATGGGCCGCTTTCCGCCAGCACATACGCCGCTTCGAATTGGCGAAGCGCAGCGCCACCTGTGGGCTATCTAAGTAGCCTCACCGCCAAGTTCCTATGGCTAAGTGAAAGTGATAAAGCATTATAGTCCGATTGTTTAGTCACGCGCTATCACCTCCTTTGTAGGACCAAGACGTTGGATCAAGTGTGAAAATGCGCCTTCTGCGAACACCCCCGCATTATTTGCGTGGGGGCTGAAGCCGACGACTGCCATCTTTCAGATTATATATATTTCTTAAAACGGCCGCACAGGATGTGTTACAAATACTTGAAGGAACAAGTATAAAAAGCTTCTACAATTTATCAAAATATTGTTTTACAATAAAATATTCTATTCAAACATAGCATCCTTCGAGCACTGCGTCTCTATTACACGAGCGCCTTGAAGGACTTCCTGAAAATAGTGCTCGGCAGGTACTCGGCTTTCGTCCGAATCTCGGGATGCAACAATGGTGGTCTCCATCCCCGCCTAGTATGTCTTGACACGGGCAAGAGCCATCCGTGCACACTCTATGCTTGCTGACCTCTTCATTGCATTAATACACGGCACCGCACCAAGGAACTGCTGCACCAAGCTGAAATAACTTTTCGGCTCTGATCTCTCCGGCCACAGATGACTCATGACGCACTTCATGGCGAGTCCGGACAACCTATTCAGCTCGGCCCATTCGTCCAGACGATCGGCCACTGACAGTGGACGCTCTGGATTGTGGAACTGCGACCAGAAGAGCTTTTCCACTTCGCGATCTTCTTGGTCTCGGAAGTGTTCGGTCGCATCAGCAGCACTCGCTGCGAAAGCCAGATAGGTGTCCGCCGTACTCCACAACCGGTCTAACGGAGCATGCTTAGGATCACAAAACTTCCTCCGCAGCATAAAGGGCTTTCTAGCCGCGATCTCTCCGGCCTGACGCAGCTCCTCCTTCGCAGCTCTCATCGCAGAGTGTGCATCCTTGGCACCGGCAACGGCCTTCTCCAAGTCCGTCTGTTCCGCCCGGTCTTCTTTTTCAAGAAGCCTGCAACGGTCAGCAGCGCTCTTCAGCTTCACGGCCATCTCGGCCATCTCTTTCTTGCTTTGGCAGTGAGTAGCCTGTTCGGCTCTCAGCTCTTCAAGGGCCTTCCCAGCAGCCGCATCACTTTTTCTGGCTTGCTCCTTGGCTCGGGCAAGTTCCGCCCGAAGACTCTCCATGGCAGCAGCACCGTATGCATCAAGCACACACACTGTAAGATAATGGCATAAAAAGCTCCTCTTACCAGGTGCCACCGGAGGGATTACATACCTTGCGCCTCGTCAAGCCGCTTGTTAACAAGCACGATTTCGTCATCTGCCACGTCAAGTTGCCGCTTTAGCTCGGCAAATTCATCAGTCCGGCTGGATGCCGGACACTTCGCCACCTACACACAAAGGCGGCATTTTAGACCTGGGGTTATGATCCTCTATGCACCGTCACTTTTTGACAACGCCCAGAGTCTCAGGGGCTACTATCTACACAGGGCGCATCTTATTTATGCGCAACTGTCAAAAAGGGTGCGTTATTCCGCATACCTCAAAACCCGTCAGCAAACTTCTGAAGGCCTCGTGCAATCCACTTTCCGTGGACGAAATCCTTTCAATCACCGTGCCCATCAATGCACGGTGCTCCTCTGAGATAGATGCTCACCCTAGCAGATCCTTCAGCTCCTCCGACCGCGCACAAGATGGTGCCGGACTCGTCCTATGACCTTTTTCGAAGGCCGGACGCGGAGAGCCTTGGGGGGCCATATGGCTGCCTTCCGGCCCTGCCGGATTCGGAGAAACCCTCCGCGACGATACCTCAGGGCGCCCGCCTCGCTAGGCGGTTCGACAGGGGGAGGCGTTCCGCTCTCCATCATCTCCGGAAGAAGATCCCCCAAAGACGAGCTCTGCTGAGAAGGGCTGAGGTCCGTACTACAAGGTAAATTTTCGGTTACTCTTCTCAGATATAAAACAAGGATTCCTCACAAATAAAAAACCTCTCTCTACTTACGGCTCGGTGGAGGGCTGACCCCCTTGAGGGCATAATTCGGCCGAGGTATCCCCCGGCGCAGGACCCTTTGACGAGGATTTCTTCCCCCGTTTTGAGGCCATGGTCTCCGGGTCTTCAGAGGCGGTCCTCTTCTTCCCCTGAGGAGAGGAATTTTCGATTCCTTCCCTCCGAACAGCCTCCTTCGAGGAGGCCGTGGTTTCCTTGTCCCCTCCCTTGCTTTCCTCCAAAGGCACAATCTTCAACATCCTGACCAGCACGGGATCCGGCGTGGTCTTGGGGAGGGGAGCCGGACACCGGATAAGCTTTGCTTTCGCTATCCACTCCTTTTTAAAGAACAACTCTTTAGAGGCAAGTTTTATGACAAATATACGAATAGCGAGTCCGGGCACAAGGCTACTTACTTGAGTATCCGGGCGATTGCAGCTCATACCTGCGTCCTCGGTCAAGTCCGGACACGTTGCTTGTGATCTGAAGAACAATTTATACATCTCCGCGGGCGTTGCGCCCATGAAATGCTGGAGAGCTCGCAGTCCCTCCGGATTAAACTCCCACAGGCGAAGGGAGCGACATTTGCCGGGCAGGGTTCGGCGGATCAGCATGACCTGCGTCACTTTGACCAGGCTGAGGTCTCTTTCTAACAGATCCCTGATGCGGCCCTGCAAGAAGGGCACGTCCTTGAATGACCCCCAGTCTAGTCCTTTATTGACCCATGATGCTAGCTGTGGTGGGGGACCCGAGCGGAAGCCAGGTGGCGCCACCCACTTGGTTCCCCTGGGAGCGGTGATATAGAACCACTCTCGTTGCCATAAGCTGGACTCCTCTTGAAAAGAGCCCTCGAGCCATGGAGCATCATCATTCTTGCTTATAACAGCGCCTCCGCACTCTGCGTGCCGCCCCTCGATCATCTTCGGCACTACTTTAAAGGTCTTGTGCCATAGTCCGAAGTGAGGAGTAACACGGAGGAAGGCTTCACACACGATGATGAAAGAGGAAATGTGGAGGATGGACTCCCGAGCTAAGTCGTGAAATTCCAGACCATAATAAAACATGAGCCCTCTCACGAAGGGATCCATTGGGAAGCCTAGCCCCCGAAGGAAGTGAGACATGAACACCACGCTCTCACCAGGCCTGGGAGTGGGAATGACCTTCTCTTGAGCAGGCAACCTATGCGAGATTTCGCCAGTGAAGAACCTGGCCTCTCTCAGCTTTAGCACGTCCTCCTCCGTAACGGGAGAGGGCACCCATCAGCCTCGAAGGTCGGAACTGGACATTGTCAAAGATCCGAAGCACCCGAAATCTGGAGCCTTGGGTGTTGGAACTCGAGGCGAAGGGCGAAATCGTTCGAGATTGAAAGAAAGGAGTAAGGCCTTGGTCTCTTTATAAGAGGTTGAATACAAAGGGCCCTCGCCGTAACCGTTTGGGACTCGCCTTTAATCGAGAAGACATGCCAGTGGGCACGATTGGGTTACCCACGTCTGTATTGATGAGAATTCCGTAAATAAAGGGGCCACGATCTCTGCTTTGACAAGACGTGCAAAGGAAACCGCCTCGCAAAATGCGCTGAGGTGGGGGAGTAAAAACGATTCAAATGAAGGCTTGGCCGTGGTGTGATGTCACGCTACGGAATACGTCAGCAGATTAGATTTGTGTAAATATTATTCTCTCTATGGCAATATGTGGAAATTTATTTTGCAGAGCCGGACTATGTCTTTTGTGTTCAGAATCTTCTATGAAGTACTTGGAGGAGGAACCCGCCTTGTAATGCCGAAGACAATCTGGACGCCGGACTCGTCGTCATTGAAGCCTGGTTCAGGGGCTACTGAGGGAGTCCTGGATTAGGGGGTGTCTGGATGGCCGGATTATACCTTCAGCCAGACTCCCGGACTGTGAAGATACAAGATTGAAGACTTCGTCCCGTGTCCGGAAGGGACTTTCCTTGGCGTGGAAGGCAAGCTTGGCGATGCGGATGTTTAGATCTCCTAGCATTGTAACCGACTCTGTGTAACCCTATCCCCCTCCAGTGTCTATATAAACCGGAGGGTTTTAGTCCGTAGGACAACACAACAATCATACCATAGGCTAGCTTCTAGGGTTTAGCCTCCTTGATCTCGTGGTAGATCTAGTCTTGTACTAGCCATATCATCAATATTAATCAAGCAGGACGTAGGGTTTTACCTCCATCAAGAGGGCCCGAACCTGGGTAAAACATCGTAGCCTTGTCTCTTGTTACCATCCGCCTAGACGCATAGTTCGGGACCCCCTACCCGAGATCCGCCGCTTTTGACACGGACAGCTTCCATCATGAGATCTGTTATGAAGATACGGCTATCTCCAGTTTGAGACCAATTTAAACGAGTGCGGCACTTACGGCCATACAAGGCTTCATACGGTGACATTTTTAGACTGGTCTGGAAGCTCTTGTTATAAGAATACTCGGCATACGGCAAGCAGTCTTCCCATTTAGGCCCTTGGGACAAGACGCAGGCTCATAGCATATCTTCGAGTGAATGGTGATTAGAGAGGGAAATGAGGCACTTGGGTGAAAGTACCCAAGTGTTTAAGTCCATATGAAAAGATTCAAAAATTCTAAGTTTCAAAATAAATCCAAATGAAAATTAGGCAAATAGAAGAGGGCAAAAACTAGGCTGTCACAAACCTCCCCCACTTAGAATGAATCTCGTCCTCGAGATTCGGTTGCTTGGGAAAACCATTCTGGGTAATTTGCCTTTCGAAATTCTTTCCGTTCCCAAGTTGATTCTGACTTTTTGTGATGCTCCCATTGAACTTTGTAGAATTTTCTTATTTTACTGCGAATGACTCTTTCCATCTGATCCAAAATTCTAACCGGTCTCTCTTCATAGGTTAAATCCTTTGCCAATTCTATCTCAGCCATAACAGTCCTTTTCTCAGGCAGTGATATGCATCGCCTCAATTGTTAAACATGAAACACGTTGTGCACGTTTGCCAATTCAGGGGTAGATCTAACTGATATACAACAATACCCAGTCGAGACATAACTGGAAATGGGCCAATAAATCTGGGTGCCAACTTTCCACGAGTCTGGAATCTCTTGACTCCTTTCATAGGAGTGACTCGGAGGTATACGTGTTCTCCGGGTTCAAAACTGATTTGTCGGTGCTTTGCATCATAATAACTCTTTTGTCGAGATTTGGCCAATTGCAATCTGTATCTAATCTCCTTAACTTGTTTCTCAGCTTCCATCATGAGATCTGTTCTGAAGATACGGCTATCTCCAGTTTGAGACCAATTTAAAGGAGTGCGGCACTTACGGCCATACAAGGCTTCATACGGTGAAATTTTTAGACTGGTCTAGAAGCTCTTGTTATAAGAAAACTCGGCATACGGCAAGCGGTCTTCCCATTTAGGCCCTTGGGCCAAGACGCAGGCTCGTAGCAAATTTTATTATTTTACTCATGCAAGAAAATAACTTCAAGTAATTACTCATATGCATGACAATATTATTCTGTCATCACCACAAATGGACCCTAGTTTCTTTACCAACTAAGTTAGTTTCAAACGTTCTGTAAATCAAGCATATTAACTAAAACAAGCACTTAACAGAGTATAAATAATATAATAGTTATTTAAATGCATGAACTAAATCTTTCATTCAAGTAAGAAAATCATAAATATTGAAATGGCACCATGAAAATGTAGTTGTGGCTTGCCTTAGTGCAGATTAGGTTCACAAGCCTTCTGGTGATCCTCAATACAAGCCTCACCCTCTGAAAATAATTTTAAACACAAGAAGAAAAAATTAAGAACCCTTCTGAAAATCACCAGAAAACCTAGACAGCACAGAAAAATCCCCTTTTTTGAGTTGCTAGATTTCTTTGCAAAGAACACAATGCAAAAAAGAATCAATTCATTTGGAATTATGGTTGAAGAGTTATAGCTGTTTGAAGCTCTCTCGAAAATATATATGAATATGAATTTAAATAAAACAAACTAGGGGGTGACGCCAAGGCGAGAGCCTCGTGGAGCCACCACCATACTGCTGGCACAGACGAGTGGTTGACTAGCGGGCCCCGCTAGTCGCGAGGGGAGAGGAGGAGTAAGCAGAGGGGTAGTGGAGCCACCGAGCTCACGCCGCGCACGAGAGCTCCTTGGCCAAAACGAGAGGGAGGGATCGATAGAGGGATGGAGGCGCACCTGCCCGTACATGTAGCGTAGCTAGGGGTGGTCGGACGGCGTCAGAATCGTTCTCTCTAGCAGAGGCAGAGAACGGTGGTCGCCGAAGACGAAGACGACGGCGAACAGAGGCAACTCCAGGGGCTCCAAGTGGATGGAACGACTTCGCCGAAGAGTGGCAGAAGCTCTGGAAGGTTCGCCCAGGATAGGGAGGGGCTGGAGCTACCATGAAGACCCGAGGGGATGGACGACAAGATCGAACTCGGGGACGGCGGCCCGCGGCCTGCCCGGCCGGGCTACGGTTTCCTACGAGGTTGTGGAGTGTGTGGGAGTGGAGGATGGTGCTCGAGGAAGTTGGGGAGGGCTCCATTTATAGGCGAGCACCGAGGGGGGGTTCGGGCTCCGCTGTTGACACGTGGACACGGCGCCCGGCGACAAGCGGCATCAGTGAGAGGGGGAGATGGCGACCCAGCTCACGCGGGGACTGTGGGCGAACGGGAACGAGCACAGGATCGAGCAGAAGGCGACGAGCACAGTGCGCACCGCACTGTTACGTTGGTCGGACCGTGCCCGTGCTCGCTGCGGCGAGCTCCGGTGTCGGCGCCAGGGGATAGTTAAGGGGGTTGGGACAAAGATGGTGGCGAGGTTTGGCGCGCTTTGGAAGTCAAGGAAGCGAGCACGCGCGAAACAGAGCGCTCGGCGGCACTCAGAGCGCGTCGACACATAGGCTGGCATCGTGTACACGCGTGTTCACCGTGTGAACTCTGCCCTCAGGCCGACCTACGTCCAAAGTTCATGTCTGGCTTGTTGTTCGTGGTAGTTTTGAAGATTACCACGCTTTGGTTTGGATCCAGACGCAGTAGAAAAGATTTCACAAGCCAAGAAAGTTTCTGGTCAGTAACTTTGAGAGTATACTGAGGTCAAACGGCTGGGAGTTTGGGGCAGGGTTTTGGAGGTAGCAATCATCTACTAAGGTGATGATGCACAAGAAAAATCAGCCTGATTGGAGCAAGTAAAATGGTAGTTGTCAGAGAAACCACCATTTTTGTCCGTAATAAAAAATATTTTTGCAGCAAAAATATTCCAAAAGTGTTGCAATATTTTGCTCAGAAGGTGCCCTCGGTTCAAATAATATTTGTGAATTTTGCCAGATTTTTGTGGGCAAGAAAAATTGGGGTTGCTTTGGAGCACATTGAACTAGCTAGGGTTTTGGAGAGGGAAATGGACATTTTTCATTTAAGAAAAATATTCGAAATATTATTTTGGGGTGAACCAGAGAGGGAATGGTGATTAGAGAGGGAAATGAGGCACTTGGGTGAAAGTACCCAAGTGTTTAAGTCCATATGAAAAGATTAAAAAATTCCAAATTTCAAAATAAATCCAAATGAAAATTAGGCAAATAGAAGAGGGCAAAACCCAGGCTGTCACAAACCTCCCCCACTTAGAATAAATCTCGTCCTCGAGATTCGGTTGCTTGGGAAAACCATTCTGGATAATGTGCCTTTAGAAATTATTTCCGTTCCCAAGTTGATTCTGACTCTGTGTGATGCTCCCACTAAACTTTGTAGAATTTTCTTATTTTACTGCGAATCACTCTTTCCATCTGATCCAAAATTCTAACCGGTCTCTCTTCATAGGTTAAATCCTTTGCCAATTCTATCTCAGCCATAACAGTCCTTTTCTCAGGCGGTGATCTGCATCGCCTCAATTGTGAAACATGAAACACGTTGTGCACGTCTGCAAATTCAGGGGTAGTTCTAACTGATATGCAACAATACCCAGTCGAGACATAAATCGAAATGGGCCAATAAATCTGGGTGCCAATTTTTCACGAGTCTGAAATCTCTTGACTCCTTTCATAGGAGTGACTCGGAGGTATACGTGTTCTCCGGGTTCAAAATTGATTTGTCGGTGCTTTGCATCATAATAACTCTTTTGTCGAGATTTAGCCAATTGTAATCTGTCTCTGATCTCCTTAACTTGTTTCTCAGCTTCCATCATGAGATCTGTTCTGAAGTTACGACTATCTCCACTTTGAGACCAATTTAAAGGAGTGTGGCACTTACGTCCATACAAGGCTTCATACGGTGACATTTTTAGACTGGTCCGGAAGCTCTTGTTATAAGAAAACTCGGCATACGGCCATCAGTCTTCCCATTTAGGCCCTTGGGCCAAGACGCCGGCTCGTAGCAAATTTTATTATTTTACTCATGCAAGAAAATAACTTCAAGTAATTACTCATATGCATGACAATATTATTCTTTCATCACCACAAATGGACCCTAGTTTCTTTACCAACTAAGTTAGTTTCAAACATTCTGTAAATCAAGCATATTAACTAAAATAAGCACTTATCAGAATATAAATAACATAATAGTTATTTAAATGCATGGAATAAATCTTTCATTCAAGTTAGAAAATCATAAATATTGAAATGGCACCATGAAAATGTTGTTGTGGCTTGCCTTAGTGCAGATGAGGTTCACAAGCCTTCTGTTGATCCTCAAGACAAGCCTCACCCTCTGAAAATAATTTTAAACACAAGAAGAAAATATAAACAACCCTTCAGAAAATCACCAAAAAATCTAGACAGCACAGAAAAATCCCCTTTTTTGAGCTGTTAGATTTCTTTGCAAAGAACACAATGCAAAAAGAATCAATTCATTTGGAATTATGGTTGAAGAGTTATAGCTGTTTGAAGCTCTCTGGAAAATATATATGAATTTTAATTTAAATAAAACACACTAGGGGGTGACATCAAGGCGAAGCCTCGTGGCGCCACCACCATACTGCTGCTGCACAGACGAGTGGTTGACTAGCGGGCCCCGCTAGTCAGGCGAGGGGGAGAGGGAGGAGGAAACAGAGGGGTCGTGAGCCGCCGGAGCTCACGCCGGCGACGAGAGCTCCTTGGCCAAAACGAGAGGGAGGGACCGAGAGAGGGGATAGAGGCGCACCTGCCCGTACCTGTAGCGTAGCTAGGGGTGGTCGGACGGCGTCAGAATCGTCCTCTCTAGCGGAGGCAGAGAGCGGTGGTCGCCCGAGACGAAGACGATGGCGAACAGAGGCAACTCCAGGGGCTCCAAGTGGACGGAACGGCTTCACCGAAGAGTGGCGGAGGCTCAGGAAGGGTCGCCCAGGCCAGGGAGGGGCTGGAGCTACTGCAACGACCAGAGGGGATCGCCGGCAAGCTCGAGCTCGGGGACGGCGGCCCGCGGCCTGCCCGGCCGGGCCACGGTTTCCTACGAGGTTGTGGAGTGTGTGGGAGTGGAGGATGGTGCTCGAGGAGGCTGGGGAGGGCTCCATTTATAGACGAGCACCAAGGGGGGGTTCGGGCTCCGCTGTTGACACCTGGACACGGTGCTCGGCGACAAGTGGCGTCAGTGAGAGGGGGAGATGGCGACGCAGCTCACGTGGGGACTGTGGGCGAACGGGGACGAGCACATGATCGAGGAGAAGGCGACGAGCACAGTGCGCACCGCACTGTTACGTTGGCCGGACCGCGCCCGTGCTTGCTGTGGCGAGCTCCGGCGTTGGCGAGTGCCAAGGGGTAGTTAATGGGGTTGGGACAAAGATGGTGGTGAGGTTTGGCGCGCTTTGGAAGTCGGGGAAGCGAGCACGCGCAAAACAGATCGCTCGGCGGCTCTCAGAGCGCGTCTACACATAGGTTGGCATCATGTACACGCGTGGTCACCTCGTGAACTCTGCCCTCAGGCCGACCTACGTCCAAAGTTCATGTCTGGCTTGTTGTTCGTGGTAGTTTTGAAGATTACCACGCTTTGTTTTGGATCCAGACGCAGTAGAAAAGATTTCACAAGCCAAGTAAGTTTCTGATCAGTAACTTTGAGAGTTTACTGAGGTCAAACGGCTCGGAGTTTGGGGCTGGGTTTTGGAGGTAGCAATCATCTACTAAGGTGATGATGCACAAGAAAATCAGCCTCATTGGAGCAAGTAAAATGGTAGTTGTCAGAGAAACCACCATTTCTGTCCGAACAGAAAATATTTTTCAGAGCAAAAATATTCCAAAAAGTGGTGCAATATTTTTGCTCAAGATGGTTCCCTCGGGTTCAAAGAATATTTGTGAATTTTGCCAGATTTTTTAGGGCAAGAAAAATTGGGTTTGCTTTGGAGCACATTGAACTAGCTAGGGTTTTGGAGAGGGAAATGGATATTTTTCATTTAAGAAAAAATATTCAAAATATTATTTTGGGGTGAACCAGAGAGGGAATGGTGATTAGAGAGGGAAATGAGGCACTTGGGTGAAAGTACCCAAGTGTTTAAGTCCATATGAAAAGATTCAAAAACTCCAAATTTCAAAATAAATCGAAATGAAAATCAAGAAAATAGAAGAGGGCAAAAACCAGGCTGTCACAAACCTCCCCCACTTAGAATGAATCTCATCCTCGAGATTCGGTTGCTTGGGAAAACCATTCTGGATAATATGCCTTTAGAAATTCTTTCCGTTCCCAAGTTGATTCTGACTCTGTGTGATGCTGCCGTTGAATTTTATAGAATTTTCTTATTTTACTGCGAATGACTCTTTCCATCTGATCCAAAATTCTAACCGGTCTCTCTTCATAGGTTAAATCCTTTGCCAATTCTATCTCAGCCATAACAGTCCTTTTCTCAGGCGGTGATCTGCATCGCCTCAATTGTGAAACATGAAGCACGTTGTGCACGTCTACCAATTCAGGGGTAGTTCTAACTGATATGCAACAGTACCCAGTCGAGACATAACTGGAAATGGGCCAATAAATCTGGGTGCCAATTTTTCACGAGTCTAAAATCTCTTGACTCCTTTCATAGGAGTGACTGGGAGGTATACGTGTTCTCCGGGTTCAAAACTGATTTGTCGGTGCTTTGCATCATAATAACTCTTTTGTCGAGATTTAGCCAATTGTAATCTGTCTCTGATCTCCTTAACTTGTTTCTCAGCTTCCATCATGAGATCTGTTTTGAAGATACGGCTATCTCCAGTTTGAGACCAATTTAAAGGAGTGTGGCACTTACGGCCATACAAGGCTTCATACGGTGACATTTTTAGACTGGTCCGGAAGCTCTTGTTATAAGAAAACTCGGCATACGGCCAGCAGTCTTCCCATTTAGGCCCTTGGGCCAAGACGCCGGCTCGTAGCAAATTTTATTATTTTACTCATGCAAGAAAATAACTTCAAGTAATTACTCATATGCATGACAATATTATTCTTTCATCACCACAAATGGACCCTAGTTTCTTTACCAACTAAGTTAGTTTCAAACATTCTGTAAATCAAGCATATTAACTAAAATAAGCACTTATCAGAATATAAATAACATAATAGTTATTTAAATGCATGGAATAAATCTTTCATTCAAGTAAGAAAATCATAAATATTGAAATGGCACCATGAAAATGTTGTTGTGGCTTGCCTTAGTGCAGATGAGGTTCACAAGCCTTCTGTTGATCCTCAAGACAAGCCTCACCCTCTGAAAATAATTTTAAACACAAGAAGAAAATATCAACAACCCTTCTGAAAATCACCAAAAAATCTAGACAACACAGAAAGATCCCCTTTTTTGAGCTACTAGATTTCTTTGCAAAGAACACAATGCAAAAAGAATCAATTCATTTGGAATTATGGTTGAAGAGTTATAGCTGTTTGAAGCTCTCTGGAAAATATATATGAATTTGAATTTAAATAAAACACACTAGGGGTGACATCAAAGGCGTAAAGCCTCAGGGCGCCACCAGTCATACCGCTTCGCGCGCGTACTGAGTGGTTGACTAGCGGGCCCTGCTAGTCAGGTGAGGGGAAGAGGGAGGAGGAAACAGAGGAGGTCGTGGCTTCACTGGAGCTCACGCCGGCGACGAGAGCTCCTTGGCCAAAACGAGAGGGAGGGATCGATAGACGGGATGGAGGTGCACCTGCCCGTACATGTAGCGTAGCTAGGGGTGGTCGGACGGCATCAGAATCGTCCTCTCTAGCAGAGGCAGAGAACAGTGGTCGCCGAAGACGAAGACGACGGTGAACAGAGGCAACTCCAGGGGCTCCAAGTGGATGGAACGACTTCACCGAAGAGTGGCAGAAGCTCTGGAAGGTTCGCCCAGGATAGGGAGGGGCTGGAGCTACCATGAAGACCCGAGGGGATCGCCGACAAGATCGAACTCGAGGACGGTGGCCCGCCGCCTGCCCGGCCGGGCTACGGTTTCCTACGAGGTTGTGGAGTGTGTGGGAGTGGAGGATGGTGCTCGAGGAAGTTGGGGACGGATCCATTTATAGGAGAGCACCGGGGGGTTCGGGCCCATTGTTGACACTGGACACGGCGCCGCGCACAAGCGCATCGGAGAGGGGAGATGGCGACCCAGCTCACGCGGGGACTGTGGGCGAACGGGAACGAGCACAGGATCGAGGAGAAGGCGACGAGCACAGTGCGCACCGCACTGTTACATTGGCCGGACCGTGCCCGTGCTCGCTGCGGCGAGCTCCGGTGTCGGCGCCAGGGGATAGTTAAGGGGGTTGGGACAAAGATGGTGGCGAGGTTTGGCTCGCTTTGGAAGTCAGGGAAGCGAGCACGCGCGAAACAGAGCGCTCGGCGGCACTCAGAGCGCGTCGACACATAGGCTGGCATCGTGTACACGCGTGTTCACCGCGTGAACTCTGCCCTCAGGCCGACCTACGTCCAAAGTTCATGTCTGGCTTGTTGTTCGTGGTAGTTTTGAAGATTACCACGCTTTGGTTTGGATCCAGACGCAGTAGAAAAGATTTCACAAGCCAAGAAAGTTTCTGGTCAGTAACTTTGAGAGTTCACTGAGGTCAAACGGCTGGGAGTTTGGGGCAGGGTTTTGGAGGTAGCAATCATCTACTAAGGTGATGATGCACAAGAAAAATCAGCCTGATTGGAGCAAGTAAAATGGTAGTTGCTGTAGAAACCACCATTTTTTGTCCAGAACAAAAAATATTTTCTGTAGCAAAAATATTCCAAAAAGTGGTGCAATATTTTTTCTCAGGAAGGTGCCCTCGGGTTCAAAGAATATTTGTGAATTTTGCCAGATTTTTGTGGGCAAGAAAAATTGGGGTTGCTTTGGAGCACATTGAACTAGCTAGGGTTTTGAAGAGGGAAATGGACATTTTTCATTTAAGAAAAATATTCGAAATATTATTTTGGGGTGAACCAGAGAGGGAATGGTGATTAGAGAGGGAAATGAGGCACTTGGGTGAAAGTACCCAAGTGTTTAAGTAAATATGAAAAGATTCAAAAACTCCAAATTTCAAAATAAATCCAAATGAAAAATAGGCAAATAGAAGAGGGCAAAACCCAGGCTGTCACAAACCTCCCCCACTTAGAATGAATCTCGTCCTCGAGATTCGGTTGCTTGGGAAAACCATTCTGGATAATGTGCCTTTAGAAATTATTTCCGTTCCCAAGTTGATTCTGACTCTGTGTGATGCTCCCACTAAACTTTGTAGAATTTTCTTATTTTACTGCGAATCACTCTTTCCATCTGATCCAAAATTCTAACCGGTCTCTCTTCATAGGTTAAATCCTTTGCCAATTCTATCTCAGCCATAACAGTCCTTTTCTCAGGCGGTGATCTGCATCGCCTCAATTGTGAAACATGAAACACGTTGTGCACGTCCTGCCAATTCAGGGTAGTTCTAACTGATATGCAACAATACCCAGTCGAGACATAACTCGAAATGGGCCAATAAATCTGGGTGCCAATTTTTCACGAGTCTGAAATCTCTTGACTCCTTTCATAGGAGTGACTCGGAGGTATACGTGTTCTCCGGGTTCAAAACTGATTTGTCGGTGCTTTGCATCATAATAACTCTTTTGTCGAGATTTAGCCAATTGTAATCTGTCTCTGATCTCCTTAACTTGTTTCTCAGCTTCCATCATGAGATCTGTTCTGAAGATACGGCTATCTCCAGTTTGAGACCAATTTAAAGGAGTGTGGCACTTACGGCCATACAAGGCTTCATACGGTGACATTTTTAGACTGGTCCGGAAGCTCTTGTTATAAGAAAACTCGGCATACGACCAGCAGTCTTCCCATTTAGGCCCTTGGGCCAAGACGCCGGCTCGTAGCAAATTTTATTATTTTACTCATGCAAGAAAATAACTTCAAGTAATTACTCATATGCATGACAATATTATTCTTTCATCACCACAAATGGATCCTAGTTTCTTTACCAACTAAGTTAGTTTCAAACATTCTGTAAATCAAGCATATTAACTAAAATAAGCACTTAACAGAATATAAATAACATAATAGTTATTTAAATGCATGGAATAAATCTTTCATTCAAGTTAGAAAATCATAAATATTGAAATGGTACCATGAAAATGTTGTTGTGGCTTGCCTTAGTGCAGATGAGGTTCACAAGCCTTCTGTTGATCCTCAAGACAAGCCTCACCCTCTGAAAATAATTTTAAACACAAGAAGAAAATATCAACAACCCTTCAGAAAATCACCAAAAAATCTAGACAGCACAGAAAAATCCCCTTTTTTGAGCTGCTAGATTTCTTTGCAAAGAACACAATGCAAAAAGAATCAATTCATTTGGAATTATGGTTGAAGAGTTATAGCTGTTTGAAGCTCTCTGGAAAATATATATGAATTTGAATTTAAATAAAACACACTAGGGGGTGACATCGAAGGCGTAAAACCTCAGGGCGCCACCAGTCATACCGCTTCGCGCGCGTACTGAGTGGTTGACTAGCGGGCCCCGCTAGTCAGGCGAGGGGGAGAGGGAGGAGGAAACAGAGGGGGTCGTGGCTTCCCCGGAGCTCACGCCGGCGACGAGAGCTCCTTGGCCAAAACGAGAGGGAGGGACCGAGAGAGGGGATAGAGGCGCACCTGCCCGTACCTGTAGCGTAGCTAGGGGTGGTCGGACGGCGTCAGAATCGTCCTCTCTAGCGGAGGCAGAGAGCGGTGGTCGCCGGAGACGAAGACGATGGCGAACAGAGGCAACTCCAGGGGCTCCAAGTGGACGGAACGGCTTCACCGAAGAGTGGCGGAGGCTCAGGAAGGGTCGCCCAGGCCAGGGAGGGGCTGGAGCTACTGCAACGACCAGAGGGGATCGCCGGCAAGCTCGAGCTCGGGGACGGCGGCCCGCGGCCTGCCCGGACGGGCTACAGTTTCCTACGAGGTTGTGGTGTGTGTGGGAGTGGAGGATTGTGCTCGAGGAGGCTGGGGAGGGCTCCATTTATAGACGAGCACCAAGGGGGGGTTCGGGCTCCGCTGTTGACACCTGGACACGGTGCTCGGCGACAAGTGGCGTCAGTGAGAGGGGGAGATGGCGACGCAGCTCACGTGGGGACTGTGGGCGAACGGGGACGAGCACATGATCAAGGAGAAGGCGACGAGCACAGTGCGCACCGCACTGTTACGTTGGCCGGACCGCGCCCGTGCTTGCTGCGGCGAGCTCCGGCGTTGGCGAGTGCCAGGGGGTAGTTAATGGGGTTGGGACAAAGATGGTGGTGAGGTTTGGCGCGCTTTGGAAGTCGGGGAAGCGAGCACGCGCAAAACAGATCGCTCGGCGGCTCTCAGAGCGCGTCTACACATAGGTTGGCACCATGTACACACGTGGTCACCTCGTGAACTCTGCCCTCAGGCCGACCTACGTCCAAAGTTCATGTCTGGCTTGTTGTTCGTGGTAGTTTTGAAGATTACCACGCTTTGTTATGGATCCAGACGCAGTAGAAAAGATTTCACAAGCCAAGTAAGATTCTGATCAGTAACTTTGAGAGTTTACTGAGGTCAAACGGCTCGGAGTTTGGGGCTGGGTTTTGGAGGTAGCAATCATCTACTAAGGTGATGATGCACAAGAAAAATCAGCCTCATTGGAGCAAGTAAAATGGTAGTTGCTGTAGAAACCACCATTTCTGTCCAGAATAGAAAATATTTTCTGTAGCAAAAATATTCCAAAAAGTGGTGCAATATTTTTGCTCAATATGGTGCCCTCGGGATCAAAGAATATTTGTGAATTTTGCCAGATTTTTTAGGGCAAGAAAAATTGGGTTTGCTTTGGAGCACATTGAACTAGCTAGGGTTTTGGAGAGGGAAATGGATATTTTTCATTTAAGAAAAAATATTCAAAATATTATTTTGGGGTGAACCAGAGAGGGAATGGTGATTAGAGAGGGAAATGAGGCACTTGGGTGAAAGTACCCAAGTGTTTAAGTCCATATGAAAAGATACAAAAACTCCAAATTTCAAAATAAATCCAAATGAAAACCTGGCAAATAGAAGAGGGCAAAACCAGGCTGTCACAAACCTCCCCCACTTAGAATGAATCTCATCCTCGAGATTCGGTTGCTTGGGAAAACCATTCTGGATAATGTGCCTTTAGAAATTCTTTCCGTTCCCAAGTTGATTCTGACTCTGTGTGATGCTGCCGCTGAATTTTGTAGAATTTTCTTATTTTACTGCAAATGACTCTTTCCATCTGATCCAAAATTCTAACCGGTCTCTCTTCATAGGTTAAATCCTTTGCCAATTCTATCTCGGCCATAACAGTCCTTTTCTCAGGCGGTGATATGCATCGCCTCAATTGTGAAACATGAAACACGTTGTGCACGTCTGCCAATTCAAGGGTAGTTCTAACTGATATGCAACAATACCCAGTCGAGACATAACTGGAAATGGGCCAATAAATCTGGGTGCCAACTTTCCACGAGTCTGGAATCTCTTGACTCCTTTCATAGGAGTGACTCGGAGGTATACGTGTTCTCCGGGTACAAAACTGATTTGTCGGTGCTTTGCATCATAGTAACACTTTTGTCGAGATTTGGCCAATTGCAATCTGTCTCTGATCTCCTTAACTTGTTTCTCAGCTTCTGAGGGAGTCCTGGATTAGGGGGTCTCCGGATGGCCGGATTGTACCTTCAGCCGGACTCCCGGACTATGAAGATACAAGATTGAAGACTTCGTCCCGTGTCCGGAAGGGACTTTCCTTGGCGTGGAAGGCAAGCTTTGAGATACGGATGTGTAGATCTCCTACCATTGTAACCGACTCTGTGTAACCCTAGCCCCCTCCAGTGTCTATATAAACCGGAGGGTTTTAGTCCGTAGGACAACACAACAATCATACCATAGGCTAGCTTCTAGGGTTTAGCCTCCTTGATCTCGTGGTAGATCTACTCTTGTACTACCCATATCATCAATATTAATCAAGCAGGATGTAGGGTTTTACCTCCATCAAGAGGGCCCGAACCTGGGTAAAACATCGTGTCCCTTGTCTCCTGTTACCATCCGCCTAGACGCACAGTTCGGGACCCCCTACCCGAGATCCACCGGTTTTGACACCGACATTGGTGCTTTCATCGAGAGTTCCTCTGTGTCGTCACTTTTAGGCCCGATGGCTCCGCCGATCATTAATGGCGATGCAGTCCAGGGTGAGACTTTTCTCCCCAGACAGATCCTCGTCTTCGACGGCTTTGCACTGCGGGCCAATTCGCTTGGCCATCTGGAGCAGATCGAAAGCTACGCCCCTGGCCATCAGGTCAGATTTGGAAGTTTTAACTACACGGCGAACGACCGCGGAGACTTGATCTTCGACGGATCTGAGCCACTGCCAAGCGCGCCGCACTATCACGACGGGCACGATCTAGCTCTGCCGCCGAACGGTGCCTTGGAGGCCACACTCGCATCGGCTCCGACCCTTAATTCGGAGCCAACCGCGCCGATCGAGGATGAGTGGTTGGACGCTGCCTCAGGGGCTGCCATGTCTACGGCGGTCGAGCCGAACACCAGCCCTACCCTCCACAAGGCCCATGACTCCAAGGGGCCGTACTCCTATCCGGACTCCGAGCCCTCCGCGCCCCTGCCGATCGAATCTGATTGGGCGCCGATCATGGAATTCACCGCCGCGGACATTTTTCAGCACTCGCCCTTTGGCGATATCCTGAAGTCACTAAAGTCTCTCTCTTTATCAGGAGAGCTGTTAGGACCCCGATTCCTAGTCACATTGATCCAGCCGGTAACACCTCATATCACTTTGCGGCCTCACGCGCGGTAATCCCACGGGTGTCGCCTTACCATGGCCTGGAACCGTTTGTGCCTTTTGGCTCACGTATATGATAGTGTCGCTAGCATCCACATGACAGAGAACCCGGGCTGACATGGCTAGTCGTGAACCCAAAGCGGCGCTAGCCTATGGAGACAGGCATACATGAATCACATCGAGCATGTCGGTCATCAATGTATACATCCGGGCTGTAGCACTAGGCTAACAGGACTCCGGTAACCCGGGCTGTAGCAGGCTAGGCAGGACTCCGGATGCCACCGCGTGACATTTCCCCGAAGGGACATACACAGGAATGAAGTGAAACACATGCCGCCACCAAGTGTCCAAGCAGAGTCTTTGGGCTAGCAGGACTCGATGAACCGGCTGAAGCGGACCACTATCGCCGTAAGCACTAGACTACATTTCCCATATGAAAGGCTGCCAAGGATAAACAACTAGATTGTCGGATCCCACTCATACCAAGCATTTCAATCATACACACAATATGCCCGATATGAGTACATACAACATGGCATCACAACAAAACTCTACAACTCAAAGTAATTTATTTAAGAGGCTCCAAGGAGCCATACATAACATGTTCATATAGATAGGGGTCACATGACCCGACACTCAAGTCATACAAACATACAAGCACATGCGGAAGCAACTAGTCTGAGTACAGACGCTAGAAAGGAAAAGGGCTTGTCGAAGCCTTCCTATCTACATCGGCCCTTCACAAGTCTTGGATCACCACCTGGGTGTCTAATCACTCGTCAACGTCGAGGTCTACATAGAACACGTCGGAGGGGTTGGTGTTGTCGTCTGAAAACATTAATTAAGCAAACATGAGTACGGAGGTACTCAGCAAGTCTTACAACAGAATCCTATCATATATGCACATTCTCAAGAAGGTAGTGGGGTTATAGCAGCAAGCCAGCTTTGACTCTTGGCTAAGCTTATCCTACGTGACACCACTTGAAAAGCATTTGTCGCACAGGAGTGCACTACTCACCATCACAATACTCCACCGTGGATCCTCTCTCGTCAACCTACGAGAGGGCCATCAGCGGTACTCACACTTATCTTGAGGCTTTTAGTAGTATCCATTTACTTGTCTATGAACTGTATAGGTGACCAAGTAGTCCTTATCATGACACGGCTATTCAATAGTTTTATACCCTGCAGGTGTACTTCTTCACAAACGCTCACCACTTATCGCCGCTACACGACGGTACTCAAAGAACCTTCTAGCGGAAGCCCAGCGAGGGTGTCGGCCACGGCCTGACTAAACACACGAGTCCCTAGTCCAGGTTTATCACCTATTCGGGTTCCATCCGCAGGGAGTCCGGCCGAGGTTTCCACTAACGGCCCCGAACGATGTGAACAGGGTTCCCGAGACACCAAACGGGCGAATCGGTACACTGTGCCACGTGCCTACCGCAACACAACCCACCTCTAAGGTCAGCGCTGCGTGCGGCCCCTAGCATACTACAAACACCAGAAACTACTTGCAACTCCCGGACAGAGGACAAGAGTGGTTAATAAGTCGAGAGGGTCCATTGGTTTCGGGCCCAATGCGTGGTAGTAGCTGAATCTTAAATCACACACACAGATCTCAGTGCTTAAGGACGGTCTCAATGAAATAACCCACCATATACGCCTACATGGCCTCTCATCGATACCTTTACCAAATCGTGTTCAACACTTCACTCTCATTACCGGCACAACCTTTCACTCTAGTTCATCATCCCGATGAGCCAGACCTGACACAACTCTAAGCATAGCAAGCATAGCAAGGTAGGTAACACAAATATGGCTCAATCAACTCCTACACATGCTAGTGGGTTTCATCTAGTTACTGTGGCAATGACAGGTCATGCAAAGGAGGTGGGTTCAACTACCATAGCACACAGCAGTTTGAATCGTGTTGTCTTAATGCATTTAAACAAGAGCAGAAGCGAGAACATGGGTTTGTATCGGAATGATCAACGGGTTGCTTGCCTGGTGTAGTGGTAGTAGGATACTGCCCTTCAGACGGATATTCGGGGTTATCCTCGGAGGCAGAACCTATCACGAAGAGCACACCGAACACAATCAACACATGGCGATATGCAACAATATGATGCATGCTATGGCATGGCAGTATTATGTGTGATAGGTCTAATGCAACTTGGAACAGAAATGTTTGAGTCCATTTGAACCAAAGATTCAAATGACCACCCAAAATAAAAAGTGATATAAATGCATTAGCTTGTTTCACCTAAATAGCAAGGTTAACTTGTTCTGGCATGCATGAAACCTTTACCAATGGATAGATTGGATTTTTCTGATCATTTTTCATATATAAATCTTTGCATTTGGAGTTACAGATTAATTTCTATGAATTTTTGAAGTTTGAGCTAATTTCTGGAATTTCCTATATAAGAATAATTCCAGTAATTCAATTATCACACAAGATTAAGCGCCGTGGTGACGCTGTGGTCAAAGGGTCGTCCAGTCAAACTGACCAGTGGGTCCCGATGTCAGACTTAATTTAACTAACTAGAATTAGTTAAAACTAACTAAGTTAATTAGCGAGGGGGCCCACTTGCCATCGACTGTGGAGTCAACTTGGGCCCACCCGGCCAACGCCATGGTCAAAGCTCATCGGCGCTTAGTCACGACGAGGCCGACGGGCGGCGAGAGTGCATTAGCACGTTCCGGCGACCAAATGGATGGCGGAGACCATCTACTTGTAGCCGGGAACAAGCCGCGGCGTTTGGTGGCGGTGGTTGAGGTCGAGGTGGCCAGAAATGTCGCCGCCGATGAGCTAGGCGGTCGCCGGAGTCGGGTGAGGATGGTCCCGTGGGTACGGGGCACGGCGAGGCGCGTGGAGTGGGGCATTAGACTCTACGCGACGCGGTGAGCATGTTAGACACCGTGGTGTGGATGGTGGATGGCCGGAGGCACGTCGGCGACGAGCTCGGCGGTGGTGCGTGCGGTGAAGCTCCGTGCGGTAGCTACGGTGCACGAGAGAGCAAACGGAGAGGATGGGGGGGTTGTTGCGCTCACGGCCGTCACGTTGGTGTACTCGACGCGGTCGGGGACGAGCTGGTGCGGCGGCGACGGCGAAGGGGATCTCCGGCGGTGGCGGTGTCGGGCGAGGTCGGTGCAGCGGCTCCGAGGCAAGAGAGCGCTCGGGGCTCGGCTTGCTCGAAGGAGAGGAGGGTGGTGAAGCGCCTGGACACGGTGGCGCGGCACGAGGTCGACGGAGAGCACGGTTTTCACGGTGGCGCGGGCGCAACGGCGTCGGCCATGGTGCGGGCGAGCGAGGGAGAGGAGCTGGGGAGGAGGAAAGGTGTCTGCGAGCTCAGGGGCGGAGAGAGAGGGCGTCCCGCGTCAACAGCTCGGCGAGGGGAGCGGCGATGCGGCGGGCAGCCGCGTGGCACGCATGCTGTGCTCGCTGCCGAGCACTGCTGCCTGCTGGCCTGCCAAGCAGCTCACAAGGGGTGGCTGGGCTGGGCCGGTAGGTGGGCCGCTGGGTGGCGCCAGGTAGGGGTTTTCGTTTCTGTTTTCTTTCTCTATTTTTTTGTAACTTTGTTGCATTTCTAAAAATACCTAGGCAACTCCAAAATTCACCAAACTGCACATGGTCCCTAGTTGGAATATATCCAGCATGGAACATTTTAGTTTGGAGTTATTTGAGCATTTGAAATATTTTATATAATTTAAATGCCCAAACTCAAGGTACATATGATTTAATTCAATGGCCTTCTGTTGACCTAGAAAAATGTGCACCAATTTTTCCAGAGGTACTAACCCAAGACAAAGAGGGTGAACTTTTTAGAAGGGCATTTCAGGTTCATTGGAATTATTTTTAGTAAACCCTGGTTGAGTTTAGAGGGGTTCGGGGGGTTCTGTCTTCCCCAATTCAAGTTTCTGACGAAAGTAGAGATGATGCAACACTCTAATGCATGGACTAGCTAGGATGTGACAAGAGCCCTGGCCGGACTATGGTCAACAAGGTTGGGATACGGACGATGAAGAAATTCAAAGCCCACCCACCACCCATTTGGTAGCCACTGTCGATAATTTAAACGATGTGCTCAATTTCGAGTCCAAAGACATCGACGGCATGGACGACGATGTAGGAGACGCACATGTACCAACGCCTATAGGGCACTGGACAGCCACCTCATCTCATGATGTGTACATGGTGGATACACCTAAAGGAAGCGACGACGAGGAACACAGGGATGCAACGAGGGATCGTTCTCTCGAAAAGCAATCAAAGCGGCGACGTAAACGCCACTCCAAGCCCTGCCTCGATAAAGACAGCAGCCATACAGACCCATCCACAGAGCAGGACGAACCGGCGGACGACGAACAGGGCAACTTGGATAAACAAACCGAACAACCCTCCCCTGGTGATAACAGCATTCCGGACGACCTTACGCCGGACAAGCTAATGGAGCAGAAGAACCTCCACCGAAGGCTCGTTGCCACTGCACGTAGCCTGAAAAACCACAAGCGGAAGCTCAAAACTGCAGAAGATGCACTAAGAATCAGATGGAGCAAAGTACTCAACACCGCAGACAAATACGGCGGCAGTCGCCACACCAAAAGCTATCCGAAGCAAAAGATACTGCCTGAATTTGACGAGGAGGCCGTAGAACCCCCGCAACCAAAAAATAAGAACGCCACCAGGTCGGATAGACGACCCCATGGCCGGCATAGAGCGGCAAACGGCGCCGCACACAAGCCGGCATGCGATCCACTTAAGGATTCACATCAAAAAGATGGCCCAGCCAGATCTATCTATGGGCCAAGAAAGCAAGCTCTCGTAAGCAATGCAACACAACTAGTATCCGAACATCATGGCACACCCAGATACAGGGGTGCCGCACACCCCTTATGTTTCACCGATGAGGTTTTGGACCATGAATTTCCAGCAGGATTCAAGCCCGTATACATAGAGGCGTATGACGGAACAACAAACCCTGGAGTCTGGATTGAGGATTATATCCTCCACATACATATGGCAAGAGGAGATGACCTCCGCGCCAAAAAATACTTACCCCTCTAACTTAAAGGGCCAGCTCGGCATTGGCCCAAAAGCCTTCCTGAAAACACCATTGGAAGTTGGGAGGAGCTCGAGGATGCTTTCCGGGCAAATTTTCAAGGGACTTATGTCCGCCCTCCGGATGCAGATGATCTAAGTCACATAACTCAACAGCCCGGAGAGTCAGCCCGGAAATTCTGGAACAAATTCCTTACTAAAAAGAATCAAATAGTCGACTGTCCGGACGCCGAAGCCTTAGCAGCTTTTAAGCATAACGTTCGAGACGAATGGCTCGCCAGGCACCTCGGCCAAGAAAAGCCAAGAACAATGGCCGCATTAACAAGCCTCACGACCCGCTTTTGCGCAGGAGAGGACAGCTGGTTGGCAAGATGTAGCACCAGCGACCCAAGTACATCCGAAACTAGGGATAGAAACGGAAAACCGCGAAGCAACAAGGACCAGCGCCGGACTAAGGAAAACAGTCCGAAGAGCACGACAGTCAATGCCGGATTTCAAAGCTCGCGGCAGAATCAGAAAAAGCCACCCCTCAAGGATACCAGGCACGAGCTATCCAACTTAAACAAAATCTTGGACAAGATATGTCAAATACACAGTACTCCCGGGAAGCTTGCAAACCATACCGACAGAGATTGTTGGGTTTTCAAGCAATCCAGCAAACTCAACACCGAACACAAGGGGCTCGACACACCAAGCGAAGACGATGACGAACCCCAAAAGCAGAGCTCCAGGAAACAAAGGAATTTTCCACAAGAAGTAAAAACAGTAAACCTACTTCACATAACAAAACGAGCGGCGCCCATAGAGGTACGCGCCATACTGCCTATCCCAAAGGAGTCTCGCCACTGGTTGTTAAAACCAATCACCTTCGATCAGCTGGATTACTCTAGAAGTATCAGGAACGCAGGCTGGATTGCCTTGGTACTTGATCCAATAATCGGCGGACTCCACTTTACAAATGTCCTGATGGACGGCAGCAGTGGTCTAAACCTGATATATCAGGACACAATCGACCACATGGGGATAGACCTTACAAACATTCACCATAGCAAAATCTCCTTTCAAGGGGTAACGCCTGGTCCGGATAACCATTGCATGGGTTTTCTCCGGCTAGAAGTTATGTTCGGCTCCCCCGATAACTTCCGTCGCGAAAAGCTAACTTTTCACATCGTCCCATTCTCAAGTAGCTATCAAGCACTGCTGGGACGCAAAGCTTTCGCCCGCTTTAACGCAATACCACATTATGCATCTCTTATGCTTAAGATGCCCGGTCCACGAGGCATCATCTCACTAAAGAGAAACATGGAATGCACCCCCCGCGCAGAAGATTGTGCGGCTGCCTTAACAGCCCCACAATAAAATGGCTTCACCAGCCAAAACATCCAAACAGGTCGTTAAGACCACGGACACGGCTAGACGAGTCCGGCATAAACATATAATTGATAAAGGCTTAATAGCCGTACACCACTGCACTAGGGGCTCCCCGCATATAAAATACGAGACAATCAAGCTCAATTTTACCCATTTCAATTTATACTTTGTTTATTTAGTATAACTTCTCTTCAGCACGACCCTTTTTCAACTAAGTTCCTCTCTTTTACAGATGAACACCATGCTGCGCCCGTCCAGGATACGGCACAACGGAGACACAGGCGCAGACGTGCAGCAGGGACCTGTTCCATGGATTCTTTTCAGATTAAGACCCTGCATAAACCTTTTTTACTGTCTCTTGTTGATACACATCCTCCGGTTCTTTGGTATAATCAAGGAGGAGGCTGGCGTCTTGGCATGTGGCCACGTCAGCATTTTGTGCGTACCTGGACACAAGGGGCTTATAACTAAGGGCGTTGTCCCGCCCGCACTCATAAAGACCGAATACCTTAGGGAGTGTTCGGCATCGCGAGTTTGGCCTTATATGCATCAGCTCTGAATCATGTCTTTGGTCAAATGTTGGGTTGCCCGGCTCCTGTGTCTTGCAGCCTTACGTTCCGTTCTATCGGCTAAGGCGGCACCAGGAAAACTACTGCGATTGTGCCCCGGTTCGGCCAGGCGAGCACCTCAGTAGAGAAAGCCGGAAACTGACTGTCATGATATAGCGTGAGAATGGTTAACCACTCGATGACTTATCGGAATCTATAGGATTCCTCCGCATTAACGAAGGGCCGTTTCCCGGCCAGGCACATACGCGCCCCGAATTCGGGCGAGCGCAGGCGCCACCAGGGGCTATCTAAGTAGCCTCACTGTCAAGCTCCTATGGCTAAGTGAAAGTGATAAAGCATTATAGTCTGATTGCCTAGTTCGCTGCGCTATCACCTCCTTTGTAGGACCAAGACGTTGGATCAAGTGTGAAAATGCGCCTTCTACGAACACCCCCGCATTATTTGCATGGGGGCTGAAGCCGACGACTGCCATCTTTCAGATTATATATATTTCTTAAAACGGCCGCACAGGATGTGTTTCAAATACTTGAAGGAACAAGTATAAAAAGCTTCTACAATTTATCAAAATATTGTTTTACAATAACATATTCTATTCAAACATAGCATCCTTCGAGCACTGCGTCTCTATTACACGAGCGCCTTGAAGGACTTCCTGAAAATAGTGCTCGGCAGGTACTCGGCTTTCGTCCGAATCTCGGGATGCAACATTGGTGGTCTCCATCCCCGCCTAGTATGTCTTGACACGGGCAAGAGCCATCCGTGCACCCTCTATGCTTGATGACCTCTTCATTGCATTAATACGCGGCACCGCACCAAGGAACTGCTGCACCAAGCTGAAATAACTTTTCGGCTATGATCTCTCTGGCCACAGATGACTCATGACACACTCATGGCGAGTCCGGACAACCTATTCAGCTCGGCCCATTCGTCCAGACGATCGGCCACTGACAGTGGACGCTCTGGATTGTGGAACTGCGACCAGAAGAGCTTTTCCACTTCGCGATCTTCTTGATCTCGGAAGTGTTCGGTCGCATCAGCAGCACTCGCTGCCAAATCCAGATAGGTGTCCGCCGTACTCCACAACTGGTCTAATGGAGCATGCTTAGGATCACAAAACTTCCTCCGCAGCATAAAGGGCTTTCTAGCCGCGATCTCTCCGGCCTGACGCAGCTCCTCCTTCGCAGCTCTCATCGCAGAGTGAGCATCCTTGGCATCGGCAACGGCCTTCTCCAAGTCCGTCTATTCCGCCCGGTCTTCTTTTTCAAGAAGCCTGCAACGGTCAGCAGCGCTCTTCAGCTTCACGGCCATCTAGGCCATCTCTTTCTTGCTTTGGCAGTGAGTAGCCTGTTCGGCTCTCAGCTCTTCAAGGGCCTTCCCGGCAGCCGCATCACTTTTTCTGGCTTGCTCCTTGGCTCGGGCAAGTTCCGCCGGAAGACTCTCCATGGCAGCAGCACCGTCTGCATCAAGCACACACACTGTAAGATAATGGTATTAAAAGCTCCTCTTACCAAGTGCCACCGGAGGGATTACATACCTTGCGCGTCGTCAAGCCGCTTGTTAACAAGCACGATGTCGGCATCTGCCACGTCAAGTTGCCGCTTTAGCTCGGCAAATTCATCAGTCCGGCTGGATGCCGGACACTTCGCCACCTACACACAAAGGCGGCATTTTAGACCTGGGGTTATGATCCTCTGCGCACCGTCACTTTTTGACAACGCACAGAGTCTCAGGGAATACTATCTACACAGGGCGCATCTTATTTATGCGCAACTGTCAAAAAGGGTGCGTTATTCACAGACCTCAAAACCCGCCAAGAACTTCGACGGCCTCGCGCAATCCACTTTCCGTGGATTTAAATCCTTTCAATCACCGTGCCCATCAATGCACGGTGCTCCTCTGAGATAGATGCTCACCCTAGCAGATCCTTCAGCTCCTCTGACCGCGCACCGGATGGTGCCGGACTCGTCCTATGACCTTTTTCGAAGGCCGGATGCGGAGAGCCTTGGGGGGCCATATGGCTGCCTTCCGGCCCTGCCGGATTCGCAGAAACCCTCCGCGACGATACCTCGTGGTCGCCTGCCGCTAGGCGGTTCGACAGGGGAGGCGTTCGCCTCCATCATCTCCTAAGAAGATCCTCAAGACGAGCTCACGAGAAGGGCTGAGGTCCGTACTACAAGGTAAATTTTCGGTTACTCTTCTCAGATATAAAACAAGGATTCCTCTCAAAGAAAAAACCTCTCTCTACTTACGGCTCGGTGGAGGGCTGACCCCCTTGAGGGCATAATTCGGCCGAGGTATCCCCCGGCGCAGGACCCTCTGACGAGGATTTCTTCCCCCGTTTTGAGGCCATGGTCTCCGGGTCTTCAGTGGCGGTCCTCTTCTTCCCCTGAGGAGAGGAATTTTCGATTCCTTCCCTCCGTACAGCCTCCTTCGAGGAGGCCGTAGTTTCCTTGTCCCCTCCCTTGCTTTCCTCCAAAGGCACAATCTTCAACATCCTGACCAGCATGGGATCCGGCGTGGTCTGGGGAGGGGAGCCGGACACCGGATAAGCTTTACTTTCGCTGTCCACTCCTGTTTAAAGAACAGCTCTTTAGAGGCAAGTTTTATGACAAATATACGAATAGCGAGTCCGGGCACAAGGCTACTTACTTGAGTATCCGGGCGATTTCAGCTCATACCTGCGTCCTCGGTCAAGTCCGGACACGTTGCTTGTGATCTGAAGAACAATTTATACATCTCCGCGGGCGTTGCGCCCATGAAATGCTGGAGAGCTCGCGGTCCCTCCGGATTAAACTCCCACAGGCGAAGGGAGCGACATTTGCCGGGCAGGGTTCAGTGGATCAGCATGACCTGCGTCACTTTGACCAGGCTGAGGTCTCTTTCTAAGAGATCCCTGATGCGGCCCTGCAAGAAGGGCACGTCCTTGGATGACCCCCAGTCTAGTCCTTTATTGACCCATGATGCTAGCTGTGGTGGGGGACCCGAGCGAAAGGCAGGTGGCGCCACCCACTTGGTTCCCCTGGGAGAGGTGATATACAACCACTCTCGTTGCCATAAGCTGGACTCCTCTTGAAAAGAGCCCTCGAGCCATGGAGCATCAGCATTCTTTCTTATAATAGCGCCTCCGCACTGTGCGTGCCGCCCCTCGATCATCTTCGGCACTACTTTAAAGGTCTTGAGCCATAGTCCCAAGTGAGGAGTAACACGGAGGAAGGCTTCACACACGACGATGAAAGAGGAAATGTGGAGGATGGACTCCGGAGCTAAGTCGTGAAATTCCAGACCATAATAAAACATGAGCCCTCTCGCAAAGGGATCCATTGGGAAGCCTAGCCCCCGAAGGAAGTGAGACATGAACACCACGCTCTCACCAGGCCTGGGAGTGGGAATGACCTGCCCTTGAGCAGGCAACCTATGCGAGATTTCGCCAGTCAAGAACCTGGCCTCTCTCTGCTTTAGCACGTCCTCCTCCGTAACGGGAGAGGGCACCCATCGGCCTCGAAGGTCGGAAACGGACATTGTCGAAGATCCGAAGCGCCCGAAATCTGGAGCCTTGGGTGTTGGAACTCGAGGCGAAGGGCAAAATCGTTCGAGATTGAAAGAAAGGAGTAAGGCCTTGGTCTCTTTATAAGAGGTTGAATACCAAGGGCCCTCCCCGTAACCGTTTGGGACTCGCCTTTAATCGAGAAGACATGCCAATGGGCACGATTGGGTTACCCACGTCTGTATTGATGAGAATCCCATAAATAAAGGGGCCACGATCTCTTCTTTGACAAGACGTGCCAAGGAAACCGCCTCGCAAAATGCGCTAAGGTGGGGGAGTAAAAACGATTCAAATGAAGGCTTGGCCGTGGTGTGATGTCATTGAAGCCTGGTTCAGGGGCTACTGAGGGAGTCCTGGATTAGGGGGTGTCTGGATGCCGGATTATACCTTCAGCCAGACTCCCGGACTATGAAGATACAAGATTGAAGACTTCGTCCCATGTCCGAAAGGGACTTTCCTTGGCGTGGAAGGCAAGCTTGGCGATGCGGATGTGTAGATCTCCTAGCATTGTAACCGACTCTATGTAACCCTAGCCCCCTCCGGTGTCTATATAAACCGGAGGGTTTTAGTCCATAGGACAACACAACAATCATGCCATAGGCTAGCTTCTAGGGTTTAGCCTCCTTGATCTCGTGGTAGATCTAGTCTTGTACTAGCCATATCATCAATATTAATCAAGCAGGACGTAGGGTTTTACCTCCATCAAGAGGGCCCGAACCTGGGTAAAACATCGTAGCCTTGTCTCCTGTTACTATCCGCCTAGACGCATAGTTCGGGACCCCCTACCCGAGATCCGCCGCTTTTGACACGGACAGCTTCCATCATGAGATCTGTTCTGAAGATACGACTATCTCCAGTTTGAGAATAATTTAAACGAGTGCGGCACTTACGGCCATACAAGGCTTCATACGGTGACATTTTTAGACTGTTCTGGAAGCTCTTGTTATAAGAATACTCGGCATACGGCAAGCAGTCTTCCCATTTAGGCCCTTGGGCCAAGACGCAGGCTCATAGCATATCTTCGAGTGAATGGTGATTAGAGAGGGAAATGAGGCACTTGGGTGAAAGTACCCAAGTGTTTAAGTCCATATGAAAAGATTCAAAAACTCTAAATTTCAAAATAAATCCAAATGAAAATCAGGCAAATAGAAGAGGGCAAAAACCAGGCTGTCACAAACCTCCCCCACTTAGAATGAATCTCGTCCTCGAGATTCGGTTTCTTGGGAAAACCATTCTGGGTAATGTGCCTTTCGAAATTCTTTCCGTTCCCAAGTTGATTTTGACTCTTTGTGATGCTCCCATTGAACTTTGTAGAATTTTATTATTTTACTGCGAATGACTCTTTCCATCTGATCCAAAATTCTAACCGGTCTCTCTTCATAGGTTAAATCCTTTGCCAATTCTATCTCAGCCATAACAGTCCTTTTCTCAGGCGGTGATATGCATCGCCTCAATTGTGAAACATGAAACACGTTGTGCACGTCTACCAATTCAGGGGTAGTTCTAACTGATATGCAACAATACCCAGTCGAGACATAACTCGAAATGGGCCAATAAATATGGGTGCCAACTTTCCATGAGTCTGGAATCTCTTGACTCCTTTCATAGGAGTGACTCGGAGGTATACGTGTTCTCCGGGTTCAAAACTGATTTGTCGCTGCTTTACATCATAATAACTCTTTTGTCGAGATTTGGCCAATTGCAATCTGTCTCTAATCTCCTTAACTTGTTTCTCAGCTTCCATCATGAGATCTGTTCTGAAGATACGGCTATCTCCAGTTTGAGACCAATTTAAAGGAGTGCGACACTTACGGCCATACAAGGCTTCATACGGTGACATTTTTAGACTGGTCTAGAAGCTCTTGTTATAAGAAAACTCGGCATACGGCAAGCGGTCTTCCCATTTAGGCCCTTGGGCCAAGACGCAGGCTCGTAGCAAATTTCATTATTTTACTCATGCAAGAAAATAACTTCAAGTAATTACTCATATGCATGACAATATTATTCTTTCATCACCACAAATGGAACCTAGTTTCTTTACCAACTAAGTTAGTTTCAAACATTCTGTAAATCAAGCATATTAACTAAAACAAGCACTTAACAGAATATAAATAATATAATAGTTATTTAAATGCATGACCTAAATCTTTCATTCCAGTAAGAAAATCATAAATATTGAAATGGCACCATGAAAATGTTGTTGTGGCTTGCCTTAGTGCAGATGAGGTTCACAAGCCTTCTGGTGATCCTCAAGACAAGCCTCACCCTCTGAAAATAATTTTAAACACAAGAAGAAAATATTAAGAACCCTCCTGAAAATCACCATAAAATCTAGACAGCACAGAAAAATCCCCTTTTTTTGAGCTGCTAGATTTCTTTGCAAAGAACACAATGCAAAAAAGAATCAATTCATTTGGAATTATGGTTGAAGAGTTATAGCTGTTTGAGGCTCTCTGGAAAATATATATGAATTTGAATTTAAATAAAACAAACTAGGGGGGTGACGTCGAAGGCGTAAAGCCACAGGGAGCCAACAGTCATACCGCTTCGCGCGTGTACTGAGTGGTTGACTAGCGGGCCCCGCTAGTCAGGCGAGGGGGAGAGGGAGGAGGAAACAGAGGGGGTCGTGGCTTCACCGGAGCTCACGCCGGCGACGATAGCTCCTTGGCAAAGCGAGAGGGAGGGATCGATAGAGGGGATGGAGGCGCACCTGCCCGTACATGTAGCGTAGCTAGGGGTGGTCGGACGGTGTCAGAATTGTCCTCTCTAGCAGAGGTAGAGAACGGTGGTCGCCAGAGACGAAGACGACGGCGAACAGAGGCAAATCCAGGGGCTCCAAGTGGATGGAACAACTTCACCGAAGAGTGGCAGAGGCTCTGGAAGGGTCGCCCAGGACAGGGAGGGGCTGGAGCTACCGTGACGACCCGAGGGGATCGCCGACAAGATCGAGCTCGGGGACGGCGGCCCGCGGCCTGCCCGGCCGGGCTACGGTTTCCTACGAGGTTGTGGAGTGTGTGGGAGTGGAGGATGGTGCTCGAGGAGGTTGGGAAGGGCTCCATTTATAGGCGAGCACCGAGGGGGGGGGGTTCGGGCTCCGCTGTTGACACCTGGACACGGCGCCCGGCGACAAGCGGCATCACTGAGAGGGGGAGATGGCGACGCATCTCACGCGGGGACTGTGGGCGAACGGGAACGAGCACATGATCGTGGAGAAGGCGACGAGCACAGTGCGCACCACACTGTTACGTTGGCCAGACCGTGCCCGTGCTAGCTGCGGCGAGCTTCGGTGTCGGCGCCAGGGGATAGTTAAGGGGGTTGGGATAAAGATGGTGGCGAGGTTTGGCGCGCTTTGGAAGTCAGGGAAACGAGCACGCGCGAAACAGAGTGCTCGGCGGCACTCAGAGCGCGTCGACACATAGGCTGACATCGTGTACACGCGTGGTCACCGCGTGAACTCTGCCCTCAGGCCGACCTACGTCCAAAGTTCATGTCTGGCTTGTTGTTCGTGGTAGTTTTGAAGATTACCACGCTTTGGTTTGGATCCAGACGCAGTAGAAAAGATTTCACAAGCCAAGTAAGTTTCTGATCAGTAACTTTGAGTGTTTACTGAGGTCAAACGGCTGGGAGTTTCGGGCTAGGTTTTAGAGGTAGCAATCATCTACTAAGGTGATGATGCACAAGAAAAATCAGCCACATTGGAGCAAGTAAAATGGTAGTTGCTGTAGAAACCACCATTTCTGTCCAGAACAGAAAATATTTTCTGTAGCAAAAATATTCCAAAAAGTGGTGCAATATTTTTGCTCAGGGAGGTTCCCTAGGGTTCAAAGAATATTTGTGAATTTTGCCAGATTTTTGTGGGCAAGAAAAATTGGGGTCGCTTTGGAGCACATTGAACTAGCTAGGGTTTTGGAGAGGGAAATGGATATTTTTCATTTAAGAAAAATATTCCAAATATTATTTTGGGGTGAACCAGAGAGGGAATGATGATTAGAGAGGGAAATAAGGCACTTGGGTGAAAGCCAAGGGTACCCAAGTGTTTATGTCCATATGAAAAGATTCAAAAACTCCAAATTTCAAAATAAATCCAAATGAAAATCAGGCAAATAGAAGAGGGCAAAAACTAGGCTGTCACACTCTACTTATATAGGCCCTGGTCCTCTCCCCAAATATTGAGCGGGAAGGGAGCCAACAACGGCCAATTTGAAAGGGGACAACTTGTACAGCTTATCCTGACAAAAGTAGTCTTCGCCTACAAATGGTTCTGGTGGTGACGGCGTATTGGGCTCCATGGCGACCTCCGTCTTGCCGTCCTGCTGGTCTTGGTCTCGTTGCACCGATATGTAAACCTTTGCTTGATGCCTCGGTACTCCGCGCATGCCTGCCCCCTTGGCACCAAAAAGGAAGCAAGGACGCTGCGCGCGCTGGCGCCCACCTGGCCTCGATCGTCATGGCTCACATCACAAGGGCCTCGCGAGGTTCGCCTTGCCTTGATCTCTTCGCCCCTCGTGAGCCTGCCTGACGAGGCTGCTCCTGAGGAGGTTCTGTGTCATCAGCCTCAAGAGGCTTGGCTCCTCGCGAGGGTCTTGAATGCCTTGTTGATGAAGATGGGCCGCACAGGCATGCTAGCACAGCCACGCCGTGGGCCGCAGGCAGGCAAGTCTAGGGACCCCCGTTCCCAGAACGCAGACAGCCTCCTCCGTTAAAAAGAAGGACATCAAGGAGCTCCGGGAGGCCGGATACCCGGCCAAGGAAATCGTTCATCGACTCCCGACCAAGGGACAGATCGTCCCTACCCCAGAGCCCAATGAGAGGGTTGTGTTTCTTGCACATTTCGTTCACGGGCTGGGATTCCCTCTCCACCCGTTCGTCCGTGGACTGATGTTTTACTACGGGCTAGACTTCCATGATCTAGCCCCCAACTTTATCCTCACCATCTCGGCATTTATTGTTGTTTGCAAGGCCTTCCTCCGCATCCCACCTCACTTCGGCCTATCGCTAAAGACCTTCAATGTGAAGCCGAAGGTGGTGAGCGGCCAACAAGCAGAGTGCGGAGGTGCCATGGTGGGCAAGATGCCCCATGTCACCTGGCCCGAGGGCACCTTTGCGGAGACGGTGAAGGGGTGGCAGTCGGGGTGGTTCTACATCACTGAGCCGCGCGACACTAACTGGGCGGTGACCCCCAAATTGTGATCCGGAGTTCCGATACGGCTTACCTCCTGGCAAGAGAGGGGCCTAACCTGGGGTTATTCGAATGAGCTGACTGGGCTCCAGACGTGCATCCAGAACATGATAACCAAGAAAATTAAGCCTGTCAACGCGATCCAGGTTATGCTCGTTCGCCGGATCCTTCCGTGCCAACGCCGAACTTGCTATTTGTGGGAGTTCGTCCCGACCAAGCACCAGACGCTACTAGAGCTCTTCGGCACAATGCACGAAGACATCAGGAAAGTGCTCTTCAAGGCTGGCGAGACGCCACCGCCCACGACCGAGGATCGCGGGCTTAGCTTAAAGCGCCAGGTGAATTCGGTAAGTTCTTTCATGTTTTCAAGGTATACCCTTTACTGGCATATTTTGGGGAAGGAGTCTAAGCCCTCCTATCAATTTCGTCAGGCCTAGATCGAGGTAGCAGGACACATTAAGTGTCCGGCTCTGCTGCCCGAAGACCAAGAATTCCCACTTTTGACGAAGATGTTGTTTCCGGCGCCTTATGTTGTGCCGGAGAAGAAGGCTAAGAAAACGACCAAAGGAGCCAGGAGTTGCCTTCGCCGAAAAGGCGCTTCGGACGTGACATTTGAAGACGAGACTCACTCTTCGACCGCAAAGATGACGACGAGGAGGAGGAAGAAAGCGACTCCCCACCTGAGGGGGGAAGGAAGAAAAGGGGGCCTCCACAAATCTGGAGGCGAAGGCTCCCAAGAGGGGGAAAGGCTCCCTTGCGGATAACTCCGCATGGGATGTCAATAGCAGTCCGGAGCAACCGCCCCGGACCAAGCCTCTAGCCGCCTCGTAAGTACTAAGAACTTTATGCAAGCCCAAGTGTCTGGCCTTTCCACTTTGTAATATTAATATACTTAAATTATGCCATTGCAGTCCGGCCCGCGGCAGCTCCCCGTGATCCTCAACAGGAGGCTCGCTAGATCCAAAGGAGATGGCCAGTATGTCGCCGCCTCCCGCTCACTCTCCCTTGACCAAGGGTGAAGACGAGTTGGTGTCCCAAAGGACCTTCCCAGGTCAGGGAGAGGCTCCCGAGGTCGTCGGGGTGGCGCAAAAGGATGGCTCCTTGGCCGCCGGACATATGGGGTAAAAACCCCCATGGGGACTGGTGATGGGGTCCAAGTTCAATTCGGCCCCCAGCCGGATACCATTCTGGAGACCTACACGGCTCCGGAGTCAAGCGAGCAGCCTTCGCCTCATAAGGTGGAGGTGTGCCTGTTCCGCCGGTGACCTCTGTCCAGCCAGAGGCACCGGATAATTTTCTGGAAGTGCTGCGAGGCGCTGCCATTGTGGATGAACACCGTGTCCTTATGTGTACGGTGATCGAGAAGGTTCGGTCCGCCAAAAGCGGTCTGACCGAAGCCTGCACTAGCCTTCTAACAGGCTTTGAGGTAAGTACTGTAATTGTAGATAGAATATCACAGTGTAGATAGTATCCCCTGATGCTCTGTTTGGTGTTCAGAAAGAAAAGCCGAATAGAGGATCAAAATAATTTTCACAGGAGTCTAACATAAGATGTCTATGTGAATAAGCAGGCGCCGCTGCTGGCTGTTGCTGCTCTTAGTGCGGAGGTCTCCGGACTAAAGCGGTACCTGGAGCGTGCCGAGGAAGAGCTCGGCCACGTGAAGAAGCAGCTGGAGGACAGCCAAGGTATACAGTAACCTGTGTGTATAGTTAGGAAGGATGAATGGTTCGTGCTGACTAGAGTGTCATGAACTTTAATAGGGGCCACAACCGAGGTGGCGGCCCTCAAAAAGGCGTTGGCCGAGGCCGAGGACAAAGCGGCGAAGGAACGCGCCGTGCGCGAGAAGCACGAGGCCCGGGTCAACGAGGTCCAGCAAGAGCTCCAGGACGCCGTCAAGAAGTATGGGTCCTTGGAGCGTGATTCTAAAACGCAAAGGTCCGAACTTGCGAAGGCCCGCCTGAGAGCACAGGATGCCCGAGCCGAAGCCCGGAGCACCCTCCAGGAAATCCAAGCAGCCAAGAAGATCGCGGCGGGTAAGGCTTTCGTTATGCAAAGCAAGTCTATGAAGGAAACATTCCTTTTACTTACCCGAATTTGGAGCTCTCCAGGGGCGTTTACAGATTTGCCGCGCAGCATATCGGATGCTGCCGAGTTCTATCGAGCCGAAGAAGGGAGTTCTTCGGAGAAACTGTTCTGGTCTCAATACCTTGGATCAGAACATCCGATGCCCTTCAGCGACCACCTGAAATAGCTGGTTGATGACCCAAAAGTATAGGGGATCTATCGTAGTCCTTTCGATAAGTAAGTGAGTCGAACCCAACGAGGAGCATAAGGAAATGATAAGCGGTTTTTAGCAAGGTATTCTCTGCAAGTACTGAAATAAGTGGTAACAGATAGTTTTGTGATAGGATAATTTGTAACGAGCAACAAGTAACAAAAGTAAATAAAGTGCATCAAGGTGGCCCAATCCTTTTTGTAGCAAAGGACAAGCCTAGACAAACTCTTATATAAAGGAAAGCGCTCCCGAGGACACATGGGAATTATCGTCAAGCTAGTTTTCATCACGTTCATATGATTCGCGTTCGGTACATTGATAATTTGATATGTGGGTGGACCGGTACTTGGGTGTTGTTCTTACTTGAACAAGCATCCCACTTATGATTAACCTCAATTGCAAGCATCCGCAACTACAACAAAAGTATTAAGGTAAACCTAACCATAGCATGAAACATATGGATCCAAATCAGCCCCTTACGAAGCAATGCATAAACTAGGGTTTAAGCTTCTGTCACTCTAGCAACCTATCATCTACTTATTACTTCCCAATGCCTTCCTGTAGGCCCAAATAATGGTGAAGTGTTATGTAGTCGACGTTCACATAACACCACTAGAGGCTAGACAACATACATCTCATCAAAATATCGAACGAATACCAAATTCACATGACTGCTAATAGCAAGACTTCTCCCATGTCCTCAGGAACAAACGTAACTACTCACAAATCATATTCATGTTCATGATCAGAGGGGTATTAATATGCATAAAGGATCTGAACATATGATCTTTGTCACGCCCAATATGCGACCCTATCCAAAAGGAACTCGAAGGTCCCACCAAGGATAGACCCGCATATTGAAACGCTTTTGCAAGGTGGATATCATTACATCAACATTACATAATAGATGGGGATACATACAAGGCATACAATGTCACATGAATACAACAATACATCATATACAAGAGATCAACATCCGCCTACGGATGAAACATAAACAGAAACTCAAACAATATCCACCTGCTAGCCCAGGCTGCCGACACGAACCTATCCCCGATCGAAGAAGCGGATGAAGGACTCCAACACAAATAAACATCACTCTCGCGTCATGACATCGCGTAACCTGTACCTGCAACTGTTGGTGTAGTAATCTGTGAGCCACGAGGACTCAGCAATCCCATTACCATGGGTATCAAGACTAGCAAAGCTAAATGGGAAATGAAGGGAGTAAAGTGGTGAGGTTGCAGCAGCGGCTAAGCATATATGGTGGCTAACATACGCAATTGAGAGCGAGAAGAGAAACAAAGGAACGGTCGTCAACTAGTAATGATCAAGAAGTGATCCTGAACTCCTACTTACGCCGACATAACCCGAAACCGTGTTCTCCTCTCGATCAACCCGAAAAGAGACACTCACGATTCGCACACGGTTGGTGTATTTTAGAAGAGTTTACTTCAAGTTTACTACAACCAGATATTAACAAATTCCCATCTGCCACATAACCGCAGGCACGGCTTTCAAAAGTTCAAACCCTGCAGGGGTGTCCCAACTTAGCCCATGATAAGCTCTCGCGATCAACGAAGGATATTCCTTCTCCCGGGAAGACCCGATCAGTCTCGAATCCTGGCTACAAGACATTTCGACAGCAATAAAACAAGACTAGCAAAGCCGCCGGATGTGCCGACAAATCCCGATAGGAGCTGCACATATCTCGTTCTCGTGGCACACCGGATGAGCGAAGCGTCTGAGAACCGACGTATCCCAAGTTGCCAAGGAATGGTCCCAAGACGGTGCTCTAGTTTGGACCAACACTCGGAGGAGCACCGCCCGGGGGTAAAATAAAGATGACCCTCGAGGCGCGACTCCCAAGGGAAAAAGGGCTAGGTGAGGCAAATGGTAAAACCAAGGTTGGGCCTTCTTTGGAGGAGTTTTATTCAAAGCGAACTGTCCAGGGGTCCCATAAATCACCCAACCGCATAAGGAACGCAAAATCCGGGAACATAACACCGGTATGATGAGAAACTAGGGCGGCAAGAGTGGAACAAAACACAGGCATAAGGCCGAGCCTTCCACCCTTTACCAAGTATATAGATGCATTAATAATATAAGAGATATTGTGATATCCCAACATAAACATAATCCAACATGGAGCAATCTTCATCTTCACCTGCAACTAGCAACGCTATAAGAGGGGCTGAGCAAAGCGGTAACATAGCCAAACAACGGTTTGCTAGGAAGGGTAACAAAGGTTAGAGGCTGACATGGCAATTAGTGAGGCTTGAGCAACAAGAGATAGGTAGCGCGGCAAAGCGATAAAATGAAGCAGCTAGCATAGCAATGATAGTAGTGAGATCTAGGGTAGCGGTCATCTTGCCTGAAGTCCCGCAAGGAAGAAGAACGAGTCCATGAAGAATATGAAGCCACGAAGACGAACCAAGCGTAGACGAGCGAATCCTCACGATCGCAACGAAACGGGAACTATCGAGAAGAAGCACACTACATGGTAAACACACCACACATGAACAAGGCATGATGCACAACAAGCATGATGCATGACAAAGCTACATGAAGCTACTCATGGCAAGAGATGATGCAAACAAGAACAACACATCAAAGCAAGTTTAAATTAGGCCGGGAACAACATATAACAATTCCGGTAGGTCCTCATATGCAAATTTCGAAATTGGTCCAGATCTGAATAACCTTATGTTCAAGTTAGTTAAACAGCAAGTTAAGATGCACCAACATGATCTACACGAAATTCTAGTCAAGTTACATATAGAGTTCATTAGATTCGGAGCTACGGCCTAGGAGATATGAGCAAAACAAGATAAGCATGACATTGATGCAAAATGCATACAAACATCAAGAAAACACCTCAAAACAAGGATGCAACATGATAATATGAAGCCACATGCAATTCTAAGCAAGTTTCATATAGAGCACACCCAAAACGGAGCAACGGTTCAACACATACACCCTATACAAGTCATGACAACAATCTGTCCAAAACAGCAACTAGGCATATTGCAAGCATCAAAACACTATGCTACATCATCTCGAAGTGAAGACAATAGGCATGGGCATGAAGGACAGATAAAACATGACAAATCATGAACACTGAGCTATCTCTAGAAATCACTAGAACATGCTAAAAATGACATGGAAAGATTGCATATAATAACAGTTTCAGACTTATCAGGTAAATAACATCAGGTTGCAATGTTTAGAGCTATCAAACAACATACTACAGGAACTTATCATGGCAAAAAAAGGCATGGCATAAATCTACTAATTGCATAGAACAAAAGTCCTTTACTGACCATGAGCCAAAAAGGATCAGAAGATATGATGGCACCCTTGTAAACATGGCAAGTTATATGACAGATTCATACATGGCAGGAACAACAAGAAGTAGGCATGTTTGTGAGCTTTAACCACTCACCACAGAGCAATACATGGCATGGCAAGGTGACCAACAGTAAGAAGACATGTTTATGAAGCTAAGAATGGCAATATAAAGTTTATATCATGCAAGGATCAACTACAACAACCTTGGCAAAATTGAATAACATGTAAACAATCTGCCAGGAAACATTTTATAGCAAAAGTAGAGCTCGATTGAGTCATGCTATGGCACTCCATAATTGAAAAAAGGGGCATGGATGGGTAGAGCATAACCATATGTTCAAAACATCCTTACTTAAGTAACTCAAAATATGCATGGATCTATCTGTAGCATCAAGTTTACATGGCATCAAAATAACAACAGAACAGGGACTAAAATCAGCAACATCACGAAGCCTAGTTTGCATGCTTGTGCTAGTCACCACATTGATCACAAAAATACATGGAAAGCACCTTTGTAAATATGGCATGGAATAGTACAAAACACATGTACGGCTTATACTCATATGATGCACACATCAAATGCAACAAAAATGACAAACCATGAAGTTATAACAATTTCAACGGATTAACATCATATAGCATTCTTGCAACGATGATTCAGGCATCAAGATGAGCTCAAATGAAAATGATGCAATGGAATGAAATGAAGTAATCGTTGAGGCGAACAATTTGACATATTACACGCACGAAATGGAGCAGTATGCAGAAAGTTATGATGCGATGAAAAGTGCACAGGAATGTCAAAATAATCGGGGACTTAGTGGAATTTTAGCTCCGCGAAAGTCAACGCGGGACGGAGGGATCCGGGATGCGGGGATGCCGCGTTTGGTTGGATGCATTGGTGGATCTCGTCCCGATCCTGCCGGAGACGAACTCCGGAGAGCTGGGGGCACCGGGGATAATCGGAGGTCGAGGGAGGACCGGCGGGGCGAGGGGAGGTCGGATCCGGCCGCGGGCTCGCCGGATCTGACGATGAATGAGCCGGGGCAGCCGGAGGCGAAGTCCGCGGAGTCATGGGTGGCCGGCGGCGTCCGGTCGCCGGAGGCGGACGCGGGCGGAGGAACTGGCGGCGAGGGGCCGATTAGCTCGGCGCGCTGGCGCGGCGGGCTGGGCTGCCGGGCGGCGCGGGCGCGGCCGGGCGGCGACGAGGAGGCGGGTCTCGGCGGCGGCGGGCGGATCCGGCGGCGAGGCGAGGTCGCCGCGGGAGGCCCGAGGCGGGCGGGTGGGCGCGGGCGAGCGGTGTGGCTGTGGCCTGCGCAGCCTGCCCAGCGGCTGAGCCCGGCGAGGAGGAGAGAGAGGCCGGCGGGACACGTGTCGCCGCTGGATTCGGCGGGCGGCGGAGGCGGACATGTCCGGCTGCGACGGACGTGTCCGGTGGCGCGAGGAGGAAGACGGTACGGTTAGGGTGGAAATCATCCGCGAATTTGGAAGGGGAAGGCATATATATAGGTAGAGGGAGCTAGGAGAGTCCAAATGAGGTGCCGTTTTCGCCCACATGATCGTGATCGAACGGCCGAGAGCATAGAGGGGAGTTTGCTGGGTTTTGGGCCACTTTGAAAGGGTGTTGGGCTGCAAAGAGAAAGGGGCTTTTGCGGTTAACCGGTTAACCGTTGGAGTATCAAACGACCTCCAAATGGCACGAAACTTGGCAGGCGGTCTACCGGTGCTATACCAAGGCCGCTTGGCAAACCTCGGTCCATTCGAGACCATTTAACACCCCTTTACGAAAAAGAGGCAAAAGGGGGCGCCGGGGGACATATGAGTGCCGGATTGCAAAACGGACAACGGGGAAAATGCTCGGATGCATGAGAAGAACACGTATGCACAATGAGATGCACATGATGACATGATATGAAATGCAGATGATGACATGGAAAAGTGCAACACGCAAGCACATGACATGGCAAGGACGACAAATAACAGGTGGACACCTGGCGCATCGAATCCGGGGCGTTACAACACTCCTCCACTAACAAGAGATCTCGTCCCGAGATCTTAGGACCGAGACGGAAGAGAAAGAGGAAGAGGTGAAGCAAGAACTCAAAAGAAGAAGCAAAGAATCGAGAGCACTCGAAAAGAAGAGAGGACCGACGAGAATGACGAGAATCGAAAGCTCACCGAATCAAATAGACTATGAAACCACTCCGGTTAGAACGAGATAAGAAACGAATAAGACTAAAAGGATTTAGGCAACACTCTGACTGAACATGGAAAGAATAGAACACGAACTTCAGAGGATGGAATGATACTTGATGAACTCTTGAAGAATGAATGCATTAAAAACTCCGGTACCAAAAGGATGATGAGATAGAATGAAGGGTGAAAGAATAAGATGAGCCTCGCGATAATTTAGATGGAGGTTCCGACGAGATGGCCAAGGAAGATTTGAACTCCGGAGAAGAAAAGATGAAAACACTTCGAGCTAGAATTTATTCATCAAGAAGAAACTATGAAGGAAGGGGGTTACTCACTTGGATGAAATAAGAATAAGATTTATTGTATGCTTATCCTTCCTCAAATTGAATTGATGACCAACAATGGATTCCGCATACTACTTATTCTTCTTGAAAAAGGATTGAGAAGGGATAACACAAAACTTGAGAAGGTCTTCATGAACCACCGGTAGGATTGAAAGAACGAATGGATTGATACGATAACAAAGGAAAAAGAATCTGAATGAACCACCGTAAGAATTCAAAAATGACTGATGAAAGAGAATGAATCACCGGGAAGAATTAGAAGAACCAATATGCTAGAGGGGATTTGGATGCAGAAGAACAAAGAGATCATGAGCTAACTAAAGAACACTTGAATGAAGCACCGGGATAATTTGATAACGGTAGCTGAAATGTGAGGACAAAGAATTCTTCTTGAACGATGACCTCCGGTGAAAAGAAATAGAAATCAACTCCTGAAATACTCCGGATAGGTGAGAAAAAGGGGCTTCCGACAGACGGAATAATTCGAGAGGGTAACAAGAAGCTAGAGCCACGAATCTCGAGAGAATGGGCAAGATTTAGAGGAAAACTCTTCTTCGGTCTTCAAATGACGACGAGCAACACCACCAAAAATTACTGAGAAACTCCGGTAGACTGAAAACCGAAAAGGTTGAGCCAACAATGGAAAGAATTGAAATCGATCTTGACAAGGCATGTGACTGATGGAATGCATTCTTACGTCACACTTGAAAAGAAATGAGAATAACTCCGGGGGAATTAGAAGAGTCAGGTAAGATCCTGGGAAAAGACCTGTGGGTTAGGGCCCACTGAAGAGATAACACCGTTGAAAAAGGATGTTGAATAGATAGATGATGCACGAGAACAATTGAAATATTTGAATGAGGTGACAACCTCGAATTAATTCAACCTGACGAATCTCCGAGATGTCTTCATCACTCCGGAATGATAAAGCTGGAGAGGCGAACGAGCATGGGGAAAACATTTGAGCCGAGGAAAAAGAATACGATCGACAATGAAAAACTTGAATTGAATCCACCGGAGAAGAAAAAGGGATGATGAATGTCAAACGAGACGAGAATTCACCGGTTGAAACAATTGAGGGAAGACTCCACACGAATGAAATTGATGCCCGAAAACAGACTCAGGCTCCAGTAAGAAGAAAGGGTGGGAGGGCGGGAAAACAAAGGAAACTTGGAAGGGGAAACCGACGAATATCTTGAAGAGAAAACACCGGTTGAAATCATTGAGGAAAGAAAGCAAAGACTTCGCACGAGTAGGATGGATACTCAATAACGGACTCCGGTTCCGAGAGGAAGAAGGGAGGGCGGGTGGGAAAAGAAAACAACTGAGGATTGAACTTGGCAAAGATGAAGAGGCTTGAGTCAACTTGATGAGAAATGCACCGAATGCCAAGAGCTGAGGAACAACGATCGAAAAACCAACTGCGTGATCCTAAAGAAAAATTTGAAGGGGAAGAGAAGTAATTCAAAACACCTACGTCAAGATTCCTCACCAGAGCGACGAAGGGGCTGAGGAATAAAAAGAATTCCTACTCTCCGATATAACTAAACTCTGAAAACAGTTTTCTTCTAGACTCAACAACGGCCAAACTACACGATCAAACAAGGGGGCTCCTAAGGTCGGTCGAGGCTCTGATACCAGCTTGTCACGCCCAATATGCGACCCTATCCAAAAGGAACTCGAAGGTCCCACCAAGGATAGACCCGCATATTGAAACGCTTTTGCAAGGTGGATATCATTACATCAACATTACATAATAGATGGGGATACATACAAGGCATACAATGTCACATGAATACAACAATACATCATATACAAGAGATCAACATCCTCCTATGGATGAAACATAAACAGAAACTCAAACAATATCCACCCTGCTAGCCCAGCTGCCGACACCGAACCTATCCCCGATCGAAGAAGCGGATGAAGGACTCCAACACAAATAAACATTGCTCTCGCGTCATGATCATCGCGTAACCTGTACCTGCAACTGTTGGTGTAGTAATCTGTGAGCCACGAGGACTCAGCAATCCCATTACCATGGGTATCAAGACTAGCAAAGCTAAATGGGAAAGGAAGGGGGTAAAGTGGTGAGGTTGCAGCAGCGGCTAAGCATATATGGTGGCTAACATACGCAATTGAGAGCGAGAAGAGAAACAAAGGAACAGTCGTCAACTAGTAATGATCAAGAAGTGATCCTGAACTCCTACTTACGTTAGACATAACCCAGAAACCGTGTTCTCCTCTCGATCAACCCCGAAAAGAGACACTCACGGTTACGCACACGGTTGGTGTATTTTAGAAGAGTTTACTTCAAGTTTACTACAACCGGATATTAACAAATTCCCATCTGCCACGTAACATGCGGGCACGGCTTTCGAAAGTTCAAACCTGCAGGGTGTCCCAACTTAGCCCATGATAAGCTCTCGCGATCAACGAAGGATATTCCTTCTCCCGGAAGACCCGATCAGTCCGGAATCCGGCTACAAGACATTTCGACAGCAATAAAAGAAGACCAGCAAAGCCGCCCGGATGTGCCGACAAATCCCGATAGGAGCTGCACATATCTCGGTCTCAGGGCACACCGGATGAGCGAAGCTTACAGGAACCGACGTAACCCAAGTTGCCAAGGAATGGTCCCGCACGGTGCTCTAGTTTGGCCCAACACTCGGAGGAGCACTGGCCCGGGGGGGTAAAATAAAGATGACCCTCGAGAGCGCGACTCCCAAGGGAAAAAGGGCTAGGTGAGGCAAATGGTAAAACCAAGGTTGGGCCTTGCTGGAGGAGTTTTATTCAAAGCAAACTGTCAAGGGGTCCCATAAATCACCCAACCGCGTAAGGAGCATAAAATCCGGGAACATAACACCAGTATGACGGAAACTAGGGCGGCAAGAGTGGAACAAAACACCAGGCATAAGGCCGAGCCTTCCACCCCTTACCAAGTATATAGATGCATTATTAATATAAGAGATATTGTGATATCCCAACATAGACATAATCCAACATGGAGCAATCTTCATCTTCACCTGCAACTAGCAACGATATAAGAGGGGCTGAGCAAAGCGGTAACATAGCCAAACAACGGTTTGCTAGGAAGGGTAACAAAGGTTAGAGGCTGACATGGCAATTAGTGAGGCTTCAGCAACAAGAGATAGGTAGCGCGGCAAAGCGATAGAACGAAGCAGCTAGCATAGCAATGATAGTAGTGAGATCCAGGGTAGCGGTCATCTTGCCTGAAGTCCCGCAAGGAATAAGAACGAGTCCATGAAGAAGATGAAGCCACGAAGACGAACCAAGCGTAGACGAGCGAATCCTCACGATCGCAACGAAACGGGAACTATCGAGAAGAAGCACACTACATGGTAAACACACCACACATGAACAAGGCATGATGCACAACAAGCATGATGCATTACAAAGCTACATGAAGCTACTCATGGCAAGAGATGATGCAAACAAGAACCACACATCAAAGCAAGTTTAAATGAGGCCGGGAACAACATATAACAATTCCGGTAGGTCCTCATATGCAAATTTCGAAATTGGTCCAGATCAGAATAACCTTATGTTCAAGTTTGTTAAACAGCAAGTTAAGATGCACCAACATGATCTACACGAAATTCTAGTCAAGCTACATATAAAGTTCATTAGATTCGGAGCTACGGCCTAGAAGATATGAGCAAAACAAGATAAGCATGGCATTGATGCAAAATGCATACAAACATCAAGCAAACACCTCAAAACAAGGATGCAACATGATAATATGAAGCCACATGCAATTCTAAGCAAGTTTCATATAGAGCACACCCAAAACGGAGCAACGGTTCAACACATACACCCTATACAAGTCATGACAACAATCTGTCCAAAACAGCAACTAGGCATATTGCAAGCATCAAAACACTATGCTACATCATCTCAAAGTGAAGATAAAAGGCATGGGCATGAAGTACAGGTAAAACATGACAAATCATGAACACTGAGCTATCTCCAGAAATCACTAGAACATGCTCAAAATGACATGGAAAGATTGCATATAATAACAGTTTCAGACTTAGGTAAATAAAATCAGGTTGCAATGTTTAGAGCTATCAAACAACATGCTACAGGAACTTATCATGGGCAACAGAGGCATGGCATGAATCTACTAATTGCATAGAACAAAAGTCCTTTACTGACCATGAGCCAAAAAGGATCAGAAGATATGATGGCACCCATGTAAACATGGCAAGTTATATGACAGATTTATACATGGCAGGAACAACAAGAAGTAGGCATGTTTGTGAGCTTTATCCACTCACCACAGAGCAACACATGGAATGGCAAGGTGACCAACAGTAAGAAGACATGTTTATGAAGCTAAGCATGGCAATAGAAAGTTTATAGCATGCAAGGATCAACTACAACAACCTTGGCAAAATTGAATAACATGTAAACAATCTGCCAGGAAACATTTTATAGCAAAAGTAGAGCTCGATTGAGTCATGCTATGGCACTCCATAATTGAAAACAGGGGCATGGATGGGTAGAGCATAACCATATGTTCAAAACATCCTTACTGAATAACTCAAAATATGCATGGATCTCTCTGTAGCATCAAAATTACATGGCATCAAAATAACAGCAGAACAGGGACTAAAATCAGCAACATCACGAAGCCTAGTTTGCATGCTTGTGCTAGTCACCACATTGATCACAAAAATACACGGAAAGAACCTCTGTAAATATGGCATGCATAGTACAAAACAAATGTAGGGCTCATGCTCATATGATGCACACATCAAATGCAACAAAAATGACAAATCATCAAGTTATAACAGTTTCAGCAGATTAACATCATATAGCACTCTTGCAACGATGATTCAGGCATCAAGATGAGCTCAAATGAAAATGATGCAATGGAATGAAATGAAGTACTCGTTGAGGCGAACAATTTGACATATTACACGCACGAAACCGAGCAGTATGCAGAAAGTTATGATGCGATGAAAAGTGAACCAGAATGTCAAAATAATCGGGGACTTAGTGGAATTTTACCTCCGCGAAAGTCAACGCGGGAAGGAGGGATCCTGGATGCGGGGATGCCGCATTTGGTTGGATGCAATTGTGGATCTCGTCCCGATCCAGCCGGAGACGAACTCCGGCGAGCGGGGCGGCGGCTTCGGCGAGCTGGGCGCACCGGGGATCACCGGAGGTCGAGGGAGGACCGGCGGGGCGAGGGGAGGTCGGATCCGGCCGCGGGCTTGCCGGATCTGACGATGAACGGGCCAGGGAAGCCGGAGGCGAAGTCCGGCGGAGTCGCATGGCGGCGGTGGCGCCCGTCGCCGGAGGCGGACGCGGGCGGAGGAACTGCTGGCGAGGGGCCGGCTGGCTCGGCGCCTGACGAAGCGGGCGCGGCGGGGCTGCGGGCGGCGCCGGGCGCTGAGCGACGGCGGCGAGGAGGCGGGTCTCTGGCGGCGGGCGGATCCCGGCGGCGAGGCGAGGTCGCCAGCTGGGAGGCGCGAGGCGGCGGGGGCGGGCGTGATGCTGGGCTGGCGGGCTGCGCTGGGCCCGCGGACCGCGCGGAGGGGAGAGAGAGAGAGGCCGGGACACGTGTCAGCCGCTGGATTCGTGGCGGCGGAGGCGGACATGTCCGGCTGCGGCGGACGTGTCCGGTGGCGCGAGGAGGCAGACGCTCCGGTTAGGGTGGAAATCATCCGCGAATTTGGAAGGGGAAGGCGTATATTTATAGGTAGAGGGAGCTAGGAGAGTCCAAATGAGGTGCGGTTTTCGCCCACACGATCATGGTCGAACGACCGAGAGCATAGAGGGGAGTTTGCTGGGTTTTGGGCCACTTTGAAAGGGTGTTGGGCTGCAAAGAGAAAGGGGCTTTTGCGGTTAACCGGTTAACCGTTGGAGTATCAAACGACCTCCAAATGGCACGAAACTTGACAGGCGGTCTACCGGTGCTATACCGAGGCCTCTTGGCAAACCTCGGTCCATTCCGAGACCGTTTAACACCCGCACACGAAAAGAGGCAAAAGGGGGCACCGGGGGACATAGGAGTGCCGGATTGCAAAACGGACAACGGGGAAAATGCTCGGATGCATGAGAAGAACACGTATGCACAATGAGATGCACATGATGACATGATATGAAATGCAGATGATGACATGGAAAAGTGCAACACGCAAGCACATGACATGGCAAGGACGACAAATAACTGGAGGACACCTGGCGCATCGAATCCGGGGCGTTACAATCTTCCACCAAATAAACCAACTAGCATCAACTACAAGGAGTAATAAACACTACTAGCAACCTACTAGTACCAATCCCGGACTTGGAGACAAGAATTGGATACAAGAGATGAACTAGGGTTTTGAGAGGAGATGGTGCTGGTGAAGATGCTGATGGAGATTGCCCTCTCCCGATGAGAGGAGCGTTGGTGATGACGATGGCGATGATTTCCCCCTCCCGGAGGAAAGTGTCCGAGGCAGAACAGCTCTGCCGGAGCCCTAGATTGGTTCCGCCAAGGTTCCGCCTCGTGGCGACGGAGTCTCGTCCCGAAAGGTTGCTTATTATATTTCCCTTGACGAAAGACTTCATATAGCAGAAGATGGCCACCGGAGAGCCAACAGGGGGCCCACGAGGCAGGAGGCGCGCCCTGGGGGGTAGGGCGTGCCCCCCACCCTCGTGGACAGGTGGGGCCCCCTCTGACGTACTTCTTCCGCTCAATATTTTTTATTATTTCGAAAAATAACTTTCGTGGTGTTTCAGGACTTTTGGAGTTGTGCAGAATATGTCTGTAATATTTTCTCCTTTTCCAGCCCGTAATTCGAGCTGTCGGCATTCTCCCTCCTTATGTAAACCTTGTAAAATAAAAGAGAATAGGCATAAGTATTGTGACATAACGTGTAATAACAGCCCATAATGCAATAAATACCGATATAAAAGCATGATGCAAAATGGACGTATCAACTCCCCCAAGCTTAGACCTTGCTTGTCCTAAAGCAGAAGCCGATAACGATAAATATGTCCACATGTTTAGAGGTGGAGGTGTCGATAAAAATAAAATACGGACATGATGGCATCATGATTATTTTCATTACAACAACATATATGGATATTGTCATATGATTTCTTATGCTCAAGTAATAATCCATTCACAATGCAAAAGTATGAATCAGAAACTTTATTGAGAACTAACAAACTATAATCTCAATCATTGAAGCAATTGCAATTTATCATAACATCAGAAAGAGTCTATGTCAGAGGTTTATAGCAAGTCCACATACTCAACTATCATTCATAATTGCTAACACTAACGCAATACTTGTGGTTATGGAATTTTAATCGGACACAGAGAAAGATAGGGGCTTATAGTCTCGCCTCCCAACCTTTTACCTCAAGGGTAATGTCAACAATAATAACTCATGCTCCCCTACATCCAATTAGATATATCTATCAGGATCTTTCCAACATACTGTTCTTGCCAAAGGATAAAATATAAAAAGGAAAGGTGAAGATCACCATGACTCTTGCATAAGGTAGGAAATAATAGTAACAAATAGGCCCTTCGCAGAGGGAAGCAAAGGTTGCCATGCGCTTTCAGGGTTGGATGCACAAAATCTTAATGCGAAAGAACGTCACTTTATATTGCCCCTTGTGATATGAACCTTTATTATGCAGTCCGTCGCTTTTATTTCTTCCACATCACAAGATCGTATAAAGCTTATTTGCTCCACACCAATCAATCATACATATTTAAATAGCAATTTTTATTGCTTGCACCGATGACAATTTACTTGAAGGATCTTACTCAATCCATAGGTAGATATGGTGGACTCTCATGGCAAAACTGGTTTAAGGGTTTTTGGAAGCACAAGTAGTATCTCTACTTGGTGCTAAGAATTTGGCTAGCATGAGGGGGAAAGGCAAGCTCAACATGTTGGATGATCCATGACAATATACTTTATCTCAGATATAAGAAAACATAACCCATTATGTTGTCTTCCTTGTCCAACATCAACTCTTTAGCATGTCATAGTTTAATGAGTGCTCACAATCGTAAAAGATGTCCAAGATAGTATATTTATATGTAAAACCTCTCTTTCTTTATTACTTCCTATTAATTGCAACGATGACCAAAGCTATGTTTGCCAACTCCCAACAACTCTTAATCATCATACTCTTTCTATGTGAAGTCATTACCCTCAATAAGATCAATATGAACTCTTTATTTCTTTTTATTATTTTTCTCTTTTCTTTTATTCACTCAAGATCATGGCAAAATAATCAAGCCCATGACTCAACACTAATCTTTATTATATAGCTCACGGACTTGATTACATAGAGAGATCATAAAGCAAAACTCAAAACTAGATCATGCCATAAACATTATTCTACTAGATCAAGATACTACTAATAGGATCAAACTAAGAAAAATGGTAAAGATAGGAGTGTGATGGTGATACGATACTGGGGCACCTCCCCCAAGCTTGGCAGTTGCCAAGGGGAGTGCCCATACCCATGTGATTATGTCTCCTTCTTTTTTGATGGTGTAATATTCTTGGCGATGATTCCTCTCAGGATACGATTCTCCTCCTCGAGCTTATTGACTTGCTGCTTGAGGTCCATTATTTCCTTACAGAGCTTTCCTGTGACGGCTAAAGCTTCTTGCACCCAGGGGTGTTGCATAGCTGCGGGAGAACAAGCGACACTCTTCTTCATATTTTCATAAGAAAGAAATCTGACATTGGAAGGGATAACCGAGTTTGGAATGGCTGAACTCTGTGGTTCTCCCATCGTGAACCCAGCTCGGAAGCGAGAAGTGACTTCTTGATCCTCTATGGCATCTACCCTCATCAAGTCAGCTTCCATCTCTTCCTCCGTTGCTGGACCAAAGTGGTAAGTGTCGCTGTTTATCCTTGGTTCCGATGCCGGATGAGACACCCGGCTCTCCCCGACTGACTCTTGAGAAGACATCTTACTCTAATCTGCAGCAGCAACAGCTCGAAACAAAATCAGAGGATATTTGCGTGATACAGGAGTCAAAACCTTCGGGGGAATATATAATGAATTTTTACCGACCAAAATGCGTATGGTGCAAGAAAACGGAGTACAGAGAGCACACGAGGTGCCCACGAGGTAGGGGGAGCGCCCAGGGGGGTAGGGCGCGCCCTCCACCCTCGTGGGGCCCTCATGTCCTTCCCGGACTGCTTCTTATTTTTCTATTTTTCTAAATATTCTAAAACAGAGAAATATTGCCTTAAAAACTCTTTTGAAGTCGGTTTACTTACCGTACCACATACCTATTCCTTTTTGGAGTCTGAAACGTTCCGGAAAGTGTCCCTTATATATTCCTCTGGGGTTACAGTTTCAATAACATTGGTTTCAACATTTATGGGATTACCTGAGATATAATGTTTGATTCTTTGACCGTTCATCACCATCGGATTTGTGCCTTCGAAGTTGTTGATTTTTATGGCACTGGAACGATAGACCTCCTCGATAACGTAAGGGCCTTCCCATTTAGAGAGAAGTTTTCCTACAAAAAATCTTAAACGAGAGTTGTATAGCAATACATAATCACCTACATTAAACTCGCGCTTTTGTATCCTTTTGTCATGCCATCTTTTAACTTTTTCTTTAAACAACTTGGCATTTTCATAAGCTTGGGTTCTCCATTCATCAAGCGAGCTAATATCAAATAACCTCTTCTCACCAGCAAGTTTGAAATCATAATTGTGATCTTTAATAGCCCAATATGCCTTATGTTCTAGTTCGAGAGGTAAGTGACATGCTTTTCCATAAACCATTTTATATGGAGACATACCCATAGGATTTTTATATGCAGTTCTATAGGACCATAATGCATCATCAAGTTTTTTGGACCAATTATTTCTAGATCTATTGACAGTCTTTTGCAAAATTAATTTGAGCTCTCTATTACTCAATTCTAGTTGACCACTAGACTGTAGGTGATAAGGAGATGCAAATCTATGATTAACATCATACTTAGCAAGCATTTTTTGGAAAGCACCATGAATAAAATGTGAACCACCATCAGTCATTAAATACCTAGGGACTCCAAACCTCGGAAAAATAACTTCTTTAAGCATTTTAATAGAAGTGTTATGATCAGCACTACTAGTTGGAATAGCTTCTACCCACTTAGTAACATAATCAACAGCAACTAAAATATGTGTGTAACCATTAGAGGCAGGAAAAGGTCCCATATAATCAAAGCCCCAAACATCAAATGGTTCAATAACAAGTGAATAATTCATAGGCATTTCTTGACGTCTACTAATATTACCAATTCTTTGATATTCATCACAAGATAAGACAAACTTACGGGCATCCTTGAAGAGGGTAGGCCAATAAAAACCGGATTGCAATACCTTATGTGCAGTTCTATCTCCAGCGTGGTGTCCTCCATAAGCTTCATAGTGACACTTGCGTAGGATATGTTCCTGTTCATGCTCAGGTACACAACGTCTAATAACACCATCTACTCCTTCTTTATAAAGATGTGGGTCATCCCAAAAGTAATGTCTCAAATCATAGAAAAACTTTTTCTTTTGTTGGTATGTGAAACTAGGTGGTATGAATTTAGCAACAATATAATTAGCATAATTAGCATACCACGGAGCAGTGCGAGAAGCATTTATGACATTTAATTGCTCATCGGGAAAGCTATCATCAATAGGTAGTGGGTCATCAAGAACATTTTCTAACCTAGACAAGTTATGCGCAGCGGGTTCTCAGCTCCCTTTCTATCAACAATATGCAAATCAAATTCTTGTAGCAAGAGAACCCATCTAATAAGTCTAGGTTTAGCATCTTTCTTTTCCATCAGATATTTAATAGCAGCATGATCAGTGTGAATAGTTACTTTAGAATCAATAATATAAGGTCTAAACTTATCACAAGCAAATACAACTGCTAAGAATTCTTTTTCAGTAGTAGCATAATTTCTGTGAGCATTGTCTAGAGTTTTACTTGCATATTGAATAACATTTAATTTCTTATCAACTCTTTGCCCTAGAACAGCACCTACAGCATAATCACTAGCATCACACATAATTTCAAAGGGTAAATTCCAATCAGGTGGTTGAACAATAGGTGTAGAGATCAATGCTTTCTTAAGTATTTCAAATGCTTCTACACAATCATCATCAAAGACAAATGGTATATCTTTTTGTAATAAATTAGTCAGAGGCCGAGAAATTTTTGAGAAGTCCTTAATGAACCTCCTATAAAAACCGGAGTGACCAAGGAAACTTCTTATACCTTTGATTTCCTTGGGACATGGCATCTTTTCAATAGCATCAACCTTGGCTTTATCAACCTCAATACCAGAGACTTTATGCCCCAAGACAATACCTTCATTAACCATAAAGTGGCACTTTTCCCAATTCAAGACAAGATTCGTTTCTTCACATCTCTGCAAAACTCGATCAAGGTTGCTCAAGCAATCATCAAAAGAGGATCCATAGATGGAAAAGTCGTCCATGAAAACCTCACAGATCTTTTCACAGAAGTGAGAGAATATAGCCATCATGCATCTTTGAAAGGTAGCAGGTGCATTACATAAACCAAAAGACATATGTCTATAAGCAAAAGTACCAAAAGGGCATGTAAAAGTAGTCTTTGATTGATCATTGGCTGACACAGGTATTTGAGAGAAACCAGAATAACCATCTAGAAAGAAAAAATGTGTATGTCTGGATAATATTTCTAGCATTTGATCGATAAAAGGTAAGGGGTAATGATCTTTCTTAGTAGCCTTATTTAATTTCCGGAAATCAATTACCATCCTATACCCTGTAATAATTATTTGAGGAATCAGTTCATCTTTATCATTAGGAACGACAGTAATACATCCTTTCTTAGGGACACAATGGACAGGACTTACCCACTGACTATCAGCAACGGGATAAATTATACCTGCCTCCAGAAGCTTTAGTATTTCCTTTCTTACCACTTCTTTCATTTTAGGATTCAGCCTTCGTTGATGGTCAACAACTGGTTTGGCATCTTCATCCAAATTTATTTTATGTTGACATAGAGTGGGGCTAATGCCCTTAAGATCATCAAGCGTATATCCAATAGCAGCACGGTGCTTCTTCAGAGTTTTCAATAATCTCTCTTCTTCATGCTCTAAAAGGTTAGCACTAATAATAATAGGATATATCTTCTTTTCATTAAGATAAGCATATTTAAGAGTATCAGGCAACGGTTTAAGCTCAAACACGCGATCACCCTTGGGTGGAGGAGGATCCCCTAAGATTTCAACAGGCAAATTGTGTTTCAGAATAGGTTCATGTTTAAAGAATACTTCATCTATTTCCCTTCTTTCATTCATAAACATATAATTTTCATGGTCTAGAAAATATTGTTCTAAAGGATCACTAGGAGGTACGGCAATAGAAGCAAGACCAATAATTTCATCCTTACTAGGCAATTCTTCTTCACGGTGTTGTCTACTAAATTTAGAGAAATTAAACTCATGAGACATATCACCCAAGCCAATAGTAACAACATTCTTTTCGCAGTCTATCTTAGCATTAACGGTGTTCAAGAAGGGACTACCAAATATAATGGGACAAAAGCTATCTTGTGGGGAACCAAGAACAAGAAAACCGGCAGGGTATTTAGTTTTCCCACACAAGACTTCAACATCTCTAACAAATCCCATTGGTGAAATAGTATCTCTATTGGCAAGTTTAATTGTGACATCAATATCTTCTAACTCAGCAGGTGCAATTTCATGCATAATTTCTTTGTATAAGTCAAAGGGTATTGCGCTGACACTAGCGCCCATATCACATAAGCCATGATAACAACGATCTCCTATTTTAACAGAAATAACAGGCGTGCCTACCACAGGTCTATGTTTATCTTTAGCACAAGGTTTGGCAATTCTAGCAGTTTCACCGCTGAAGTAAATAACATGCCCGTCAATATTATCAGCCAAGAGATCTTTAACAATAGCAATACTAGGTTCAACTTTAACTTGCTCAGGAGGTGTATAAGTTCTAACATTGCTTTTACGAACCACAGTTGAAGATTTAGCATGATCCTTTATTCTAACAGGGAAAGGTGGTTTCTCAACATAAGAAGCAAGAACAATAGGATCATTATAAGTGACATTCTTTTCTTCAACTTTAATAGGTGCAGCTACTTTTACTTCTATGGGAGGATGATATTTAAACCACTTCTCCTTGGGGAAATCAACATAAGTAGCAAAAGATTCACAGAAATAAGCTACTATCTCAGAGTCAAGTCCATATTTAGTGCTAAACTTACGGAAAACATCAGTATCCATAAAAGATTTAACACAATCAAACCTAGGTGTCATACCTGACTCCTTACCTTTGTCGAGATCCCAATCTTCAGAGTTTCTATCCAATAAATTCCATTTGAATTCAATAGTCTTCATCGTAAAAGAGCCAGCACCAGAAGTATCAAGCATGGTGCGATTGTTTTTAGAAAGCCGATCATAAAAACTTTGAAGAATTATTTCTCTTGGGTGATCATGATAGGGGCATGAATATAACATTTATTTAAGGCTCCCCCAAGCTTGAGCGATGATTTCTTCTTCACGAGGCCAAAAATTATATATAATTGCGATCACGATGAACAAGATGCATAGGATAAAACTTCTGATGAAATTCAAATTTCAATCGCTTGTAGTTCCATGACCCCGTATCATCACATAGCCTATACCATGTCGATGCATCTCCCTCCAAAGATAAAGGGAAGACCTTCTTCTTAACAACATCATCGGGTTTACCTGCAAGCTTAAATAATCCACAAACTTCATTCACATAGATTAGGTGCTCATCAGGATGCTTTGTTCCATCTCCTGCAAAAGGATTATCTAGCAGTTTTTCTAACATACCCGAAGGAACTTCAAAGGGAACATTTTCATTTTCAGTAGGTTCAGTAGGTTGAGGAGCAACTCTTTGCTCTACTGGTTGGGGTGAAGATACCCCAAACAAGCTCCTCAGAGGATTACTTTCCATAGTAACAAGTGATAGTAAATTTCAGCACACTATATAAATTTTTCCTTACCAAATTCCACCTACCAAAGGCGCTTCACTCCCCGGCAACGGCGCCAGAAAAGAGTCTTGATGACCCACAAGTATAGGGGATCTATCGTAGTCCTTTTGATAAGTAAGAGTGTCGAACCCAACGAGGAGCAGAAGGAAATGATAAGCGGTTTTCAGCTAGGTATTCTCTTCAAGTACTGAAATAAGTGGTAACAGATAGTTTTGTGATAAGATAATTTGTAATGAGCAACAAGTAACAAAAGTAAATAAAGTGCAGAAAGGTGGCCCAATCCTTTTTGTATCAAAGGACAAGCCTGGACAAACTCTTATATAAGGAAAAGCGCTCCCGAGGACACATGGGAATATCGTCAAGCTAGTTTTCATCACGTTCATATGATTCGCGTTCGGTACTTTGATAATTTGATATGTGGGTGGACCGGTGCTTGGGTGCTGTTCTTACTTGAACACGCATCCCACCTATGATTAACCTCTATTGCAAGCATCCGCAACTACAACAAAAGTATTAAGGTAAACCTAACCATAGCATGAAACATATGGATCCAAATCAGCCCCTTACGAAACAACGCATAAACTAGGGTTTAAGCTTCATCACTCTAGCAACCCATCATCTACTTATTACTTCCCAATGCCTTCCTCTAGGCCCAAATAATGGTGAAGTGTTATGTAGTCGACGTTCACCTAACACCACTAGAGGCTAGACAACATACATCTCATCAAAATATCGAACGAATACCAAATTCACATGACTACTAATAGCAAGACTTCTCCCATGTCCTCAGGAACAAACGTAACTACTCACATAGAATATTCATGTTCATGATCAGAGGGGTATTAATATGCATAAAGGATCTGAACATATGATCTTCCACCAAATAAACCAACTAGCATCAACTACAAGGAGTAATCAACACTACTAGCAACCTACTAGTACCAATCCCAGACTTGGAGACAAGAATTGGATACAAGAGATGAACTAGGGTTTTGAGAGGAGATGGTGCTGGTGAAGATGTTGATGGAGATTGCCCTCTCCCGATGAGAGGAGCTTTTGTGATGACGATGGCGATGATTTCCCCCTCCCGGAGGGAAGTGTCCCCAACAGAACAGCTCTACCGGAGCCCTAGATTGGTTCCGCCAAAGTTCCGCCTCGTGGCGGCGGAGTCTCGTCCTGAAAGGTTGCTTATTATTTTTCCCTTGACGAAAGACTTCATATAGCAGAAGATGTCCACCGGAGAGCCAACAGGGGACCCACGAGGCAGGGGGCGCGCCCTGGGGGGTAGGACGTGCCCCCACCCTCGTGGCCATGTGGGGCCCCCTCTGACGTACTTCTTTTGCTCAATATTTTTTATTATTTCCAAAAATAACTTTCATGGAGTTTCAGGACTTTTGGAGTTGTGCAGAATTGGTCTCTAATATTTGCTCCTTTTCCAGCCCAGAATTCCAGCTGCCGGCATTCTCCCTCCTTATGTAAACCTTGTAAAATAAGAGAGAATGGTCATAAGTATTGTGACATAACGTGTAATAACAGCCCATAATGCAATAAATACCGATATAAAAGCATGATGCAAAATGGACATATCACTGGTCGAGCTGCATAAGGCGGCCGAGCTAGCCATGAAGGACCTAATAGTCCGTCTATCGCCTGCCGAGCCTATGCCCAACAGCTACCTCGGACTTGTGAAGCAGCTTGTTAGTGCCTGCCCGCGGCTTGAGGTCATAAAGCAGTCGGTCTGCATTGAAGGTGCACAGATGGCCTTTGCCTGCGTCAAGATGGATGCCATGAAACTGATGACCGAGGGGCCGCTTGAGGGCAAGGAACACCGCCGACCCGCGCTATATTTTGATGGTCTCCTAGAGGGATCCGGCCTTGAGGCGGAGCAATGTGCGACGGATGTTATATTCCCATGAAAACATTCATGTTCTCCTGTCTTGTAATATGCAACAGAGTCGTTATGTAATATAATGCTTGTGACTCTTAAAATTTTACCTCCTGTTCGGCCGTTTATGAAATATGAGGGTTAACCAGTCGTCGGCTTCTGCCCCCACGGAGATACTACGGGGGTGTTCGGGATAAATCTAAACACTCTTTACTCCACATTCCGGTCCTTAAAGGAGGTGTTTAGCGCAACAAACAAGGCAATCAGACTATACGGCTTTTATCGCCCTCACGTAGCCAGAGGAGTTTGACAACAAGAATTTTGGCGAAGCCCCTGATATTCGGAAGACCGATCTAGGGGCGCTATACATGCCTGATCGGATAAAAACCGATTCCTCGCATAAAGCGGAAAAAAACTCTAAGGATTTGAAACCTCTCGAATAGCTGACCAGCTCTCGCTGCATCATGCCAGTCAGTTTTCGGCTTTCTCTTCTGAGGTGCTCGTCCCGAAGAAATGGGACACAATCGCAGTAGTTCTCCCTTTACTACCCTAGCCGATATAGCGGAACGTAAGGTAGTAAGCACAGGAGCCAGGCAACCCAACTATTAACCAAAGACATGATTCGGAGCCGATGCATATAATGCTATAAGTTCGGGGTGTCGAGCTGTACTATAAAAAGTGTTCGTACTTTATTGCCGTGTTGTGGGGCGTGATGAAGTCCCTAGCGAAGTTATACGTACCAGAGTGTACGGGTGCGATGAGTGATAAATATAAAGGCGAGGAAAAAATCAAGTAATAAGCTGACGCTGTCAATAATTTTCCATTGTAAGTTGATTAATACGTCGAGGCGTACTTGTGCAAGTAATGCGATAAGCAAGTAAGGCTATTTAACATGCCATGACCAAGAGCTAGCTGCGTGCGGGTATGTAAAAAAGGTATAGTAATCGTTAGCAGAGACCACCTGGGGATTCCCTTGTACGTCAGAGCTCCTTGCCTCCTTGGTGTATTTCATCCTTTGACAGGGCCAGTAATCCGGCCGTCGAAGAAGGCTTATGTAAAAGAAAGTCTGAAAAAGGAGAAAGGAAATGGTGGAAGTATACGTGTGTCCGGGATTGGTCGAGCCGAACTATGGATCACAAACTTAGATGTGCCTCCGTCGATGCCCATGGAATTTCGAGTGTGTAATTATGTATGCGTGGTGCGAATGCCACTACTTGATCGGGCTGGGACAAAGGCCGAATTGCTAATCCAGATCTTGATGAGCCGAGATGTCTTGTTGCAGCATAGTCCGGACTCTTTTAACGGTGTCCAGCGGCTTGGGAGATGGATTACGGTTCTGCTTGAAAAGGCCACTTTGTACTTCTGCTGCTAAGGCAGCTGTGTGCTCTTCTGTATGGAGGGAGCGCTCTGTATTTCTGTTAACCTTGATGACGCCGCGTGGACCAGGCTCTTGAGCTTAGGATAAGCATAGTGTGGCACTGCATTGAATCGAGCGAATGCGGTTCATCCGAGCAGTGCGTGATAGCCGCTGCGAAAGGGGACGATATCGAAGATTAACTCCTCGCTTCGGAAGTTGTCCGAAGATCCGAAGACAACCTCTAGTGTGATTGAGCCCGTACAGCGGGCCTCTACACCTGGTATGACCCCTTTGAAGGTGGTCTTTGTGGGTTTGATCCGGGATGGGTTTATGCCCATCTTGTGCACTGTATCCTGATAGAGTAGATGTCACAGCCCTAGAATTGCTTGACATTAGTTGCATTAAGGCATTCATGTCATCATGTTAATTTCCATGAAAATTGAAATGGGGATTGTTGAAACCCTAGCACCAATTGAATTCTAATAGGTTCAAATAAAATCATTTTCAATAATCCCAAAATGCCCTGTGAAAATGTTCATGATTAATGGATAAAGGTGAAAGCCTCTTCCAAAAATGATGAACATATCTTATAGGTCATTCCTGGTTTTTTTGAATTAAATCTTAAATCATTTGACTTTGGGCATTTAAATACTATAAATAATTTAAATGCTCAAATAATGTTGGAAGTATTTGTGGGCCATAGAAATAATTCAGAAAGTGCCCGTGAATATTTTTCAGGATTTATAAAATTGATTTGGGTTTTAAAACTGGATCAAAACAAACTGCAAAATAGAAAACAGAAATGGAAGAGAGAGAGAGAGAGAGAATGCTCACCTGACTTACCTGGCGCCACTTGGCCCAGCGCTGTGCGGCCTGGCTGGCCCAGCTGGCCAGCCCAGCCCACCACCGCCACCCTCCTGTCGTCTTCCTCCTGCGCCAAGAGGGGGGGGGTGTCGACGCTGCCGCCGAGGCCTCCACCTCCTGCTTGCCGCTTCCCCTCTCGCCCTGGACGCGCCACGGAGACGCCCCGAAGCCCCTCGCTCCTCCCCCTCACTCTCTGCTCTCTCCCTCGTCCTCTGCTCCCTCTCCGAGCACACCCGAGCGAAGCTCGTCGCCGTCGTTCGCCGAACCCAAGGCCATCGACCACCCCTCGCCCTGCCACTAAGCCTAGGAGCGCCGCCGTGTCGGCCTTGCCCTCTCCATCGAGATACGCGACGGCCAGAGGCCCTGCTTCGTCACCACTGTCGTCGTCTTCACCGACGGGCACCGGAGATCGCCGGCTTCGATTCAGCGCGTCCAGAGCTTCCCCGAGCCCGCTTCTATGGCCACTGCAACCGCGGTGAGGCCACGATCCTTTTCCCCCTAACCCCATGCTCGATTGCCTCCCCTAACCGCCTAACTACCTTGCCGGGCGCTCCTCGCCGCCGGCTATAGCGCCGCCGCGGCCATAGCTGCTGTAGCTCGCGTCCGAGCCCATAAGCACGCTCAGCACACTCCCAGGAGCACGTAGCACCCTTCGCCTTTCCCCCTCGTGCACCGCAGCACCATAGCCGTCGTTGCCCGAACTCCGGCGCCGCCGCGAGCTCGCTTCCGGCGAACACCGGCCACCCCCGCACCTCCCGTTGGTCTCCCCAGATGCGCACGGGCACGGGCTCCCTCCTGGTGCCCTCAGCGCGCCCCAGCCGCGGCTCTAGCACAACTCCGGCGGGCCACCGCCGCTCGGGTGGTCGCCGCCGGCCTAATTCCGGCAAGTGCCGACGTGGCACAGTCATTAGGACTAATCCCCACCATTAGCCACCTCACTGCCACTGACAGCGGGCCCCGCAGCGTGTCAAAGCCCGAGTCAACGCGGGATTAGCGCCTCTGTCACTGACCAGTGGACCCCGCAGGTCAGGTTTGACCTGGGGCGCCCAGTTGACCGCTGACGTCACACTGACGTCAGGCTGACGCGGTAATACCCTTTTATGGATTTAATTTAATTCAGTAAATTTCAGAAAATACTCTAAACTTCTAAAAATCATATAAATTCAACCGTAACTCGGATGGAAATAATTTATATATGAAAAATGATCAGAAAAATATGAAGAATCTGTTTATGCCATGATCATGCATGTTTGAACAAGTTAACATCACTAAATAGGATGAATCATGATTAGGGTAATTTATGGAATAGCATTTGAAGTTGGAGTTCAACCTTGTTTGAATTCCACTTCAACTAACTTGGATTATTATTGCATTAGATGAATTCAGTACCTTAATATGACATGTCATTCATGTGAATGTGCATTGCATTGATTGTGTTCTCTCTTGTTTGCGGTAATTGTCCCTCTCGATAGCGACGTCTGAAGCGATGAGTTCGATGACACCGATGAAGAACTATATTATCTTCGAAGTGCCTGCAAGCAAAACCCCTTGTTCATTCCGATACAATCCCACTCTCTCGCCCTGCTCTATTTTACTGCATTAGGACAACAACGACTCATGTGTTACTTGCTGCGGTAGCTGAACCCTTGATCCTTTGCATGACTGTCATTCCACAAGAATTAGATGAAACCCACTAGCATGAGTAGGAATTGTTTGAGCCATGTTGTGCCTACTCATTTATGCTTGTTTGTCATGCCTGCTATTGCTTAGAGTTGAGTCGGGTCTGATTCATCGGGAATGAATTGGAATTGTTATGAACATGTCCTATTGTGTGTGAGCTAAGTGTGTGAACACGATTTGGTAAAGGTAGCGGTGAGAGGCCATGTAGGAGTACATGGTGGGTTGTCTCATTGCAGCCGTCCTCAGAACTGAGTTCGTGTTTGTGATCCATGAAACAGTTACTACCACGCATTGGGATCCTTAATTGACCCTCTCGGCTTCTTAACCACCCTTGTCCTCGGTCCGGGAGTTGCAAGTAGTTTCGTGTTTGTAGCATGTGGGGGCCGCATAGCGCTGACCTTAGGGGTGGGTTGTGTTGCGGTAGGCACCGTGGCCCGGTGTACCGAAAGTGCCCGTTTGGTATCTCGGGAACCCTGCACACATCGTTCGGGGCTGTATGGGAAACCTCGGCCGGACTCCCTGCGGATGGAACCCGAATAGGCGATAAACCTGGACTAGGGACTTGAGTGTTTAGGTAGGCCGTGGCCGACACCCACGTTGGGCTTCCGCTTGAAGGTTGCCGAGTACATGTCGTAAACGGCGGTAAGTGGTGAGAGTGTGTGAAGAAGTACACCCTGCAGGGTTTAATATGATCTATTCGAATAGCCGTGTCCACGGAGAAGGACTTCTGGGTTGCCTATATCAGTTCATAGACAAGTGAAAGTGGATACTCTAAAATGCGCAAGATAAGCGTGAGTGCTATGGATGGCGTTCTCGTAGGAAGACGGGAGCGGGTCCATAGTGGTGTATTGCCATGGTGAATATGTGGACTCGTAGCGCCACCTCAAAAGAGTTACTTGCAATGTAGTTCGGGATAGCCACCGAGTCAAAGCTGGCTTGCTGCGGTCAAACTCCACCACCCCTTTTGATAATGATGCATATGTAGTTAGATCGATGTAAGTCTTGCTGAGTACAATTGTACTCACGTTTGCCTATTCTATGTTTTTGCAGAGAGACGTCAGTCTCGCTAGTAGTTCCACGTGGACTTCGACGTTTAGCTTGTTACCTCAGCTACGATCTTGTGCCTCGGCAGGATCTGGTAGATAGTCAGGCTTCTCAGCCTTTTTCATTTATAGTTATCGTACTCGAGACATGATTAGCTTCGCTTGTGCTTTGACTTGTATGTTTCGAGTGTTGGGTCATGAGACCCATGTTTGTAATATCTCGCTCTTGAGCCTAATGTATTATATCTGAGTCGAGAGTTATGTTGTGATGCCACGTCGTATTTACACATATTGAGCATATTGTGTGTATGTTTGAAATGCTTGGTATGTGTGGGATCCGACAAACTAGTTGTTTATCCTTCGCAGCCTCTCATATGGGGAAATGTAGTCTCGTGCCTCCGAGCGATAGTAGTCCGCTACTGCCCGGTTCACCGAGTCCTGCTAGCCCAGACTACTGCTTGGACACTTGACTGGCGGCATGTGTTTCACCGTTCCTATGTCCCTTCCTTCGGGAAATGTCACGCGGTGTTATTCGAGTCCTGCCTAGCCTGCTACAGCCGGGATACCGAGTCCTGTTAGCCCAGTGCTACAGCCCGAATACATACGTTGATGACCGACATGCTCGATGTGATTCATGTATGCCTGTCCCCATGGGTTAGCGCCGCTTTGGGTTCACGACTAGCCATGTCGGCCGGGTTCTTTGTCATATGGATGCTAGCGACACTATCATATCGTGAGCCAAAAGACGCAAACGGTCCGGGCCATGGTAAGGCGACACCGTGGGAATACCGTGCGTGAGGCCGCAAAGTGATATGATGTGTTACATGCTAGATCGGTGTGACCTAGGATCGGGTCTGACAGCGTTGGTATCGAGCCTGACTGCTCAGAGGATTACCAAGCCAAACTGGTGAAGTTGTGTCTAGAAATGCTTTAGTTATATAAGGGAATTGATTGTGGAAGGAGCGTAAGGCTCTTTTACTCCTTATACCTCATGACCTTCGATCTGAGTCGTCCTCTTCTCTTCTACGGGTTTAAGAACTAGGCTTCTCATCTATCCATTAGGATGACGTGTTACTAATCCATAGACTTATAAGATTGTTGGTTTTAATCCCGGTTCAGTTCCTACTACTCTGTATAATAGCGTTGATCTCGAATCTTGTTATGATGTTGTTGAGTGGTTATGCCACCATTTTCTGCAGGATGTCTCAAATCATTTTGAGCATTTACAGCCGTTATGCTGTCCGAGTCATCCCAGGTCTCTAAATAGTCTGATGCATTTGCAAAACCTCTCCTTCCGTTTCCGATGTCCTTTTGGTCAGAATAAGCACACTAACCAGTCAGTTGAGGTACTTTGTTGCCTCGACATATATGTTGGAACTATTATTATGACCCTAGATGTTTAGGAAGTCACCTAGCAATTTAGCAATGCTTTTGTATCCCAAGTGTGAGGATTTTGGCCATCATTTTCGAAAGCATCCCGTGATGCCATTTAGTAGTAGGCATTCTACTCTGGGTTTCGAACCGAGATTCACCCTACTTCATGTTGCTAGTATTTGCTAGTGCCTTTAGGATATTAGTAACCTTTGCGATAGTCCTCGAGGTCCGTGGTATTTCCTTCTTCCAAATACTACGAACCGCTTATGGCGAAGTTCTTTTGAGCCAAAAGATCACAATAAGAGTGCTCTTGAGGAGTTCTCCATTCATAATTGTGACTCTGCCGGTTCTACTTTTCTGCATGGATTATCCGGAAGAAATGTTGAGCTTGTTCGACATACTAATCCGTGCATCCACAACTCAGAAAATTATATGTTCCTTTGAGTTGTTCTCTTAGATGCCTTCTGACCTTTATCTATCAATTGATAGCCAAGGGTATGTGTGCATTTGTGTTCATCGATGCATTTTATTCTTGTGGTCCGTCAAGCCATTCTATTCCGGAATGACTAGGAGAAACAAACTCCAGTACCTCATCCATTTCTAGGATTGGGTCAAAGTAGTTGTATCCCGCAGATCAAAATGCCAATTCAGCTTTTGGTTCTGTTCTACCCTGAAGTATTGCCATCTTATGTCAAGAATGTCATGGGAATTGCACAACCTCCTAGGAATTCTTGATGCAGTGATACTTCTCATCATCATTGTTCATTTCTCGGTTCCGTGTTGATGCAACCGGAAAGCCGACAAGTGAATTGTGATGTGTGAAATCAATACCCCGAGCAACTTGTTGCTTGGTAGTGAATGGACCATATTCTCATTCTTAGCATGTTGGTTATTAAACCATCATCCTAAGATTGATCGTGCTACCTAGTCCTTATTTCTGGTGCACACTTCGATTGATGAGTTAGGATTGTGTCAAGTCCTCACTCATTTGATCATATCGTCTTGCCCTGAAAAGCAAGATTGTTCTCGAGCTTAGTAACATACCAGTGGTTCGTGACTTTCCAAATATCTTCTTGGAAGTGTTACCGGGTTGTTTTCCTGACTGTTATGTTGAGCTCGTGATCAAATTGGTTTCTTGTGAACCACCCTTTCTCCAAGAATCTGTGTTGGATATCCCTAAGCTAGTTGGTTAAGCTAGACAACAACTTGGAGAGTTGGAAGATAAAAGCTTGCCTAACTTAGTTCGTTCCGAAGGGATATTCTTGTGTAGTGTGTGTTGAAGAAGGATGATATCTTCATCGATTGGTCCCTGTGGTCAGTTGCTGGACCTATTGTCTTATCAACTCTTTGATTCGAGTATGGGCCATTGTCGAGTCAAATCAGAACCAACGATATTCGTGATGTTGTCTTACCCGTGGTTAAACCCTCAAGCATACCCATTACATCTTTGGTCTGACCAATGCTAACACCGTGTTCACATGATGGTAGAAGTCCAGTGATATGGAAATTTCGATGAGTTGCTGTTGAGCCCATCAGTAGCATCTTGTCTCCCCCATGAGTCATGTTGAACATCAACCTAGTGTTGGAAACTTGTGTAAGTATTTCTTCGTGTTTCGTTCATGAAGCATATGTTTGGATGAAAGTAGTGATTTTCTCTAGTTCATGTGCATTTGGCGTAAGTTGCCGCCATGAATTTGAGAAAGGTTTGTTTTGCTTCCTCTGGAATCACTCCAAGTCAGTCATGCATGTGCGAAGTATTCTATGGTTTGATAGACTGATCATCTTCATTCCGTATGTATTCCTAGCACACCAAGCCACTAACTGATTTGCACAAGGAGAAGAAGTTTCTTCATAAGAGCTAATCATATGACTTATGTTAAACTCCGATATCCTCGTTGATGGTTCCCAACCTGAACTCGGTAGTGTTTTATTATAAGACTACCATGTGGTCATACTTATGCGGGACAACGTGTTCACTGTTTGTAGCAAAACCAGCTCATGTTTTGGAGCTTGCTATCGTAGTTCATATCCCGAGAATCTCGCAACGCCATCGCGTCAAATTGTGTTGCAACCTTTCCTTTTCAGACATGCTGAGTCTGAAATATCCTAACACCAACCAGATCTGAATCTCAGGCAGATATGATGGTTGAAACATTCCAACAGTTGCATTTCGTTCCCAGCTTGCACCGTCCTTGTGTTATCTCGCTATAGACGGTCTTCTTAGCAATTCTTGTCCAGGGTTATCTTCAAAGTGGACTTACCCTAGGCCCCCTCCACCTCCGATGATAAGCAAAAATCATCCATTACGTTGTCTTCAACAAGGTAGTCCACATCATCCATTCTAGTCCGGGTATACCATTCCTTTGCCTTCCACCACCTGATCGCTTGCAATTGCCTTAGGCTGGTATAAAGAGTTCCAATGATCTTGTATCAAAAGTAATTCTTTTTTCCACTTAAGGGAATAGCTCTTTGCGCCCCCTTTCTCGAGGTGTCCCGTTACGGGATCCTGGTAAATATTTTCTTGCCACCTTGACACCATCCACCATCTTCCTAAAGCGTGGAATTGTTGACCACTAATCAAACTTCGTTGTTGTTCTTCCATCCCTCTCGATGCATTCTGTGTCTCAACTCGAGATGTGACACCGTCTCAGTCCGTGAGTTGATCATGTTTACTGATCTTCGTTAAGATCGAATCATGTAGGGTTTTCCTTTCTTTCTATTGTCATGTCGAGTGAAGATCTCAAAAGCAAAGACGTCAAGACCAAGGTGATGGAATGAACCAACCTCTTCGAGAAGGCAATTGGATCATGAAGATTGTGATAGTTGTGACTCCCCTTCTCCCTCTTACCTCACGTCCTGAATCTCGGGGCGAGATTCTTGTTTAGTGGGGTGAGTTGTCACAGCCCTAGAATTGCTTGACATTAGTTGCATTAAGGCATTCATGTCATCATGTTAATTTCCATAAAAATTGAAATGGGGATTGTTGAAACCCTAGCACCAATTAAATTCTAATAGGTTCAAATAAAATCATTTTCAATAATCCCAAAATGCCCTGTGAAAATGTTCATGATTAATGGATAAAGGTGAAAGCCTCTTCCAAAAATGATGAACATATCTTATAGGTCATTCCTGGATTTTGAATTAAATCTTAAACCATTTGACTTTGGGCATTTAAACACTATAAATAATTTAAATGCTCAAATAATGTTGGAAGTATTTGTGGGCCATAGGAATAATCCAGAAAGTGCCCGTGAATATTTTTCAGGATTTATAAAATTGATTTGGGTTTTAAAACTGGATCAAAAACAAACTGCAAAATAGAAAACAGAAATGGAAGAGAGAGAGAGAGAGAATGCTCACCTGACTTACCTGGCGCCACTTGGCCCAGCGCTGTGCGGCCTGGCTGGCCCAGCTGGCCAGCCCAGCCCACCACCGCCACCCTCCCTGTCGTCTTCCTCCCCGCGCCAGTAGGCAGGGGGCGTGTCGACGCGCGCGCGGCCGAGGCCTCCACCTCCTGCTTGCCGCTTCCCCTCTCGCCCTGGACGCGCCACGGAGACGCCCCGAAGCCCCTCGCTCCTCCCCCTCACTCTCTGCTCTCTCCCTCGTCCTCTGCTCCCTCTCCGAGCACACCCGAGCGAAGCTCGTCGCCGTCGTTCGCCGAACCCAAGGCCATCGACCACCCCTCGCCCTGCCACTAAGCCTAGGAGCTCCGCCGTGTCGGCCTTGCCCTCTCCATCGAGATACGCGACGCCGAGGCCCCGCCGTACCACTGCTGCCGTCTTCACCGACGGGCACCGGAGATCGCCGGCCGATTCAGCGCCCAGAGCTTCCCGAGCCCGCTTCTATGCCTATCGCAACCGCGGTGAGGCCACGATCCTTTTCCCCCTAACCCCATGCTCGATTGCCTCCCCTAACCGCCTAACTACCTTGCCGGGCGCTCCTCGCCGCCGGCTATAGCGCCGCCGCGGCCATAGCTGCTGTAGCTCGCGTCCGAGCCCATAAGCACGCTCAGCACACTCCCAGGAGCACGTAGCACCCTTCGCCTTTCCCCCTCGTGCACCGCAGCACCATAGCCGTCGTTGCCCGAACTCCGGCGCCGCCGCGAGCTCGCTTCCGGCGAACACCGGCCACCCCCGCACCTCCCGTTGGTCTCCCCAGATGCGCACGGGCACGGGCTCCCTCCTGGTGCCCTCAGCGCGCCCCAGCCGCGGCTCTAGCACAACTCCGGCGGGCCACCGCCGCTCGGGTGGTCGCCGCCGCCTAATTCCGGCAAGTGCCGACGTGGCACGATCATTAGGACTAATCCCACCATTAGCCACCTCATCGCCATCGACGGCGGGCCCTGCAGCGTGTCAAAGCCGAGTCAGCGGGATTAGCGCCTCATCATCGACCAGTGGACCCCGCAGGTCAGGTTTGACCTGGGCGCCCATTGACCGCTGACGTCACTGCGACGTCGGTCGACGATAATACCCTTTTATGGATTTAATTTAATTCAGTAAATTTCAGAAAATACTCTAAACTTCTAAAATCATATAAATTCAACCGTAACTCGGATGGAAATAATTTATATATGAAAATGATCAGAAAAATATGAAGAATCTGTTTATGCCATGATCATGCATGTTTGAACAAGTTAACATCACTAAATAGGATGAATCATGATTAGGGTAATTTATGGAATAGCATTTGAAGTTGGAGTTCAACCTTGTTTGAATTCCACTTCAACTAACTTGGATTATTATTGCATTAGATGAATTCAGTACCTTAATATGACATGTCATTCATGTGAATGTGCATTGCATTGATTGTGTTCTCTCTTGTTTGCGGTAATTGTCCCTCTCGATAGAGCGGCGCATCGAGCGATGAGTTCGATGACACCGATGAAGAACTATATTATCTTGAAGTGCTGTGCAAGCAAAACCCCTTGTTCATTCCGATACAATCCCACTCTCTCGCCCTGCTCTATTTTACTGCATTAGGACAACAACGACTCATGTGTTACTTGCTGCGGTAGCTGAACCCCTTGATCCTTTGCATGACTGTCATTCCACAAGAATTAGATGAAACCCACTAGCATGAGTAGGAATTGTTTGAGCCATGTTGTGCCTACTCATTTATGCTTGTTTGTCATGCCTGCTATTGCTTAGAGTTGAGTCGGGTCTGATTCATCGGGAATGAATTGGAATTGTTATGAACATGTCCTATTGTGTGTGAGCTAAGTGTGTGAACACGATTTGGTAAAGGTAGCGGTGAGAGGCCATGTAGGAGTACATGGTGGGTTGTCTCATTGCAGCCGTCCTCGAGAACTGAGTTCTGTGTTTGTGATCCATGAAACAGTTACTACCACGCATTGGGATCCTTAATTGACCCTCTCGGCTTCTTAACCACCCTTGTCCTCGGTCAGGAGTTGCAAGTAGTTTCGGTGTTTGTAGCATCTTTGGGGCCGCACGCAACGCTGACCTTAGGGGTGGGTTGTGTTGCGGTAGGCACCGTGGGCCTGGTGTACCGAAAGTGCCCGTTTGGTATCTCGGGAACCCTGCACACATCGTTCGGGCTGTATGGGAAACCTCGGCGGACTCCTGCGGATGGAACCGAATAGGCGATAAACCTGGACTAGGGACTTGAGTGTTTAGGTAGGCCGTGGCCGACACCCACGTTGGGCTTCCGCTTGAAGGTTGCCGAGTACATGTCGTAAATGGCGGTAAGTGGTGAGAGCGTGTGAAGAAGTACACCCTGCAGGGTTTAATATGATCTATTGAATAGCCGTGTCCACGGAGAAGGACTTCGGGTTGCCTATATCAGTTCATAGACAAGTGAAAGTGGATACTCTAAAATGCGCAAGATAAGCGTGAGTGCTATGGATGGCGTTCTCAGAGGAAGGCGGGAGCGGGTCCATAGTGGTGTATTGCCATGGTGAATATGTGGACTCGTAGCGCCACCTCAAAAGAGTTACTTGCAATCGTAGTTCAGGATAGCCACCGAGTCAAAGCTGGCTTGCTGCGGTCAAACTCCACCACCCCTTTTGATAATGATGCATATGTAGTTAGATCGATGTAAGTCTTGCTGAGTACAATTGTACTCACGTTTGCCTATTCTATGTTTTTGCAGAGAGACGTCGGTCTCGCTAGTAGTTCCACGTGGACTTGACGTTTAGCTTGTTACCTCAGCTACGATCTTGTGCCTCGGCAGATCTGGTAGATAGTCGGGCTTCTCAGCCTTTTTCATTTATAGTTATGCGTACTCGAGACATGATTAGCTTCCGCTTGTGCTTTGACTTGTATGCTCGAGTGTTGGGTCATGAGACCCATGTTTGTAATATCTCGCTCTTGAGCCTAATGTATTATATCTGAGTCGAGAGTTATGTTGTGATGCCACGTCGTATTTACACATATTGAGCATATTGTGTGTATGTTTGAAATGCTTGGTATGTGTGGGATCCGACAAACTAGTTGTTTATCCTTGCAGCCTCTCATATGGGGAAATGTAGTCTCGTGCCTCCGAGCGATAGTAGTCCGCTTCTGCCCGGTTCACGAGTCCTCGCTAGCCCAAAGACTACTGCTTGGACACTTGGTGGCGGCATGTGTTTCACTTCGTTCCTATGTCCGTTCCTTCGGGAAATGTCACGCGGTGTTATTCGAGTCCTGCCTAGCCTGCTACAGCCCGGGATACGGAGTCCTGTTAGCCAGTGCTACAGCCGAATACATACGTTGATGACCGACATGCTCGATGTGATTCATGTATGCCTGTCCCCATGGGTTAGCGCCGCTTTGGGTTCACGACTAGCCATGTCGGCCGGGTTCTTTGTCATATGGATGCTAGCGACACTATCATATCGTGAGCCAAAAGACGCAAACGGTCCCGGGCCATGGTAAGGCGACACCCGTGGGAATACCGTGCGTGAGGCCGCAAAGTGATATGATGTGTTACATGCTAGATCGGTGTGACCTAGGATCGGGGTCCTGACAGCGTTGGTATCAGAGCCTGACTGCCTGTAGGATTACCAAGCCAAACTGGTCGAAGTTGTGTCTAGAAATGCTTTAGTTATATAAGGGAATTGATTGTGGAAGGGAACGTAAGGCTCTTTTACTCCTTATACCTCATGACCTTCTGATCTGAGTCGTCCTCTTCTCTTCTACGGGGTTTAAGAACTAGGCTTCTCATCTATCCATTAGGATGACGTGTTACTAATCCATAGACTTATAAGATTGTTGGTTTTAATCCCCAGTTCAGTTCCTACTACTCCTGTATAATAACTGTTGATCTCAGAATCTTGTTATGATGTTGTTGAGTGGTTATGCCACCATTTTCTGCAGGATGTCTCAAATCATTTTGAGCATTTACAGCCGTTATCTGTCCAAAGTCATCCTGTGTCTCTAAATAGTCTGATGCATTTGCAAAACCTCTCCTTCCGTTTCCGATGTCCTTTTGGTCAGAATAAGCACACTAACCAGTCAGTTGAGGTACTTTGTTGCCTCGACATATATGTTGGAACTATTATTATGACCCTAGATGTTTAGGAAGTCACCTAGCAATTTAGCAATGCTTTTGTATCCCAAGTGTGAGGATTTTGGCCATCATTTTCGAAAGCATCCCGTGATGCCATTTAGTAGTAGGCATTCTACTCCTGGGTTTCTGAACCCGAGATTCACCCTACTTCATGTTGCTAGTATTTGCTAGTGCCTTTAGGATATTAGTAACCTTTGCGATAGTCCTCGAGGTCCGTGGTATTTCCTTCTTCCAAATACTACGAACCGCTTATGGCAGAAGTTCTTTTGAGCCAAAAGATCACAATAAGAGTGCTCTTGAGGAGTTCTCCATTCATAATTGTGACTCTGCCAGTTCTACTTTTCTGCATGGATTATCCGGAAGAAATGTTGAGCTTCGTTCGACATACTAATCCGTGCATCCACAACTCAGAAAATTATATGTTCCTTTGAGTTGTTCTCTTAGATGCCTTCTGACCTTTATCTATCAATTGATAGCCAAGGGTATGTGTGCATTTGTGTTCATCGATGCATTTTATTCTTGTGGTCCGTCAAGCCATTCTATTCCGGAATGACTAGGAGAAACAAACTCCAGTACCTCATCCATTTCTAGGATTGGGTCAAAGTAGTTGTATCCCGCAGATCAAAATGCCAATTCAGCTTTTGGTTCTGTTCTACCTCAAGTATTGCCATCTTATGTCAAGAATGTCATGGAATTGCACAACCTCCTAGGAATTCTTGATGCGGTGATACTTCTCATCATCATTGTTCATTTCTCGGTTCCGTGTTGATGCAACCGGAAAGCCGACAAGTGAATTGTGATGTGTGAAATCAATACCCCGAGCAACTTGTTGCTTGGTAGTGAATGGACCATATTCTCATTCTTAGCATGTTGGTTATTAAACCATCATCCTAAGATTGATCGTGCTACCTAGTCCTTATTTCTGGTGCACACTTCGATTGATGAGTTAGGATTGTGTCAAGTCCTCACTCATTTGATCATATCGTCTTGCCCTGAAAAGCAAGATTGTTCTCGAGCTTAGTAACATACCAGTGGTTCGTGACTTTCCAAATATCTTCTTGGAAGTGTTACCGGGTTGTTTTCCTGACTGTTATGTTGAGCTCGTGATCAAATTGGTTTCTTGTGAACCACCCTTTCTCCAAGAATCTGTGTTGGATATCCCTAAGCTAGTTGGTTAAGCTAGACAACAACTTGGAGAGTTGGAAGATAAAAGCTTGCCTAACTTAGTTCGTTCCGAAGGGATATTCTTGTGTAGTGTGTGTTGAAGAAGGATGATATCTTCATCGATTGGTCCTCGTGGTCGATTGTTGGACCTATTGTCTTATCAACTCTTTGATTCGAGTATGGGCCATTGTCGAGTCAAATCAGAACCAACGATATTCGTGATGTTGTCTTACCCGTGGTTAAACCCTCAAGCATACCCATTACATCTTTGGTCTGACCAATGCTAACACCGTGTTCACATGATGGTAGAAGTCCAGTGATATGGAAATTTCGATGAGTTGCTGTTGAGCCCATCAGTAGCATCTTGTCTCCCCCATGAGTCATGTTGAACATCAACCTAGTGTTGGAAACTTGTGTAAGTATTTCTTCGTGTTTCGTTCATGAAGCATATGTTTGGATGAAAGTAGTGATTTTCTCTAGTTCATGTGCATTTGGCGTAAGTTGCCGCCATGAATTTGAGAAAGGTTTGTTTTGCTTCCTCTGGAATCACTCCAAGTCAGTCATGCATGTGCGAAGTATTCTATGGTTTGATAGACTGATCATCTTCATTCCGTATGTATTCCTAGCACACCAAGCCACTAACTGATTTGCACAAGGAGAAGAAGTTTCTTCATAAGAGCTAATCATATGACTTATGTTAAACTCCGATATCCTCGTTGATGGTTCCCAACCTGAACTCGGTAGTGTTTTATTATAAGACTACCATGTGGTCATACTTGTCTGGGACAACGTGTTCACCTGTTTGTAGCAAAACCAGCTCATGTTTTGGAGCTTGCTATCGTAGTTCATATCCCGAGAATCTCGCAACGCCATCGCGTCAAATTGTGTTGCAACCTTTCCTTTTCAGACATCTGAGTCTGAAATATCCTAACACCAACCAGATCTGAATCTCGAGCAGATATGATGGTTGAAACATTCCAACAGTTGCATTTCGTTCCCAGCTTGCACCGTCCTTGTGTTATCTCGCTATAGACGGTCTTCTTAGCAATTCTTGTCCAGGGTTATCTTCAAAGTGGACTTACCCTAGGCCCCCTCCACCTCCGATGATAAGCAAAAATCATCCATTACGTTGTCTTCAACAAGGTAGTCCACATCATCCATTCTAGTCCGGGTATACCATTCCTTTGCCTTCCACCACCTGATCGCTTGCAATTGCCTTAGGCTGGTATAAAGAGTTCCAATGATCTTGTATCAAAAGTAATTCTTTTTTCCACTTAAGGGAATAGCTCTTTGCGCCCCCTTTCTCGAGGTGTCCCGTTACGGGATCCTGGTAAATATTTTCTCGCCACCTTGACACCATCCACCATCTTCCTAAAGCGTGGAATTGTTGACCACTAATCAAACTTCGTTGTTGTTCTTCCATCCCTCTCGATGCATTCTGTGTCTCAACTCGAGATGTGACACCGTCTCAGTCCGTGAGTTGATCATGTTTACCTGATCTTCGTTAAGATCGAATCATGTAGGGTTTTCCCTTTCTTTCTATTGTCATGTCGAGTGAAGATCTCAAAAGCAAAGACGTCAAGACCAAGGTGATGGAATGAACCAACCTCTTCGAGAAGGCAATTGGATCATGAAGATTGTGATAGTTGTGACTCCCCTTCTCCCTCTTACCTCACGTCCTGAATCTCGGGGCGAGATTCTTGTTTAGTGGGGGTAAGTTGTCACAGCCCTAGAATTGCTTGACATTAGTTGCATTAAGGCATTCATGTCATCATGTTAATTTCCATGAAAATTGAAATGGGGATTGTTGAAACCCTAGCACCAATTGAATTCTAATAGGTTCAAATAAAATCATTTTCAATAATCCCAAAATGCCCTGTGAAAATGTTCATGATTAATGGATAAAGGTGAAAGCCTCTTCCAAAAATGATGAACATATCTTATAGGTCATTCCTGGTTTTTTTGAATTAAATCTTAAATCATTTGACTTTGGGCATTTAAATACTATAAATAATTTAAATGCTCAAATAATGTTGGAAGTATTTGTGGGCCATAGAAATAATTCAGAAAGTGCCCGTGAATATTTTTCAGGATTTATAAAATTGATTTGGGTTTTAAAACTGGATCAAAACAAACTGCAAAATAGAAAACAGAAATGGAAGAGAGAGAGAGAGAGAATGCTCACCTGACTTACCTGGCGCCACTTGGCCCAGCGCTGTGCGGCCTGGCTGGCCCAGCTGGCCAGCCCAGCCCACCACCGCCACCCTCCCTGTCGTCTTCCTCCCTGCGCCAGTAGGCAGGGGGGCGTGTCGACGCGCGCGCGGCCGAGGCCTCCACCTCCTGCTTGCCGCTTCCCCTCTCGCCCTGGACGCGCCACGGAGACGCCCCGAAGCCCCTCGCTCCTCCCCCCTCACTCTCTGCTCTCTCCCTCGTCCTCTGCTCCCTCTCCGAGCACACCCGAGCGAAGCTCGTCGCCGTCGTTCGCCGAACCCAAGGCCATCGACCACCCCTCGCCCTGCCACTAAGCCTAGGAGCGCCGCCGTGTCGGCCTTGCCCTCTCCATCGAGATACGCGACGCCGAGGCCCTGCCCGTCCTACCACTGCTGCCGTCTTCACCGACGGCACCGGAGATCGCCGGCCGATTCAAGGCCCGAGCTTCCCGAGCCCGCTTCTATGGCTATCGCAACAGCGGTGAGGCCACGATCCTTTTCCCCTAACCCCATGCTCGATTGCCTCCCTAACCGCTTAACTACCTTGCCGGGCGCTCCTCGCCGCCCGGCTATAAGCGCCGCTTGCAGCCATAGCTCTGCTGTAGCTCGCGTCCGAGCCCATAAGCACGCTCAGCACACTCCTGTGAGCACGTAGCACCTTCGCCTTTCCCCTCGTGCACCGCAGCACCATAGCCGTCGTTGTTCGAACTCCGGCGCCGCCATGAAGCTCGCTTCCGCGAACACCGCCACCCGCACCTCCCGTTGGTCTCCCCAGATGCGCACGGCACGGCTCCCTCTCCGGTGCCCTCGGTAGCGCCCACCGCGGCTCTAGCACAACTCCGGCGGGCCACCGCCGCTCGGGTGGTCGCCGCCGGCCTAATTCCGGCAAGTGCCGACGTGGCACAGTCATTAGGACTAATCCCCACCATTAGCCACCTCACTGCCACTGACAGCGGGCCCCGCAGCGTGTCAAAGCCCGAGTCAACGCGGGATTAGCGCCTCTGTCACTGACTAGTGGACCCCGCAGGTCAGGTTTGACCTGGGGCGCCCAGTTGACCGCTGACGTCACACTGACGTCAGGCTGACGCAGTAATACCCTTTTATGGATTTAATTTAATTCAGTAAATTTCAGAAAATACTCTAAACTTCTAAAAATCATATAAATTCAACCGTAACTCGGATGGAAATAATTTATATATGAAAAATGATCAGAAAAATATGAAGAATCTGCTTATGCCATGATCATGCATGTTTGAACAAGTTAACATCACTAAATAGGATGAATCATGATTAGGGTAATTTATGGAATAGCATTTGAAGTTGGAGTTCAACCTTGTTTGAATTCCACTTCAACTAACTTGGATTATTATTGCATTAGATGAATTCAGTACCTTAATATGACATGTCATTCATGTGAATGTGCATTGCATTGATTGTGTTCTCTCTTGTTTGCCGGTAATTGTCCCCTCTCGATAGACGACGCATCGAGCGATGAGTTCGATGACACCGATGAAGAACTATATTATCTTCGAAGTGCCGTGCAAGCAAAACCCCTTGTTCATTCCGATACAATCCCACTCTCTCGCCCTGCTCTATTTTACTGCATTAGGACAACAACGACTCATGTGTTACTTGCTGCGGTAGCTGAACCCCTTGATCCTTTGCATGACTGTCATTCCACAAGAATTAGATGAAACCCACTAGCATGAGTAGGAATTGTTTGAGCCATGTTGTGCCTACTCATTTATGCTTGTTTGTCATGCCACACTCTTGCTTAGAGTTGAGTCGGGTCTGATTCATCGGGAATGAATTGGAATTGTTATGAACATGTCCTATTGTGTGTGAGCTAAGTGTGTGAACACGATTTGGTAAAGGTAGCGGTGAGAGGCCATGTAGGAGTACATGGTGGGTTGTCTCATTGCAGCCGTCCTCGTGAACTGAGTTCTGTGTTTGTGATCCATGAAACAGTTACTACCACGCATTGGGATCCTTAATTGACCCTCTCGGCTTCTTAACCACCCTTGTCCTCGGTCCGGAGTTGCAAGTAGTTTCGGTGTTTGTAGCATCTTTGGGGCACGCATACGCTGACCTTAGGGGTGGGTTGTGTTGCGGTAGGCACCGTGGCCCGGTGTACCGAGTGCCCGTTTGGTATCTCGGGAACCCTGCACACATCGTTCGGGCTGTATGGGAAACCTCGGCGGACTCCTGCGGATGGAACCCGAATAGGCGATAAACCTGGACTAGGGACTTGAGTGTTTAGGTAGGCCGTGGCCGACACCCACGTTGGGCTTCCGCTTGAAGGTTGCCGAGTACATGTCGGTAAACGGCGGTAAGTGGTGAGAGCGTGTGAAGAAGTACACCCCGCAGGGTTTAATATGATCTATTGAATAGCCGTGTCCACGGAGAAGGACTTCTGGGTTGCCTATATCGGTTCATAGACAAGTGAAAGTGGATACTCTAAAATGCGCAAGATAAGCGTGAGTGCTATGGATGGCGTTCTCGAGGGAAGGCGGGAGCGGGTCCATAGTGGTGTATTGCCATGGTGAATATGTGGACTCGTGTGCGCCACCTCAAAAGAGTTACTTGCGATCGTAGTTCGGGATAGCCACCGAGTCACAGCTGGCTTGCTGCAGTCAAACTCCACCACCCCCTTTTGATAATGATGCATATGTAGTTAGATCTGATGTAAGTCTTGCTGAGTACAATTGTACTCATGTTTGCCTATTCTATGTTTTTGCAGAGAGACGTCAGTCTCGCTAGTAGTTCCACGTGGACTTCGACGTTTAGCTTATTACCTCAGCTACGATCTTGTGCCTCGGCAGGATCTGGTAGATAGTCAGGCTTCTCAGCCTTTTTCATTTATAGTTGTCTGTACTCAGACATGATTAGCTTCCGCTTGTGCTTTGACTTGTATGCTCTGAGTGTTGGGTCATGAGACCCATGTTTGTAATATCTCGCTCTTCGGAGCCTAATGTATTATATCTGAGTCGTAGAGTTATGTTGTGATGCCACGTCGTATTTACACATATTGAGCATATTGTGTGTATGTTTGAAATGCTTGGTATGTGTGGGATCCGACAAACTAGTTGTTTATCCTTGGCAGCCTCTCATATGGGGAAATGTAGTCTCGTGCCTCCGAGCGATAGTAGTCCGCTACAGCCCGGTTCACGGAGTCCTGCTAGCCCAAGACTACTGCTTGGACACTTGATCTGGCTGGCATGTGTTTCACGCCGTTCCTATGTCGTCCTTCGGGAAATGTCACGCGGTGTTATTCGAGTCCTGCCTAGCCTGCTACAGCCGGGATACCGAGTCCTGTTAGCCAGTGCTACAGCCCGAATACATACGTTGATGACCGACATGCTCGATGTGATTCATGTATGCCTGTCCCCATGGGTTAGCGCCGCTTTGGGTTCACGACTAGCCATGTCGGCCCGGGTTCTTTGTCATATGGATGCTAGCGACACTATCATATACGTGAGCCAAAAGACGCAAACGGTCCCGGGCCATGGTAAGGCGACACCCGTGGGAATACCGTGCGTGAGGCCGCAAAGTGATATGATGTGTTACATGCTAGATCGGTGTGACCTAGGATCGGGGTCCTGACAGTAGATTAAGGCTACTACCACCGTCCATGAGGACTCGCGCAGGTGGAATCCATCAATGATTGGGTCGAGGACAAGTGCGGCTGATCCGCCGCCGGATACTGGTCGGATGATCCCGATGATCAAAAGTGAACGGGCACGACGACCATGGATTGAATTTTGGGGCGACTGGCTCTATCGCATAGACGTCCCGGAGTGCACGCTTGCGTTCTCTCTTGGGGATGTGTGTGGCATATATCATGTTCACCGTTTTGACCTGAGGGGGAAACTTCTTCTGTCCCCTGTGTTCGGTGGCTGGGTATCCTCGTCATCGTCCTCGCTTTGCGACCCCTTCTCCTTGTTCTTGGCCTTTAACTTGCAGGCCTGTTTGAAAACCCAACAATCTCTGTTGGTATGGTTGGCTGGTTTGTCTAGGGTGCCATGGATTTGGCACGGACAGTCGAGTATGCGATCCAAGCCGGACGGTCCCTGATTGTTCCTTATATACGACTTTTTCCACTGAATGGACTTGGAGCCACTAAATCCGGCATTGACGACAGTGTCATCAGTGTTGTCACCATTGCTTCGCCATTTGTTTATGTTGCGTCAGAGCTTTCCGTTGTTGTTCTTGACCTCAGATGGGCTTGCCTCGCTGGCTGTGTTTTTGCTACGAGCCAGCCAACTATCCTCACCCGCGCAAAAGCGGGTCATGAGTGCCGTGAGGTCTGCCATAGATTTCGGTTTTTCTTGTCCAAGGTGGCGGGCGAGCCATTCGTCGCCGATGCTATGTTTAAAGGCCGCTAGGGCTTCGGCATCCGGACAGTCGACGATCTGGTTCTTTTCAGTTAGGAACCTAGTCTAGAACTTCCTGGCTGACTCCCCGGGCTGTTGAACTATGTGACTTAAGTCATCGGCATCTGGTGGCCGAATGTATGTACCTTGGAAGTTGTCGAGAAAAGCTTCTTCCAGGTCCTCCCAACTGCAAATACAATTTTCAGGCAGACAGTTTAGCCAGTGCCGTGCTGTCTGTCGGTGTCAAAACCGGCAGATCTCAGGTAGGGGGTCCCGAACTGTGCGTCTAAGGCGGATGGTAACAGGAGGCGAGGGACACAATGTTTACCCAGGTTCGAGCCCTCTCGATGGAGGTAATACCCTACTTCCTGCTTGATTGATCTTGATGATATGAGTATTACAAGAGTTGATCTACCACGAGATTGTAGAGGCTAAACCCTAGAAGCTAGACTATGGTATGATTGTTCTTGTCCTACGGACTAAACCCTCCGGTTTATATAGACACCAGAGGGGGCTAGGGTTACACAGAGTCGGTTATAAGGGAGGAGATCTACGTTTCCGTATTGCCAAGCTTGCCTTCTACGCCAAGGAAAGTCCCATCCGGACAAGGACGAAGTCTTCAATCTTGTATCTTCATAGTCCAACAGTCCGGCCAAAGCATATAGTTCGGCTGTCCGGAGACCCCCTAATCCAGGACTCCCTCAGTAGCCCCCGAACTAGGCTTCAATGACGATGAGTCCCGCGCGCAGATTGTCTTCGGAATTGCAAGGCGAGTTCCTCTCCAAATCTTGAATACCTGCCGAGTAGTGTCCGACTTCCCATAAATGTTGCACTTCTTGGCTTCCACGTCCAATAATGGCTATCCTCCACGTGTCGAGCGAATGCGAGAAGCCAGGGCATTTTTACGTTTGCCACCCTAGCTATGTGAGTAAACTGTCTATTAAAGAGATGGGAATTCTTAGATCCAAATCACACCATCCTTCCATGGCGAGTATCCATCAGAGCACGCTCGAAAAAATCCATTCCAGCATGGCCGGCCATCGCAGCTCCTCCTCTCGCTCCCGGAGCCCTAAGCCCGGAGATTGGAAGAAGTGTTCCGTCCCGCAGAGTCAACTAGTGGAGTTACAGACCCAGGGATTTCTCCCTCCAGCATATATGGTCCCTGTTCGAGCTGGGCTCGCCACCTATAATGGCGGGGAGCAAGCGGAGAGCTTTCCCAACCCCTCCAAGGGGGAGTGGGTATGCCTCGTCCCTTACTTATTAAGGGGACTTGGATTTCCGATCCATCCGTTCCTCCGAGGGCTCCTGGAGTTTTACGGCCTCCAGTTGCATAACTTCACCCCTGCTTCCATATTACACATCGCTGGTTATGTAGCCCTTTGTGAGCTGTTTACGGCTGCGGTTTATTTCGTCTTTGTGGAACAAGCTATTCTGCCTTGTTCCCCGTACACAGAGGGGGTCAATGTATCAAGTGGGTGGAGCCGAAATATGGCGCATCGCCAGGACCGGATACCGATCCGGTACCCCGAAGAAGACGTCTGAAGACTGGCCTTCGGAGTGGTTTTATATGGACGACGTCCCCCTTCCAGATCCTATTCGGATTGGTCTTCGCGAGTTTGACAATGCCCCTTTGAACAAACGCCGAAGCTGGCGCCCACGGAGCCCTCAGGAGGAAGATAACAGAGAAGTCCTTTACCTGATGGGCCGGATAAAGGTGCTGGCTCAATCAGGACTCACAATAACCGAGGCTATGTCAATATGCATAATGCGGGGGGTGCAACCACTTCAATATCGAGGGCACCCCATGTGGCACTTTAACGGGGAAGATGATGCCACCCGCTGCGGGCGTAAGGGACCGGACTCAGTTGCTGCTCTAGCAAAAATTCTGTCCGATTTGTATAAAGGAGAGGAAGAGGAGTTCATCTGTATTAAGCCACGAGATGGATTCTCCATGTACAATCCTCCAAGTTGGGTGAGTTGTCACTCTTTACTCCCATCATTCGAGCATTCGTCATCATATGTATTTACCTTGCCGTTTCATGGCAGGAACTGCGCAAAGCTGTAAGGGAGGTCAACAGCCCGCCTCCACAACCGGAGGATCCTGACCGAGCCCTCGACCCCGGCCTCGAAGAGGATCCGGACATATTTGTGTAGCTGATCGACAGGATATTCTATCAATTAAGCTATGATGATGCCATGGTGGCCATTATAGCTCACTATCCTGGGCTACTCCCCGCATCGCATGTAATTAAAACCAGAGTCCCGACTTCCGAGAAGGATCCCCTTTTATGCACTTCACCTACCGTATACGTATGGTGTTTTACAGGGAAGGCCCTCGGGACGCCATACCGAACCCGTAGTGACTAGCCAACAAGGGGCACCGAAGCCGGGTAGGCTAAAAAGGAAGGCGGTCCGGACTGAGACGCCGGCGCAGAGGTATGATACAAAACCTTGCTCCGTGGTTGTCGTCTTTTTAAAACATAATAACACCCATGTTTCCTAGAAGGAAAAACGCTCGCCGGGCTATATCCGGAGAGGTTGCCGATCACGCCCCCACCAGTTGGGCTCCAGGGCCAGACACAGAGGCGGAAGCTAACACGGGGCACTGATGTCTACTACACAACCTTCTTCTTGTAGACGTTGTTGGGCCTCCAAGTGCAGAGGTTTGTAGGACAGTAGCAAATTTCCCTCAAGTGGAAGACTTAAGGTTTATCATTCCGTGGGAAGCGTAGGATGAATATGGTCTCTCTCAAGCAATCCTCCAACCAAATAACAAAGAGTCTCTTGTGTCCCCAACACACCCAATACAATGGTAAATTGTATAGGTGCACTAGTTCAGCGAAGAGATAGTGATAGAAGTGCAATATGGATGGTAGATATAGGTTTTTGTAAACTGAAAATATAAAAACAGGAAGGTAACAAGTGGTAAAAGTGAGTGTAAACGGTATTGCAATTATAGGAAACAAGGCCTAGGGTTCATACTTTCGCTAGTGTAAGCTCCCTCAACAATACTAACATAATTGGATCACATAACTATCCCTCAACATGCAACAAAGAGTCACTCTAAAGTTACTAATAGCGGAGAACAAATGAAGAGATTATGGTAGGGTACAAAACCACCTCAGAGTTATTCTTTCCAATCAATCCGTTGGGCTATTCCTATAAGTGTCACAAACAGCCCTAGAGTTCGTACTAGAATAACACCTTAAAACACAAATCAACCAAAACCCTAATGTCACCTAGATACTCCAATGTCACCACAAGTATCCATGGGTATGATTATACGATATGCATCACACAATCTCAATTCATCTGCTCAAACCAACACAAAGAACCTCAAAGAGTACCCCAAAGTTTCTACCGGAGAATCACGACAAAAACGTGTGCCAACCCCTATGCATAGGTTCATGGGAGGAACCCGTAAGTTGATCACCAAAACATACATCAAGATGAATCACGTGATATCCCATTGTCACCACAGATACGCACGGCAAGACATGCATCAAGTGTTCTCAAATCTTTAAAGACTCAATCCGATAAGATTACTTCAAGGGGAAAACTCAATCCATTAAAAGAGAGAATAGGGGGAGAAGAAACATAAGATCCAACTATAATAGCAAACCTCACGATACATCAAGATCGTGCCAAATCAAGAACATGAGAGAGAGAGATCAAACACATAGCTACTGGTACATACCCTCAGCCCCGAGGGTGAACTACTCCCTCCTCGTCATGGAGAGCACCGGGATGATGAAGATGGCCACTGGTGAGGGTTCCCCCCTCCGGCAGGGTGCCGGAACAGGGTCCCGATAGGTTTTTGGTGGCTACAGAGGCTTGCGGCGGCGGAACTCCCAATCTATCTTCTGTTCTGGAAGTTTTACGATATGTAGGTATATATGGGTGAAAGGAGTACGTCGGTGGACCGAAGGGGGGGCCACGAGGCAGGGGGCACGCCCAGGGGGTGGGCGCGCCCCCTACCCTCGTGAGCTCCACATTCATCTTCTGACGTAGGGTCCAAGTCTATCCGGTATGTTTCCTTACAAAAATAACTTCTCCAGTTGATTTCGTTCCGTTTCGACTCCGTTTGATATTCCTTTTCTTCGAAACATTGAAATAGGAATAAAACAACAAATCTGGGCTGGGCCTCCGGTTAATAGGTTAGTCCCAAAAATAATATAAAAGTGGATAATAAAGCCCAATATTTCCCAAAACAGTATATAATATAGCACGGAGCAATAAAAAATTATAGATACGTTGGAGACGTATCAAGCATCCCCAAGCTAAATTCCTGCTCGCCCTCGAGTAGGTAAATGAGAAAAAAGGTAATTTTTATGTGGAATGCTAGTTGGCATAATTCAATGTAATTCTTCTTAATTGTGGTATGAATATTCTGATCCGAAGGATTCAAGACAAAAGTTCATATTGACATAAAAATAATAATACTTCAAGCATACTAACAAAGCAATTATGTCTTCTCAAAATAACATGGCCAAAGAAAGTTATCCCTACAAAATCATATAGTCTGGCTATGCTCTATCTTCACCAGACAAAGTATTTAAATCATGCACAACCCCGATGACAAGCCAAGCAATTGTTTCATACTTTAACATTTTCAAAACTTTTTCAATCTTCACGCAATACATGAGCGTGAGCCATGGACATAGCACTATATGTGGAATAGAATGGTGGTTGTGGAGAAGACAAAAAGAGGGGAATATAGTCCCACACCAACTAGGCGTATCAACGGGCTATGGAGATGCCCATCAATATATATCAATGTGAGTGAGTAGGGATTGCCATGCAATGGATGCACTAGAGCTATAAGTATATGAAAGCTCAAAAAGAAACTAAGTGGGTGTGCATCCAACTCGCTTGCTCACGAAGGCCTAGGATAGTAGCATTGGAATATACAAGCCAAGTTCTATAATGTAAAATTCCCACTAGCATATGAAAGTGACAACATATGAGACTTTCTATCATGAAGATCATGGTGCTACTTTGAAGCACAAGTGTGGTAAAAGGATAGTAGCATTGTCCCTTCTCTCTTTTTCTCTCTTTTTTTATTTTTTTTACTTGGGCCTTTTCTCTTTTTTATGGCCTCTTTTTTTCTCTTTTTTTTATTTTTCGTCCGGAGTCTCATCCTGACTTGTGGGGGAATCATAGTCTCCATCATCCTTTCCTCACTTGGGACAATGCTCTAAAAATAATGGTCATTACACTTTTATTTTCTTACAACTCAAGAATTACAACTCGATACTTAGAACAATATATGACTCTATATGAATGCCTCCAGCGGTGTACCGGGATATGCAATGAATCAAGAGTGACATGTATGAAAGAATTATGAACGGTGGCTTTGCCACAAATACAATGTCAACTACATGATCATGCTAAGCAATATGACAATGATGAAGCGTGTCATAATAAATGGAACGGTGGAAAGTTGCATGGCAATATATCTCAGAATGGCTATGGAAATGCCATGATAGGTAGGTATGGTGGCTGTTTTGAGGAAGGTATATGGTGGGTGTATGATACCGGCGAAAAGTGCGCGGTATTAGAGAGGCTAGCAATGGTGGAAGGATGGGAAAAAGTGCGTATAATCCATGGACTCAACATTAGTCATAAAGAACTCATATACTTATTGCAAAAATCTAGAAGTTATCAAAGCAAAGTATTACGCGCATGCTCCTAGGGGGATAGATTGGTAGGAAAAGACCATCGCTCGTCCCCGACCGCCACTCATAAGGAAGACAATGAATAAATAAATCATGCTCCGACTTCATCACATAATGGTTCACCATATGTGCATGCTAAGGGAATCACAAACTTTAACACAAGTATTTCTCAAATTCACAACTACTCAACTAGCATAACTCTAATATCACCATCTTCATATCTCAAAACAATTATCAAGCATCAAACTTCTCATAGTATTCAACACACTCATAAGAATTCTTACAAATCTTGTATGCTTAGCATATTAGGATTGTTTAAGCAAATTACCATGCTATTTAAGACTCTCAAAATAATCTAAGTGAACCATGAGAGTTCATCTATTTCTTCAAAATAAAACTACCACCATTGTGCTCTAAAATATATAAGTGAAGCACTAGAGCAAACAACAAACTACTCTGAAAGATATAAGTGAAAATCAATGAGTAGTCGAATAATTATGCAACTATGTGAAGACTCTCCCATTTTAATAATTTCAGATCTTTGTATTTTATTCAAACAGCAAGCAAGGCTAAAGAAAATAAAGTGACGCTCCAAGCAAAACACATATCATGTGGTGAATAAAAATATAGCTCCAAGTAAAGTTACCGATGAATGAAGACGAAAGAGGGGATGCCTTCCGGGGCATCCCCAAGCTTAGGCTCTTGGTTATCCTTGAATATTACCTTGGGGTGCCTTGGGCATCCCCAAGATTAGGCTCTTTCCACTCCTTATTCCATAGTCCACCGAATCTTTACACAAAACTTGAAAACTTCACAACACAAAACTTAACAGAAAACTCGTAAGCTCCATTAGTGAAAGAAAACAAACCACCACTTCAAGGTACTGTAATGAACACATTCTTTATTTATATTGGTGTTAAACCTACTGTATTCCAACTTCTCTATGGTTTATAAACTAATTTACTAGCCATAGATTCATCAAAATAAGCAAACAACACAATGAAAACAGAATCTGTCAAAAACAGAACAGTCTGTAGTAATCTGTAACTAACGCAAACTTCTGGAACTCCAAAAATTCTAAAATAAATTGGTGGACCTGAGGAATTTTTCTATTAATCATCTGAAAAAATAATCAACTAAATAGCACTTTCCAGTAAAAAGCATTGGCTAATCTCGTGAGCGCTAAAGTTTCTGTTTTTTTACAGCATGATCATAAAGACTTCACCCAAGTCTTCCCAAAGGTTCTACTTGGCACAAACACTAATTAAAACATAAAACCACATCTAAACATAAGCTAGATGGATTATTTATTCCTAAACATAACCAAAAAGCAAGAAACTAAAATAAAATTGGGTTGCCTCCCAATAAGCGCTATCGTTTAACGCCCCTAGCTAGGCATGATGATTACAATGATGCTCACATAAAAGATAAGAATTGAAACACAAAGAATATGACTAGAACATTTAACCCACTTCCTATGCATAGGGATTTTGTGAGCAAACAACTTATGGGAACAAGAATCAACTTGCATAGGAAGGCAAAACAAGCATAACTTCAAAATTTTAAGCACATAGAGAGGAAACTTGATATTCTTGCAATCCCTACAAGCATATATTCCTCCCTCATAATAATTTTCAGTAGCATCATGAATGAATTCAACAATATAACCAGCACCTAAAACATTCTTTTCATGATCTACAAGCATATAAATTTTATCACTCTCCACATATGCAAAATTCTTCTCATTCGGAATAGTGGGAGTATCATAAGAGACTTGAATACTATAAATTGTTTCCACATTAAAAGAGTAATGTTCAGAGAAAGGGTACTTATAATCATGACAAGTTTTATAAATATAATCATCACTACTCTTTATGGCATAAGTTTTATCACAATAATCATCATAAGTAGCAACTTTGTTCTCATCATAATCGATTGAAACCTCTTCCGAAATAGTGGATACATCACTAAATAAAGTCATGACCTCTCCAAATCCACTTTCATAAATATTATAAGATTCAACATACTCCAAAATAGTGGGATAATTACTTCCTAAAGTTGACACTCTTCCAAACCCACTTTCATAAATATAATCATCATAAGTAGAAGGCATGCTTTCATCATAGTAAATTTGCTCACCAAAGCTTGGGGGACAAAAAATATCATCTTCATCAAACATAGCTTCCCCAAGCTTGTGGCTTTGCATATCATTAGCATCATGGATATTAAAGGAATTCATACTAACAACATTGCAATCATGCTCGTCATTCAAATATTTTATGCCAAGCATTCTATGTAATTCTTCTTCTAGTACTTTGGCATAATTTTCCTTTCCATCATACTCACGAAAGATATTAAAAAGGTGAAGGATATGAGGTACCCTTAATTCCACTTTTTTGTAGTTTTCTTTTATAAACTAAACTAGTGATAAAACAAGAAACAAAAAGGTTTGATTGCAAGATCTAAAGATATACCTTCAAGCACTCACCTCCCCGGCAATGGCGCCAGAAAAGAGCTTGATGTCTACTACACAACCTTCTTCTTGTAGACGTTGTTGGGCCTCCAAGTGCAGAGGTTTGTAGGACAGTAGCAAATTTCCCTCAAGTGGATGACCTAAGGTTTATCAATCCGTGGGAGGCGTAGGATGAAGATGGTCTCTCTCAAGTAACCCTGCAACCAAATAACAAAGAGTCTCTTGTGTCCCCAACACACCCAATACAATGGTAAATTGTATAGGTGCACTAGTTAGGCGAAGAGATAGTGATACAAGTGTAATATGGATGGTAGATATAGGTTTTTGTAAACTGAAAATATAAAAACAGCAAGGTAAAAAGTGGTAAAAGTGAGCGTAAACGGTATTGCAATGATAGGAAACAAGGCCTAGGGTTCATACTTTCTCTAGTGTAAGTTCCCTCAACAATACTAACATAACTGGATCACATAACTATCCCTCAACATGCAACAAAGAGTCACTCCAAAGTTACTAATAGCGGAGAACAAACGAAGAGATTATGGTAGGGTACGAAACCACCTCAAAATTATTCTTTCTAATCAATCCGTTGGGCTATTCCCATAAGTGTCACAAACAGCCCTAGAGTTCGTACTAGAATAACACCTTTAGACACAAATCAACCAAAACCCTAATTTCACCTAGATACTCCAATGTCACCTCAAGTATCCGTGGGTATGATTATACGATATGCATCACAAAATCTCAATTCATCTACTCAATCCAACACAAAGAACCTCAAAGAGTGCCCCAAAGTTTCTATCGGAGAATCACGACGAAAACGTGTGCCAACCCGTATGCATAGGTTCATGGGCGGAACCCGCAAGTTGATCACCAAAACATACATCAAGATGAATCACGTGATATCCCATTGTCACCACAGATACGCACGGCAAGACATGCATCAAGTTTTCTCAAATCTTTAAAGACTCAATCCGATAAGATTACTTCAAGGGAAAACTCAATCCATTACAAAGAGAAGAGGGGAGAAGAAACATAAGATCCAACTATAATAGCAAAGCACGCGATACATCAAGATCGTGCCAAATCAAGAACACGAGAGAGAGAGAGAGAGATCAAACACATAGCTACTGGTACATACCCTCAGCCCGAGGGTGAACTACTCCCTCCTCGTCATGGAGAGCGCCGGGATGATGAAGATGGCCACCGATGAGGGTTCCCCCTCCGGCAGGGTGCCGGAACAGTGTCCCGAGAGGTTTTTGGTGGCTACAGAGGCTTGCGGCGGCGGAACTCCCGATCTATCTTATGTTCTGAAAGTTTTACGATACCTAGGTATATATGGGTGAAAGGAGTACGTCGGTAGACCGAAGGGGGGCCATGAGGCAGGGGCGCGCCCCAGGGGGGTGGGCGCGTCCCCTACCCTCATGAGCTCCTCCTTCATCTTCTAACGTAGGGTCCAAGTCTATCCGGTAGGTTTCCTTCCAAAAATAACTTCTCCAGTTGATTTCGTTCCGTTTCCACTCCGTTTGATATTCCTTTTCTTCGAAACACTGAAATAGGCATAAAACAGCAAATCTGGGTTGGGCCTCCGGTTAGGTTAGTCCCAAAAATAATATAAAAGTGGATAATAATGCCCAATATTGCCCAAAACTGTAGATAATATAGCATGGAGCAATAAAAAATTATAGATACGTTGGAGACGTATCAGGCACGCGCCGGATGCTCCTCCGACAGAGGATGTGGATAAAATATCCGCGACAAATTCCGAAGTGGAGAGCGCTATTAATCACAGGCGTTGCTCCGTGACGCTTGTTTCTCCCAAGAGGCGTTTGATGCCTTCAACTCGGGAGACACGTACATCCGTGCTGCTCAAAATGGTCTTGCCAGAGCCACGGAATAGTATGTAAAGGATATACGGGTAAGAAAATTTGATGATTATATATATCAGTAGCCCCTGAGACTTGAAACAGTTGACACAACTGATTTAAGGATCAATATTTGTGCAGGTTCTTACAGAGAAGAATACCCAATTGTCTCAAGAGCTGGAAGAGTGCAAGGTCTAGCTACGGGCCGCAGTTGCCGCATTGAAGGAGTCCGAGAAGGCCCCCTCTGGAAACACTTGTTTCAAAGAATGACAGGTACCATATAGTATGCGGCATGCATTCAAATCTAACAATAGATATTGCAGATGACTCCGGAGTGAATCCGGAGGCCGCGCCGGGGGATGCGCAACGTGCTAATCGACAACTAAATGCTGGCGAGCGCGTGCTTACACGCGTCATTCAGCAGAAAAATTATCTCCAAGACGCCAATATTCAGCTGGGCGTGGAACTGAAAGATGTTTGAGCCCAGCTTGCGGACTCCATGAAGGAGAATAAGCGGCTTCGACACGACATTTTCAGTAAGTGCTTGAACGAACTTTTGAAGAGTTCGGCGAAGAAGCCGGCTAACAGAGTTATGTTTGTAGGTACGCTGACAGGTCGTCCCGCGGAGGAGATGCCTGGGTCTGCGGGTGATCTTCTTCCAAAGCTCTCACAACTGCACGAACAAGTCCGGCAGGGTGATGCAGGGTATTACCCAAGCCTTATGGCCGTCCGCCTCCCCACCAAGAGGCATGGGGGAGCTTATTGAGAAGCTCAAGGGAGAGCGGCGGCGCTTCCGATTATGGAAGATATCAGCCTGCCGACAAGGTGCAAGGGAAGCCTGGGCCATGGTGAAGACCTGATATACCAAGGCTGACCCAAACCACATGGCCGAGGTCGGACCTGTGGGGCCTGATGGGAAAGAGATCCCCGTCAGTTTGGTGTATGACCAAGTAGAATTAGCCGCAAAGTATTCCCAACAGGATTGTAGGCTAGACAGCCTATTGGATGAGATAGAAGAAGAATTCAGTCAGTCTAAGTGACTGTGTAATTTAAGTGACATGTATAATGTCTCTAGCCGGATTTTAAATCATTTGTCATGGCGGACCTTTTCGCTTCGACCTCGGGACCCGATAGTCCGGAGTGTATCTGAATACCCGCTTAGTTATCTAAAAACCGGGGTATGCATGGAAACCAGGCGTAGGGGTCATAAGTGCTTGAACAGACAAGTACCCAACTAGCTATGTTATATTACATGGATAGTAAGAAACATCTTCCAGGGAGAATAGTTCTGTTAAGGGTTCCTTTCCCTGGGTACGCATGCCCTAATGTGCATGTCTGGACTGCGAGAAGAGACGCAGGCAAAAAACATCTGGGGGCATGTATCAAAATAAATAAAAGTCATCTTTTATTCACTGACCGAATATTCCCTTTATAACGCTAGCTTTCGGCTTCACCCAGTCTGAGGTACACATCCGGCTGACCAGACAGTAACAATCGCAGAGGTGCTCCCCTTATGCCCTAGCCGAATTAACAGGAACGTAGGGCATAAATACAAGAGCCAGGCAACCCAGCTTGGCCAAAAGTTAAGTCATATCGATGCGTATAATGGCGAAAAAAGGTACATGCGGAAGAATAACACATGTGCGAGGCATGAAGCCTGGAAAAATAGTTATATTAAGCTTATGTATAAGAATCCCCCAGGTGTAATGAGCGCAGTTAGCGCAATCATATTGTGTAGTCAAGACACAAGTTGGCCTTTTAAGGCCTTGAGGAGAAGGAAAAAGAAGAAAGAAAGAGAGAAAAGACAGATAACGTATATGCGAAAAATGGACATGGGTAAGGAGACGACATAGAGTCCGGCACTACGCATAGAATCTTCGGGGTCTGGCTGCGTTCCATGGGTTTGGCTCAAGTCGATTCTCCGATGCATCCCGCAGACGGTATGCTCTGCCGGTCAGAACTTGGTCAATAAGGAAGGGACCTTCCCATTTGGGCTTAAACTTGTTCTTTTTCTTCTCCGGTAGGCGTAGAACTAGTTCGCCAACGTTATAAGTTTTGGGCCGTACTTCTCTGCTTTGATAGAATGCGGAACGGGCTTTTGCCACGTCACGCTCCTCCTCTAGGGCGTCCAAACTGTCCTTCCGATCAAGCTCGGCCTCTTTTTCTTCATACATGCGCACTCGAGGTGAGTCATGAATTATGTCGCATGGCAGAACCGCCTCTGCGCTGTACACCATAAAGAACGGTGTGTATCCGGTAGTGCGATTCGGCATGGTCCGCAGCCCCCATAAGACGGAGTCGAGCTCCTCTACCTAGTGCATGTTAGACTCCTTTAAGGACCGCACTAATATGGGTTTGATGCCGCTCATGATAAGTCCATTTGCTTGCTCGACTTAACCGTTAGTTTGCGGGTGATAGACAGAAGCATAATCGAGGTTGATGCCCATGTTGCTGCACCAGAGTTTTACCTCGTCGGCTGTAAAGTTCATGCCATTGTCAGTGATGATGTTGTGGGGGACGCCATAACGGTGTACAACCCCAGATATGAAGTCTATCACCGCTCTGGATTCAGATGTTTTAACGGGTTTGGCTTCTATCCATTTGGTGAATTAATCCACCATGACCAGTAAGTATTTTTTCTTATGGGTTCCCCTTTAAGGGGTCCGACCATATAAAGCCCCCAGACTGCAAAGGGCCAGGTAATAGGAACTGTTTGGAGAGCGGTGGGCAGCATATGGCTTTGGTTTGCAAAAAGCTGGCAACCGACGCAACGTTGGACCAAGTCATGTGCATCTGCTCGGGCCGTCGGCCAATAGAAACCTGTACGGAATGCCTTGCTTACAAGGGCCCGGGCTGCAGCGTGGTGGCCGCCGAGTCCAGCATGGATTTCTGCCAAAAGCTTCCGCCCTTCCTCTTCGGAGATGCACCTTTGAAGGACTCCGGTAGTGCTTTTCTTATAAAGCTCTCCCTCGTGGACCTTGTAGGCCTTAGATCGCCGCACTATGCAGCGTGCCTCATTTTGGTCCTCGGGAAGTTCCTGCCTAGTTAGGTAGGCCAGGAATTGTTCTGTCCACGGGGCGATGACGGCCATTATTACGTTGGCTGAAGGTGTTATTTCGGTGGCAGAGCCTCCGATTGTGTCAGAGTGTTCGGTGTCTGGCGTTATGACCAGGTCCAGACTATTGTTACCGTTGTCCCCTTCCCATACCACGGATGTCTTAAACAGCCTTTCCAAGAAGATGTTAGGTGGGACAGGGTCGCGCTTAGCGCCGATACGGGCGAGGATATCCGCCACCTGATTGTTTTCCCGAGCCACATGGTGGAATTCGAGCCCCTCGAACCGAGCTGACATCTTGAGGACGGCGTTGCGATAGGCCGCCATTTTCGGATCCTTGGCATGGAAGTCTCCATTTATTTGGGATATTGCGAGGTTCGAGCCCCCACGCACCTCCAGGCGTCGAATGCCCATGCAAACTGCCATCCGAAGACCATGTAACAGGGCCTCGTATTCGGCTGCATTGTTGGAGTCTGTGTATAGTATTTGGCGTACGTATTGGACTGTATATCCGGTGGGGGACGTTAGGACGACGCCAGCCCCCAGACCAGCAAGCATTTTAGAGCCGTCTAGGTGCATGATCCAATTGGAGTACGCGCCGTACTCTTTAGGGAGTTCGGCTTCTGTCCATTCGGCGACAAAATCGGCCAGTACTTGCGACTTAATGGCTCGCTGAGGTCTATATGTTATGTCGAACGGGAGGAGCTCAATGGCCCATTTGGCAATCCGTCCTGTGGCATCGCGGTTATTTATTATGTCGTTGAGTGGTACTTCCGAGGCCACCATAATTGAACACTCTTGAAAGTAGTGTCGTAACTTCCGGGATGCTATAAATACTGCGTATGCTATCTTTTGGTAATGTGGGTACCGTGATTTGCATGGAGTGAGGACAGTGGATACATAGTATACCGGCTTTTGAAGTGGGAATTTATGTTCGTCCGTCTCTCGTTCGACGACGAGCACAGCGCTTACAACTTGGTGAGTTGCCGCTATGTATACCAGCATTGGTTCGCCGACATTTGGCGCGGCCAAGATTGGGTTGGTGGCCAGGATGGCTTTTATTTCTTCCAATCCGGCTGTGGCCGCATCCGTCCACTCGAAGAGTTCGGTGTGTCGAAGAAGGCGATAAAGGGGTAGTGGATTTTCTCCTAATCGGGAGATAAACCGGCTTAAGGCCGCCATGCATCCAGTCAATTTCTGGATTTGTTTGAGGTCAGTTGGGATAGCCAACTGTGACAGGGGTCGGATTTTAGCCGGATTCGCTTCAATTCCTCTACTGGAGACGATGAAGCCCATGAGCTTTCCGGCGGGCACGCCGAAAACGCATTTCTCCGGATTGAGCTCAATATCGTAAGTTCGGAGATTGTCGAACGTGAGCCTCAAGTCGTCTATTAAGGAGTCGACGTGTCTGGTTTTAACGACCACATCATCTACGTATGCCTCCACTGTTTTGCCGATCTGCTTTTCCGGACATATACGAATCATGCGTTGATCGTTCGCGGCGTTTTTGAGCCCGAAGGGCATTGTGTTAAAACAGAAGGGGCCGTATGGCGTGATAAATGCCGTTGCGGCTTGGTCGGACTCCGCCATCTTAATTTGGTGGTAGTCGGAGTATGCGTTGAGGAAGCACAATGAGTCGTGTCCTGCGGTAGCATCGATAATTTAATCGATGTGAGGGAGGGGGAAGGGATCCTTTGGGCAAACCTTGTTGAGGTCCTTGAAATCGACACATAGGCGCCAGGATTTCTCCTTCTTTGGTAACATCACCAGGTTTGCTAGCCAGTCCGGATGTTTTCTTTCTCTAATAACTTGGCTAGTTCCTCTCCCATGGATTGTCGCTTAGGCTCAGAGAAACGCCGAAGAATCTGTTTGGCCGGCTTGAATCCCTTCAGAATGTTAAGGCTATGCTCGGCCAGCCTGCGTGGGATTCCTGGCATGTCTGAAGGATGCCAGGCGAATATGTCCCAATTCTCACGCAGGAACTTCCGTAGTGCGGCGTCTACAGCGGGGTTTAACTGGGCCCCGATGGATGCTGTTTTTGTAGGGCCCGTTGGGTGGACATGGAATTTGACTATTTCATCTGCAGGTTTGAAAGGGGTGGACTTGGATCTCTTGTCGAGTATCACGTCGTCCCTGTCCACCGTGGAGCACAGCGCAGTTAATTCCTCCACCGCAAGGGCTTCAGATAATGCCTCGAGGGCTAGTGCGGCGGTTTTATTTTCGGCGCGGAGCGCTGTGTCCGGATCACTAGCTAGAGTGATGATTCCATTGGGGCCGGGCATTTTGAGATTCATGTACCCGTAATGGGGTATGGCTTGGAAGATCGTGAATGCCTCCCACCCTAGAAGGCCGTGGTATCCGCTACTGAATGGGGCCACTTGGAATGCAATTTCTTCGGACCTGTAATTCTCCGGAGTGCCGAATACCACATCTAGTGTGATTTTACCAGCGCAACATGCCTCCCGACTAGGGATGATTACTCTAAAGGTCGTGCTGCTTTGCTCAATGCGGTATTTGTCTATTTCCATTTTCTGAAGAGTCTCCTCATAAATGAGGTTTAATCCGCTGCCACCGTCCATGAGTACTTTAGTAAGTCGAAAGATGTCCACAATTGGACTGAGGACCAAGGCGGCTGGTGCTCGGACTGTTTGAAATTTGGGTTCATCACTGGCATTGAAGGTGATAGCCTTGTCGCTCCACGGATTTATTGCTGCCACGTGCCAGACTTCGGCAAGGCTGCAGAGTGCTCGCTTACGCCTATTATTTGAGGCGAAGGTCTTGAAGACTGTTAGTACTGTATTTTTATCCACGGGATGGTGCTCCGTGGTGTTTTGAATGAGGTGATCCTCACCGCTCTTGGCCACCTGCCGGAGTACCCAACATGCTTTAAGGCTGTGTGTTGATATGGTATCCGCTGTACTATGAATTTTGCAGGGCCCGTTAAGCCATCCCTCCAATACGGTTCCACGCCCTGTAGTGGGCTTTTGCTTCTTTGTAATTGAGTCGGGCGACTTACGAGAGTGTACCCTTTTAATTGGACTGGGTGTTTAGTCGAGCGGATTATCCAATTTTGTTTGGTTTTCGGGCACTTTCCATCATAAAGTACTTACGTACTATGGCCGTAAGTTAGCGAAGCGTGCTATGTCACGGCGAATTATGGCGTTGAGGATTCCCTTGTCCGTGCAATTATTGCAGAAGAATGAGATTGCGTCTTCCTCGCGACAGTCCTTGATCTTGTCCATTCCAAGGAGGAATCTGGCCCAATAGTGATGTACTGTTTCCTGGGGCTCTTGCCTAATGTGTGAAAGATCGTTTATATCTGGGTGGGTGGGTGGATTTGAGTCCGAACCCTGACCCGATCTGACACCCAGGGGTAGAGGATTTTCCGATTTGGAAGTTCGGGCTCCGGGATGTTGCCCAATAGGTCTGGCCCGCTGCCTGATTCTAGGTTCAAGGCTTGGGCGATGTCCTTCCGTAAACGGGTATCCGGCTCAGAGATCTCAGGAATCCGGACATAGTTTGTCCTCAAGATAGAGGAAGAATCGCCGCACTGTTCTTCCACCACCACTATCTGATGGGTGACCGGCGGAGAGTTAATCTCCCTTTGGTCGGGTTTAAGCCCAATCCGATCATTGTCCATAGCGACTCCCAAAGCGTCATGCGATCAAGAGCTCGTTTAGGAAGAGATCCATTGGATTCATCTGCTCGGCAAGTTCCGAGCCGGCGTGGAGGCTGTTTTCGATGATCCGAGAAGTCATCATCGGTGCAGCAGCGAGCAGGCGGTCATGATGAAGCCGCCTAGCGAAGAGTTTGGCCGACAGCGAGGGCTCCTCAGAGGTGGCGTTGTCCTTGACAACGAGACGAGGCATCCTTCCTTATGGTGACGGCACAGTGGAACTCTCAATGAAAACACCAATGTCGGTGTCAAAACCGGCGGATCTCGGGTAGCGGGTCCCGAACTGTGCGTCTAAGGCGGATGGTAACAGGAGGCGGGGGACACAATATTTACCCAGGTTTGGGCCCTCTCGATGGATGTAATACCCTACTTCCTGCTTGATTGATCTTAATGATATGAGTATTAGAAGAGTTGATCTACCACGAGATCGTAGAGGCTAAACCCTAGAAGCTAGCCTATGGTATGATTGTTCTTGTCCTACGGACTAAACCCTCCGGTTTATATAGACACCGGAGGGGGCTAGGGTTACATAGAGTCGGTTACAAGGGAGGAGATCTACATATCCATATTGCCAAGCTTGCCTTCTACGCCAAGGAAAGTCCCATCCGGACACGGGACGAAGTTTTCAATCTTGTATCTTCATAATCCAACAGTCCGGCCAAAGCATATAGTCCGGCTGTCCGGAGACCCCCTAATCCAAGACTCCCTCACTGTCCCTTTGAGTTTTAGTGGGAGGTATTTGATGGCGTGAAGACCATCCCCGCGGGCCATGTGGATGTGGAGAATAAAATCCTCGATCCATACTGCGGGATCGGTTGTTCCATCGTATGATTCGATGTTTACGAGTTTGAACCCTTCTGGGAATTCATGATCCATTACTTCATCAGTGAAGCAAAGAGGGTGCGCAGCGCCTCTATATCGGGCCACGTCACGACGTTCTCTTATGGAGTCCGTCTGCGGCATTCGGCCCAGGCATGGTTAGGTTTATCACGTCCGAATAGGTAGTCGTCGTCATGTGTCAAGGCACGTCCTCACGATCCGTAGATCGATCTTGTATGTCCTGCTCTACTGTCGAGGACTTGATGAAGGTCATATGTATAGCCTTGAGTTGTCTTATCCCTGCCTTTACGGCGGGGCGGGACAGTCTGGTTTTCGGCTCGGATTGCCGCTTTATCCCGACCGCGCGGTGGCCGATCAACCAAATTGCATGATACTGGTGCAGGGTCTGGCGCCTCATTGTCGAACTGAGGTAGTAATCTGCGCTTCGGGTAACTTTTGGCTGGGCGTTTATGGCCGTATTCCTTGGCTGCCAGGACATCGGTCCATCTGTCATTGAGCAGGTCTTGATCAGGTTGAAGCTGCTGCTGCTTCTTTTTCAGACTCCTCGCAGTGGATATTAGCTGAATCTTAAAGCGTTCCTGCTCCAGAGGCTCCTCATGCACGATGAAGTCTTCGTTGCTAAGGCTCAACTCCTCCTCGTTGGGCGGACGGTAACTACCGTCCATTGAGTCGTTTTCTATGGCCTGTTCGTCAGGGATGACATGCCCTGATTCCCGATTGTCTTGTTCGGCAGTTTGTTCATTGGGTTCTTCTATGTCTACGGCACCATCTGGAGTGTTGTCGTCTCCTGTGCCGTTGTTGATGTCCCTGCTGCGGCGAGATTTAGAGTGGCGCCGCTGATGCCGGCCCTTTGGTTGTGTTTTAGGAGGGTCCTCCTTTGCTGGGGTTTCCTTGTCGTCGCCACTGTTATCTTTGGGTGTATCTACCATGTATACGTCGTATGAGGAAGTGACGTCCATCGTCCAGTAAACGGCGGATGTTGGCCTTGCTCCTCGTCGGCATCGTCGTCCATACCATCGATGTCTTCGGAGTCGTAATCAAGTGTGTCGGTTAAATCTTTGACTGTGGCTATAAAGTGGGTGATGGGTGGGAAGCGAGATTCTCCATCTTCAGCCCCTAGCTCGAACCGAACATAGTTCGGCGGTGAGTCCCCAGCCAAGGATAGGTTTTTTAATGAGTTTAGCACATCGCCCAAAGGTGAATGCTGAAAGATGTCTGCGGTGCCGAATTTGAAGATCGATAAACAATGAAGTTTGACGTCCGCGGGCTCATATTGTTTGAAACTCATGACTGGAGACGAGTCCGGAGTTCCGGTTACACACATGTCCCAAGTGTTGGAGTAATGGGCCACGGGTAGGCTAACCCGACCCCCTGAACCTTTCAAGACATCAGGGCAGGCTGCGCCCCTCAAGACCCCAGGACGAAGAGCCGCCTTCTGAGAGTCGGTGGCAAGGCAGCCGACTGCCCACTCACGGCCAAGTCCCGGGGACGACTTCGGGATGAGCCGACTCCTATCTGGCGACTTCCAGAGAAGCCGGCCATGGGGAGTCGGCCCGCGACACCAACAGACCCCATGCCCTCATAAGGAGGGACGGGACGGGGAGTGGCCGCAGTAAGGTCCACTCCCGCCCCTTTCCAAGGGCAGGCGTGGCCACAGAGCGACGTACCCGCGGAGATCTCCGTCCGGCGCAGCACTGTTGCCATGCCGGCCCTGACGTCAGCCCCAGTGGGCGGAGTCTTGTACCCACGACGGTCTGCCAGTACGACCCAGGGACGACGGGTCCCACCAGTCAGCGGGAATACAGAAGACGGCGAGAGCGCCACCAATCGGACCCGTTGGGAGTCGGCCCCCGAGAGTCGGCCAGCCCCTCCCACGGGACCCACGCGCCATTAACCAGATCCGACGGGGAGTTGCGACAGTGATCGCCGCCAGGCGGCGGGGCTGTAGCCACGACCCCACGACCAAGCCCGCATCATTAGAAGCACGGCTACAATGATCTGCAGCCGGCAAGACCCGCCCGCAGCGGACACGGCCTGTCGGCTCCATGCGGACCGGTCGGTGGGCCCGGCGGATCAGCGGAGAAAGGCGGCGGCAGAGAGACAGACGGCTGGGTCCCGCGCCCAGCCGGATTACCATTGTACCCCTGGGGGGTAGGCCTATATAAACCCCCCGGGGCACCCATGCAAAGGATTCGAATCCATAAGCATTAGACCAGATCATAGAGGAAGGAGAGAGCTAGCCTTGCCTTCTCCTACCTCCAGGGAACAGCTCAAGGAGCAACCTTGTACACGCTTTGCCATAGTGATCATGCGGAGACCTCGCAGAGCAGCAGTAGGGGTGTTATCTCCACGGAGAGCCCTGAAGCTGGGTAAGATTCGCCGGCGTGCATGCCTTCGCCTTATCCCATTTCCAGGCACCGGCGATGTTCTACTCGCTCCCACCATGATAAGCCATCCTTTGGCATATGTCGCACCCACCCCCCGACATTTGGCGCCCACCGTGGGGCGAGGCGCACCGTCATCCGGAGACCTGCTCCGGACGGGAACCCTTTTCCTCCCTGGCGAGCGCATCCAGCCCGGCACGCCAGACGGAGTCTGCGCCGACGCACTTCATGGCGCTGAGATCGCCTGCGCAGCCAGCTGCCTCGCCGATCTTGTCGGCGAGGTTCGCCTCTCCGATGAGCTTGCATGCGACGCAGGCACGGGCGGCCCCGAGAGCCTCCTCGCGGGCCTCCTTGACCAACTCCACGTCGCCGGCGAGCCTGCCGTGGACTTGGAGTCCGTAGGCTCCACCGACCCGATGCTGGTCGACTCCGACACCGCGTCGCTCGATGCGTTCCCCACCAACGTGGTGGTCTACGACGAGCCGCTCCCTCGCGTGGAGAGCGGCGGAAGCACCGTCACAGAGGTGTTCGTCATTGGTCATGACAAGCATTCCGGCGGAGGAGCTCATGACCCTTTCGACGCGGCGCTGCAAGACCTGACCGCGCCCATTCCCGAAGACACCGACGCAGAGACACTGGAGGCGCGCCGCCTCCAGCTCATCAAAGGCGCGAAGAAGCTGGCTAGCATGAGACGCCTGTCAGAGGCCTACCAGCGTGAGATGGATCGCGCTGTGGGCGGCTCGCCGGCTCCAACTGGGCCTAGCCGCCTTGGCGTGGTCCAGCAGCGCGGCGTTGCCATCGCTAACCTATTAAGGGCAAATCACCCCGTATACGCCACGCCTGCGGAGAACATCCGAGCCGCCCAGGCGGCGGCAGACGAGCTGGATAATTTCGAGGGTGAAGAACGTCGCCTAATGACGGAGCGAGTCCAGCGGCTCCTCCACGCGGCTGCCGTGCAGAACAAGGCCGGCTGCCGCACATAGGCATCGCAGTGGCAAAGCGATGACCTACCACCCCGCCGAGACCAAGGTGTGACATCTTGGACGCCGACTGGCGGGGTCCATGGAATAAAAGATAAGGAGCCGCCTGCCAGCCGCAGTCGGACTCACATCACCATCGAGCGCGATCAAGACGGCCGCCCAATAGCAGTAGAACGGCGGGACGACTGTCCGCCTCCTCCTCCTCGCAAAGAAAGGCGAGTCTCCCCGCCGCCTGTTGACCATCTGACTCTCAGCGACCGCCTTGGCTGCCGAGAGGGATTCGGAGAAAACGACGCCCGCCACCGGATCGACCGACTCCACCGATCCCTAGCGCTGGAAGAAGAAGACGAGCTGGGCCCGCCGTGTTTCGGCCCCCGCATCCGGGACAAGCCCTTTTCGAGAGGGTTTACGCTCCCAAGAGATTAGCCCAAATACACCGGCTCCGTGAAGCCGGAGGATTGGCTAGTTGACTACTCCACGGCCGTCAACATAGTGAACGGCAACAAGCAAGTTGCCATGAAGTACGTTCCACTCATGCTCCAGGGCACGGCCCGGACGTGGCTGAACAGCTTGAAGCCCCGCAGCATCAACAGCTGGGTTGACTTCACCGACGCCTTCGTCCGCCTTCACAAACGCATTAAGCGACCTCCCAAGCCTCGCCAGCTTTCCTTGTGCGTGCAAGGCCCCAGCAGTCGACTCGCGACTACCTCACTTGCTGGGCGAGCTTGGAACTCCTGTGAGGCGTGCACGAGTGCAGGCTCTCGAGTACTTCACCGCCGGTGCGAGAAGAACCCTCCTCAAGCACAAGCTCCTCTGCGGCAGGCAGAAACCCTCGACGAGCTGCTGATCATAGCAGACAAGTATGCCACGGCCGACTCCTCCATGAAGGCGGAGATTCAAGTTAGTGCGACTGGCAAAGTGGCCCCTCAGGCTCCTAGAACTCCGGCTAGAGACGCCAGTCGGCGATAGCAGCAAAGCGACCACAAGCGCAAGGCCCCACAGCCGGCTTCCAGCAGCCGGCAGGTGGCGATAGTCGAAGAACACCAGCCATAAGGGCAGCCTCCGCCAAAGCGACAGAAGGGTGGCAAGCCCAACTGGTTGCCGGCTTTCTCATACGAGCAGACTCTGGATGGTCCTTGCAAGTTCCACAGCGGCACAAAGCCGTCCAACCACACCACTCGGAAGTGCCACTGGCTCACCAGGATCGCCAAGGGAGACGACCTCCTGCCTCCCCCGCCGGCTGGGCAGCAGCCTCCTCCTTCGCCTCAGCAGCCGGCTGTCAGGCCAGTCGGCGCAGTGCAAGACGAGTACCTAGAAGATCATGGAGCCTCTGTGGTGTTCACCAGTGTGGCCGATGATCGACGCAGCAGGAGGCTGCAGCAGCAGGAGGTGAATGCAGTAGCATCCGGGACACAAGAGTTCATGCACTGGTCCGAGAAGCCTATCAGCTGGAGCAGAGCTGATCACCCAGAGGTGATGCCGAGTCCGGGTTCCTACGCCTTGGTCTTGGATACCACCTTTGCCACAGATAGATCAGCACCTCGTTTCTCGCAAGTTCTGATAGACGGAGGCAGCAGCATCAACATCCTGTACAAGGACACCATGGAGAAGTTAGGAATCAAGCAAAGACAGCTTCAGAACAGCCGGACTGTATTCCATGGCATAGTCCCCGGCCTTTCCTACTCACCCATCGGCAAGATCCTGACAGATGTCCTCTTCGGAGACAAAGATCACTTCCGCCGGGAGCCAGTTTTGTTTGAAGTGGTGGACCTCGAGAGCCCGTACCATGCGTTGCTCGGCCGACCTGCTTTGTCCAAATTCATGGCGGTTCCCCACTACGCCTACCTCAAGATGAAGATGTCGAGTTCCAAGGGGATTCTGACCACAGCCGGCGACTACCAGAAATCGCACTGTCTTGACTAAAAAGTAGTTAGTTGGCGAGTCCACGGTGATCACGGCGAAGCGGCTCCTTGACGGGTTGTGGCAATGGCGGCAAGCAGCGAGATGTCGCCCAACCCCAAGGAGTCGGAGGCTGAGGTTCGTTCAAGCGGCCAAAGGCGAAGAAGATACCCTTCGACCGGAGCACCCGAGAGATGCGCTGTCGTGGCGCCAAACCTCGGCAGCATATAGGAAGGCGAGCTCGTCGATTTCCTCCGTGAGAATTGGGACATCTTCGCATGGTCCCCCAAAGACATGCCAGGTGTACCGACGGAATTCGCCGAGCACAAGTTACATGTCCGATCTGATGTGAAGCCAGTCAGGCAGCCCTTGCGCCGCCTATCAGAAGAGAAGAGAAGAGTTGTTGGAGAAGAGATAGCCTGACTCCTAGCAGCCGGCTTCATTATGGAAGTATTCTTTCCAGAATGGCTAGCAAACCCGGTCCTGGTGTTGAAGAAGAACAAGCAGTGGCGAATGTGTATTGACTACACAAGCCTCAACAAAGCTTGCCCCGATGACCCATTTGCTCTGCCGAGAATTGATCAGGTGATAGACTCCACAGCCGGATGCGAGCTGTTGAGCTTCTTAGATGCATATTCAGGATATCACCAGATCAAGCTGAACCCGGCTGACAGACTGCAGACCACCTTCATCATGCCGTTTGGAGCCTTCTGCTACCTGACCATGACGTTTGGCTTAAGGAATGCCGGTTCCACCTTTCAACATTGCATGCAGAAGTGCCTCCTCAAGCAACTCGGCAGAAACGCCCACGTTTACGTGGATGATGTGGTGGTGAAGACGGAGAAGCATGGAACACTGCTGGAAGACCTCAAGGAGACCTTTGAGTACCTGCGCCGATTCCAGATCAAGCTCAACCCTGAGAAGTGCGTCTTCGGAGTGCCAGCCGGCCAGCTCCTTAGTTTTCTGGTCTCTAAACGCGACATAGAGTGCAACCCTGTAAAGATCAAGGCCATTGAGAGGATGGAGGTACCCAGCCGACTGCTGGACGTGCAAAAATTTACCGGCTGTTTGGCGTCCATCACCGGATTCATCAGTTGGCTGGGCGAGAAAGCTCTCCCCGTATACCAGCTCATGAAAAACACCACTTTTTTCGAGTGGAACCACAAGGTAGACGAAGCTTTTCTCCAGTTAAAGAAGATGCTGACTACTCCACCTGTTATGGCGGCTCCGACTCCTAAGGAGCCCATGCTCCTATACATCGCCGCCACCAGCCGAGTAGTCAGCACAGTCATTGTGGTGGAACATAAG